>CM063592.1:552363-1064752 GCA_032356905.1 Salix exigua
AAAGGCATGATTTCCCAACTTCTTGTCTCGTTATGCCTTTCCCCATGTCGCTATCAAAATAAGAGAGCAAATGGAGCCCAGAGATCCAGGCCCATTTGAAGCTAATGTGAACCCTGTTAAGTCCAATAATAAATTCCTTTATTTCCCTGCCAAGAGTTTTCCTTTCCTTTTTCCCTCGAATGATTTTCTTAATGCTAAAAAAATGACAATCTTGGATTAGTCTCATAAAAAAAAGGAAAAAGAAAATGAAAACCTGATTTCATTCAATAATAATACGCTTGGAAGTTGGAGCTGACATAGTTTGGGAGCACAAGAGCCTAAGAAGGCCTGCTATATATACACAAGCTCATCCAGCCTTAAGTGTATATATAGAAATATTCAAGTCCAGCCCAGATGAAATACTCTAAATCAAACTATGTCATCAGAGTTTTGTTACTTTCATTGCAAGGGAAATGAGAGGAAGGTTAGAGGGTCAGTTTATCTTACTTGGAGGTAGCATGAAAGTTTAGAAGCCCTGGTGGATGTGAACAAAAACATACAGAACAAGGATAATCGGGACTGTAAACTCATTTATTTATGGAGTTGTGTAAAAATTAAGTTCAATATTGTAAATTTTGATGATCAAGGAAAAAAAATGAACGAAAAGAGATTTTTTTTTTTTTTTGCTCAGAGAGATTTAATCATGTCTTGGAAATATATAATTTTTTTTTAGTTTCATATTTTCTGTTTAATGGGATCACAAGAAAGAGTTGATCACTATTGAACTAGTAGTTGGGGAGATGTTAAATGCAACCGTACAAGACACGGCTGGAACTTGGAAGGGGGCAGAGGGTTTGCTAAGAGCCATTGAATTTGATTCCTTCTCTTTGATTCAATTTTGGCATCATTTATGATCATTCGTTGAGCAGGTTCACTAGCTTGGACGACATTGCAAATCTCATCGTGGGAATCACGTTTAGAGAAACTCCACTGTTGAGGATGTCCCAGAAAGCAGTGACTAGTGAAAAAGTATTAGCATGATAATTTTCTTTCTTCCACCAAATTCATTTCCGATGGGATGTAGACTTGATGTGGATAATTAGGAATGTTGACCTCCCAAGTCTACGAATAAAAACAAGTGCGAGTAGGTGATGAAATCAAGAGCTGTGTTGGAAATCATTTCAGTACTCCATTGAAATCACATGTTCATGACACATGACTTCCCAAGTCTATGAAGAAAAATAAAAGCAAAGCAGCTAAACAACAAGATGGAGGAACACCCCGTCGTTCCACAAGCTTGAAGAAAAACAATAACTAATGAAAATAATTGTGGAGCCTAAGATCAACTCATGTTCAGGAAACAGTTTCGAAAATGGGTCCTGCTTGCATTTTCTAAAACTGACAAGTCGTTTTAATGGCAAACATTCTCTAGCTAGGCTCATTAACCTAAGGACCGACTCTGAGTCAAAGTCTTCTAAAATAATTCCAGGTTTTTAATACAGTTCGTGAAGAAAAAGCTGCCTTGTCAATTGGGATGGATGAAGAGGGCCATACTGTCAGCATCCTCAAACTAATTTGTGACAATGCGTATAAAAATCTGGGCTGGGACACTGCGGATGACGAAACGGAAGAGATCAATGTAAAAATAGCTATAGAGCTTATAGAAATATATCTACACTTACGTGGGCGATATCTTTCGTTGCATGTCTCCTGTGGATTTCTCTTGTAACAGATTCACTGGAGAAATCCCTATAGAATGGGGAAACTTAAATGGCATGGGATATATTCTCTAAACCTGTCACAAAATAACCTCGCTAGATTTATCCCTTCATCTTTATTGTTGGTAAATATTATATGAAGAAAATATATGATATCTCTAGCTTTGATGTCAGTGAATACTTAACCAAAGTTACTTCCAACTCTAGCATTGGTAAGTATTATTCGAAGAAAGGTAAGATATTCCTGATTGTAGTGTTAATTAGTTTGCCCCCTGCTTCCATTCCCATCTCTCACTGTATCTCATCTTTCTTGAATTTGAACATGATTTTTCATTTTGACTTCCACATTCATCTCCCTGGACAAAACAGTACTCTTTCAACTGTTTCACCTGTTTCTTTCCCCAATCCACAACATCACAGCCCACCGAAGCAGGCTCTGTGTTATTTCTCATGAAGGGCTGATTCTATGAGGATTCACCTGGCTATAGAGGCTGCAATTTGCTTTTAATAGCCAGGGGACACGTGGTAGTGGTAGTTACACCCAACTCACTTCGCAATATGATGGCGAAGGTGACACTGATGCTTTAAGCTGTGTGCCTGGACAGCCTCTCCAGTCTGTGTACTTCTTCGTGACTGATTAGGACAGCCTCTCCAGTCTGTGTACTTCTTCGTGACCGATTAGGATTACGATTAAGGTGATTTTATTGATTTTAAAGTGTTTTTTATTTAAAAATATAAAATAAAAATAAAAATAAAATTTCTAATTTTTTTTTTTTGAAATGCATGGCAAGATAAGTTATGCAATGTACTTCTTGGCCCCGTGCAAGTGGATGTATTTATCAATGACTTTGAAAAGTCCTATAATAATGGTCCTATAATAGTGGATGTATCGATTATGAACGGACATTTCAATAATTAAGCTTAACTATTACTGTGGTTGTTTTGGCACGTACGTGATTTTATTTGACAGTGTGAAAATGTTTTCTTAGGAAACAAAAAATAATAAATAAATAAATGTTTGGAAAATTCAAGACATGGGCATGTGCTTTGATTTCCCAATAGGGCATGTGCTTTAATTTCCCAATAGAACATGAAAAATGGAGATAAGAGTAGAAAAATGTTTTCGAACAACCCCTCTTTCCTCCTCTTCAATTCTTTTCAGAAAAACAACACATAATAATTCAAGTAAAAACAATAAATAAAAAATAGACCATATAAAAGTTTTCATTTTTAAGCTCCTTTAATGCCTTGTATTATTGATATTTTCAATGTAATTTGACAATTCAACCCACATTTCAGCATCACATGGCTCAAAAAATAAATGGCATAGCCTTCAACTGGAGGGGAGGGGATAGCGAGAACAGTAAAGTCCAAGTCAATTTGAAAAGTTCATGGTAAGAGCTGACAGCAACAATATGACAAGAGATCTAGAGCATTATCATATAGTTGAAAAATTCTTGTTTTGTTTTTTTCCTTCCTGCTCGTTGGCCTGACAAATTAGAGAGGATGTGCGTTGAGACAAAGCCATGTTTTTTGCTCTTTGTGCTGTTGTGGCTATTCGTTTACCATAGGACTTGCATCTCTAATGGAGTTGACACAATTTCGGTTGGCCGATCACTCTCTGGAAGCCAGACACTAGTATCTCAAAAAGGCATTTTTGAACTCGGTTTCTTCAGCCCAGGCACTTCTTCCAACATTTACCTGGGAATATGGTATAGGAACTTCGCGGATAAGACGATTGTTTGGGTAGCAAACAGGGAGAGCCCTTCCAACGACCCTGATTCATCGAAGCTTGAATTGTTATCTGATGGCAATCTTGTTCTGCTGAAAAATTTCACCGAAACAGTTTGGTCAGCAGCTCTTGCATCTTCAATGCCGAATACTACTAAAGCAGAAGCAGTAATTCTTGATGACGGAAACTTTGTCATAAGAGATGGCTCAAATCCATCTACCATATATTGGCAGAGTTTTGATTATCCAACTGACACGTTGCTACCTGGCGCAAAGATTGGAATCAACAAGCACACTGGGCAAGTGCAGCGGCTTATTTCCTGGAAAAACTCAGAAGATCCAGCACCAGGTATGTTCTCGGATGGGATCGACCCAAATGGAGGCCGGCAGATTTTCATAGAGTGGAACAGGTCACACAGGTATTGGAGCACTGGTGATTGGAATGGAAAAACATTTAGCTCGGTACCTGAGATGAGATTGAACTATCTTTTCAATTATAGTTATGTATCAAATGAAAATGAAAGCTATTTCACCTATTCTTTGAACAATCCCTCGTATCTTTCAAGATTAATGATCGGTGTTCATGGCCAGATGCAACAATTCACTTGGTGGGAAGGTCCTTGGAGTTGGACGCTTGTTTGGGCTCAACCAAGAGACCAAGCTGGTGTTTATGGTTTATGTGGGGGTTTTGGAGTCTTTCATGAAAATTCATCAAGCTTTTGTGAATGCCTGAAAGGTTTTAAACCATTAGTACAAGATGATTGGTCAAGTGGTTGTGTTAGGAAATCTCCTTTGCAGTGTCAAAATAAGAAAAGTACTGGAGAGGAAGATGGTTTCCTAAAGATGTCAAATCTAACATTACCTGCAATTTCTAAAACGTATCAGAAAGTGAGGGCTGGAAGATGCAGATTGGACTGCATGGAAAATTGTTCTTGCATGGCTTATGCCTATAGTAATAACAACGGGTGTTCTTTATGGGAAGGAGATCTTACAAACTTACAGCAGTCAGGGACTGCTGACGGCAGGGCCGGAGCAGAAATTTACATCAGACTTGCTGCTTCTGAGCCTGAACTTCAGATTGGTAATGGCAGTACCCGAACAGGTATGGTTCTGTACATATAAACAAAATGATTCAATTAATGACGAGAAAATATTTTTGACAAAATGACGGTCTTGTATTTACATTTAAAAACTTGAGATACATAACCTGTCCTTCCATTTTTTCTGCTAAAAAAACAGTAATTGTACACATGTTTGTTTATGATTTGGTAATATTCGATCTATATTTACAAGGAGGTAGTATCAAATGGAAATTACGGACAGCCTTGGCTGTGGCTATTCCAGCAATTCTGATTACCTTAGGCCTCTTCATGTACTTCAGATGTCTGTGGAAAGGAAAGCTCACACGCAAAGGTGCATCCTGTTCTTGATTTAATTTCTATTGTCTTCTGGTAGATGTAATTTAATTGACTCCTTAAGTTACTGGTAATGAAAACTGAGGAAAAGCCCTCCTCTGTAAATATTTTTGATTGGTACTATCAGAATTTCTGGATATTTCAACAAAGTGATTGTGGTCAATCGTTGGTAATTTTTTCTTATACAGGTCACGATATAATGCTCTTTGATTTCGATACCAATCCTGGATCAACTAACAATGAATCTAGCTCTATTGACAATCGGAAGAAAACATGGAGTAAAAATATGGAGTTGCCATTATTCAGTTATGAGAGCGTGTCGGTTGCAACTGGACAATTCTCAGACAAGCTTGGAGAGGGAGGATTCGGGCCTGTTTATAAGGTAAGTTGCGTGCAAATGAGAGATGCTGATTGTTCAAATATTTTCAGCAAAACCTTAAAATAGTTTGAATGAACTTTCAGAATGACTTTAATTTGGTTCATTTATTAGGGCAAATTACCCACGGGACTGGAAGTAGCAGTTAAGAGGCTTTCAGAAAGATCTGGACAGGGGCTCGAGGAGTTCAGAAATGAGACGATACTCATCGCCAAACTCCAGCACCGGAATCTTGTCAGGCTACTGGGTTCCTGTATTGAACGGGATGAGAAGATGCTGATCTACGAGTACATGCCAAATAAAAGCTTGGATTTCTTTCTCTTTGGTCAGCATTTACATGATCATTTCTAATTTCGTCAACTTTCCAAATGCTACAAGAAACTTATATCAGATTTGTGTATAAACTAAAAGCAGATGCAAACAGAGGACAAATCCTAGATTGGGGTACACGGATTCGGATAATCGAAGGAACTGCTCAAGGCCTTCTGTATCTACATACATACTCACGGTTACGAATCATTCACAGGGATTTAAAACCTAGCAACATTCTATTGGACAGTGAAATGAATCCAAAAATATCCGATTTCGGGATGGCTCGAATTTTCGGAGGCAACGAAACTCAAGGAAACACCAACAGGATTGTTGGAACATAGTAAGTTTCTTGAATCCCACTTTCCAGTGCCAGCTACTCTTCACATGATCTGCACTGACCTTTCTTGTTTTTAGTGGCTATATGTCCCCTGAATATGCTATGGAGGGCCTCTTCTCGATAAAATCTGACGTGTTTAGCTTCGGGGTGCTGGTGCTTGAGATTGTGAGCGGAACGAAGAATACTAGTTTCTACCACGGCGACTCCCTCAATCTTCTGGGACATGTGGGGAGCTTTCATATACTCTCATTTCTTTTTCTTCCAGCTTGAAGTGCATCTGATAACTTTCCTAGTCTCCACACTAATGATGCAGCATTTGCGTTGTCATACCGCAGGCATGGAAGTTATGGAGTTCTAATAAAGCTTCGGACTTGATGGATCCAACACTGGGAGTTCCTCCTTCAACCTCCATGCTGTTGAGATACATAAACATAGGCCTCCTTTGTGTCCAAGAAAGTCCCGCCGATCGGCCTACAATGTCTGGTGTCGTCTGGATGATCGTAAACGAACACGTGGTTCTCCCAGATCCCAAGCAACCAGCTTTTGTTGCTGGCAGAAACGTGGCAGAACCAGGGTCAGTTAGGAGCTCTGCTGGGGTAGCTTCCACGAATAATGTGACAATAACAGCGATAGATGCCAGATAACTTTTCAGCGATAGATGCCAGGTCTTAAGGAGAGGAAGCTATGAGTATGGAACTTAGATCAAGCTTATGTGGTCAAGTTCTCCGATTTGAATCGCATAATTCTTTGTTTTAGCTTTTCCTGTTATTTTCTGTGTATTGAAACATTAACAATATCAAATTTAATATTCATAATTAATTATTCATAAGTCTACGTCAATCTCCACAAGGAAGTTAATCCTGAAAGTAAGAAAGCTTCCCATGAAACTTATGAGCAGCAGAAAGTTACTAGGATGCTTCACATCTATCCTGCGAATCCACCGTCGACTCGACAAAGGAACAACTTTCCCTACGACCCTGTCAATAATCCTAACCGTACAGTGGATGAGTTCGGAAACATTAATAACTTTAAAAACAATTGGAGCTGAGAAGGATTTGAGAATTGTAGATGTATGCCATGAACCAAAGAACGACAGGAAACAGGGCATACTTTCTTTTCTTCCCTTTTCTTTTACAGTTAGATAATGCAAGCAATGTCAAACTGCAAATTTTGTACAGTTGGTGGAATCAGGCAAGCATTTTACAAATTGTGTTTTTGATTTGCAATGAATTGCTGCTAAATTTTGCAATCCTGCTGCGAATCTTGAAATTCCTTCAATATCAGAAGTTGCGAGTGCTTCAAGCTCTAAATTCTTGGTTGCAATTGCCAAAGCTGTAGATATCGACTCCTATGATTCATCAAAAGAAGAGATTAGAGTAATGCTGGATGCCCAGGTTGTGCATTTCGTGAGAAGCAGCTGCGAGCTGCTTCTCAAAAACAGAGGCTCGACCTCAGTTTTGGGTGTGTCTCATGGTCCAAAACTGTGGTGCACTGTTGTTTTGTTGACAGAATATGAGTAAGACAAACTCTCAACAAATATGCTGTGAAAACTTCTTTTCTTTATTGATCAATGTGAAAGCTTATTTAAAGAACAAAACTGAACAGAAAGCAAACAATCCGCAGCTAAAGTTGCTGCTGTTACATAATAGAATCAAAGATTTGTGTCAATCCAAACAGATTTGACACTTTCAAAATAACAAGTCTTTTATTGAAACTAAAACTCTTTGTTGACTTCCACATCAGCAGCTTCTGAGTCATCAATTTAACACTCCTCTTTGACTCTGATGCTGCAGACTCTAAGTCTCTGTCTGAAAAACTCAAACTTAGCTTTAGGTAATGGCTTGGTCAGAATATCAGCATTTTGATTTTCTGTGTTGCAGTAGATCAGTTGTATCTCCCCTTCTCTTTGTGCTTCTCTCAGAAAATAAAGTTTCAGCTTGAAGTGTTTTGTTTTGCCATGAAACACAGGATTTTTTGCAATCGAAATTGCAACTTGGTTGTCTACAAGTATCTGTGTGCTCTCCTTTTGCTCCATCTGCAGATCAGCCATCAATTTTCTAATCCAAATTGCTTGATTTACAGCAGCAGTAACAGCTACGTATTCTGCCTCTGCTGTCGATTGAGCTATGACATCTTGCTTCTTCGAACTCCATGAAAAAATGGCAGAACCAAAACTGAAACAATAACCTGATGTGCTCCTCATGTCGTCGACACTACTAGCCCAATCACTGTCAGAATATCCATGGAGTGTGAAGGTTTTGACTTGACAAAACTTCAATCCATAATCAACTGTTCCCTTGACATATCTAACAATTCTTTTTGCTGCTTGAAAATGAGTTTCACTTGCACAATGCATATACCTTGAAAGTATACTTGTAGCATTCATAATATCTGGTCGAGTTGCAGTAAGATACATCAAGCATCCTATAAGAGTTCTGTAGAGCTTTTCATCAATTTTTGCAGTGTCATCTTCTTTGCAAAATTTCTCCTTTTGATTCATTGGTGTTGTTGTTGCTCTGCACTCTTCCATGTTGAACTTCTTTAGAATCTCTTTGGCAAATTTCTGTTGGCATATGAAGATTTCATTCTGTTTTTGTATGATTTCCATCCCAAGAAAGAAGGTCATCTTTCCTAGGTCTGTCATCTCAAAAGCATCCTTCATTTCTTCCTTGAACACATCAATCTGTTGCATATTGCTTCCTGTCACAAGTAAGTCATCCACATAAAGAGAAACAACAAGTATTTCAGCATTGGATTTTTTAAGATAAAGTGTAAGTTCACTTAGACTTTTTGTAAAGCCTATGCTCAATAAATACTCATCAATCCTGCTGTACCAAGCTCTTAGAGCTTGTTTTAGGCCACAAAGAGCCTTCTTTAACAGGTATACTTTCTCCTCTTCACCTTGAACAACAAAACCTTCAGGCTGCTCCACAAATATTTCCTCCTCCAAGTATCCATTCAAGAAAGCAGATTTGACGTCCATTTGATGTATGATCCAGCCATGTTGAGCAGCAAGAGCAAGCAACATTCTTATGGTGTCAAGCCTCGCAACTGGAGCAAAGGTTTCTGAAAAATCTACCCCTGGCATCTGAGCATATCCTTTGACAACCAACCTTGCTTTATGTTTGTTTATAGAGCCGTCATAATTGAGTTTGGTTTTGAACACCCATTTAACACCAATAGCCTTCTTATGTGTAGGTATGTTCACCAGCATCCAGGTCTGATTTTTTTCAATCATCATAAGTTCTTCCTTCATTGCAGCCATCCATTGTTGATTTGCAGCAGCTTCTTCATATCCTGCAGGTTCACTTACTGCAACATTGCAATTCTGATAGATATCAGAAAGTGCTCGAGTTTTTGTAGCAGCTTCATCATCAGTGTCAGCATTCTCCTCTTGAAGTTCAAGTTCATTGTCATGCTCCCAATTCCAGCTTTCTGGCTCAAAGAACTGGACATCTCTGCTAACAATCACTTTGCCAGTTTGTGGAAGATAGATTCTGTAGGCTTTTGAGACTGGACTGTAGCCTACAAAGATCCCAGGTTCTGCCTTTTTATCGAGTTTGTCTCTCTTAACCTGTGGAATATAAGAGAAACAAAGACAACCAAAAGTTTTTAAATTCTGCAGCTTTGGTTTATAGCCAAACCATGCTTCGAAAGGAGTTTTTTGCTGTAGAGCTTTTGTTGGCAGTCTATTTAATAGGAAAACTGTTGTGTTTGCAGCCTCAGCCCATAAATTCTTTGGCAGCCCTTTGTCATGTAATAAGCACCTAGTCATCTCCATAATTGTTCTGTTTTTTCCTCTCAACAACACCATTTTGTTGAGGGGAATAAGGTGCTGTCAGCTGGTGCTCAATGCCTTCTATCTCACAGAATTTGTTGAATTTTTCTGAGGTATATTCTGTTCCATTGTCTGATCTGATCACCTGCATTTTGCACGCACTTTGTTTTTCCACCCAAGCTTTAAATCTCCAAAAGATGTCAGCAACCTCAGATTTATACTTCATGAAATAAATCCAACACATTCGTGTATGATCATCAATGAAAGAAATGTAATACTTACTGCCTTTCAATGATGGTGTTTTCAGAGGTCCTCCTACACCAGTGTGCACCAGCTGCAATTTTTGTGTAGCTCTCCAGTTTCTATCTTATGGAAAAGGAAGCCTTGTTTGCTTCCTATACTGGCAAGCTGCACACATAGGGAGTTCTTCTTCTAAATCAGGTCATCCTTTCACAAGATTGTTTTTCTTCATGAAAAGTAGAGCTGCATGATGAAAGTGCCCCAATCTTCTATGCCAAAGCATTGTATTGCTATCCTCTTTGTGTATTGCTGCTTGTTCTTCTCCAGTGAAGTCTAAGGAAAAACTTTTACCCTCCATTTGAACCTTAAACACTTCTCTATTTTGTGCATCAGTGATTAAGCAAAAATTATCTTCAAACAGCACTTTATATCCTTTCTTCAGCAGCTGACAAACACTTAACAGATTTTGATTAATTTCGGGAACATATAAGACATCAGAAATTAATCTTAAACCTGTGTTGCCTTTGATCACCACTGTTCCTTTGCCCTTCACTGCTAGATATGCTCCATTTCCAAATCTCACTTTAGAAATGGCAGTTCTTTCAAGCCTTTTAAAAAGCTCTCAATCATAGGTCATGTGGCTGGTACAACCACTGTCTATAAGCCACCTTTCTGTCGAGCTATTGGTGACAAAGCATGATACCATAAACAATTGCTCTTCTTCTTCAGGTTGTTCAACAGCAATTTTGACTTCTCCTTGTTGTTGTTGTTGAGACTTGCATACCCTTTCAATATGTCCTAGCTGACCACACCTGTGACATTTAATGTCTGGCCTCCACCAACATCTGCTCTGTGGGTGATTGTTTTTTTTTGCAGTATGGACACGATGGAAATGATGTGTTGTTGTTGTTATTTCGGTTTCTAAATGTGTTGTTCTGTGATTTAGCAAAGAAAGCTCCTTCCACAGACCCTGCATGTCTCATAAGTCTTCTTTGTTCTTGAGCCTGCAGTGCATTCAGTAGTTCTGCCAAAGTAATGCTAGACACATCCTTTGAATTTTCAAGTGATGATATTGTAGCTTCAAATTTTTCAGGAATTGTGACTAGAATTTTTTGAACAATTCTGGAGTCACAGAATTTAGTGCCAAGAAGCCTAACCTTGTTCACAATGTCAAGCAGTCTGTTAGAATAATCCTTGATGGTTTCTGATTCCTTCATCCTTTTCATTTCAAATTCTCTGATTAGATTGAGAACTTGCATGCCTTTCACTCGTTCATTGCCTTCATACTCCTTTTTCAAGAAGTTCCAAATTTCATTTGCTGTTTTCAACGCCATAATCCTGGTGAAAATTGAAGAAGAAACAGCTGCAAACAGACTGGCTTTTGTCTTCGATTTCCTTTGCTTACTCTCCTTGTGATTCTTCATTTGAGTCATGGTTGGATTGTCAGGTAATGCAGGAACCTCATACATATTTTCAACAGCCTCCCATTGATCATTTGCATTAAGGTAAGCTTCCATTCGAACAGCCCACACTTGATAATTTGTTCCATCAAACACTGGTGGTGTCATCACATTCACAGAGGCTTCTGAACTCATTTGTGTAAGTTGGGGTTTTGAAAGATGGGTGTTTAGGTAAATGTCTTGGGTAGCTCTAACTTAGGTGTTTTAGGGATATGTTTAAGTTTCTCTCAAAACTCACAGATCTCTCAAGAAAGGAAACAAGCTCTGATACCAATTTGTTGTTTTGTTGACAGAATATAAGACAAACTCTCAACAAATATGCTGTGAAAACTTCTTTTCTTTATTGATCAATGTGAAAGCTTATTTAAAGAACAAAACTGAACAGAAAGCAAACAATCCATAGATTAAAGTTGCTCGTTGTTACATAACAGAATCAAAGATTTGTGTCAATCCAAACAGATTTGACACTTTCAAAATAACAAGTCTTTTATTGAAACTAAAACTCTTTGTTGACTTCCACATCAGCAGCTTCTGAGTCATCAATTTAATATGCACACTTTACCAAACGCTGATGAAATAGCTTTTCCTCCAAACGCAAGTACAAACGCGTTGCCAAACGGCCACTTAGATCAAGCTTATTTGGTCAAGTTCTCCGATTTGAATCGCACAATTGTTTTTTTCTTCCAGTTTTTCCTATTATTTTTGTTGTATTGAAACATGAACAATATCAAATTAAAAATTCATAAATTCCATTTGATTCAAATCTTAGATATATTTAAAATTTCATTTTCTTTTTAGAACAAATTCATAGTATTATACCAAATAATTATTAGCCCATCAATTTTTTTAAATGGACTGTTGCCTGTACACCAAACAAACTCCTCCTATAATCAACATGCATATATTATTTATATTTCATATATATTAAAAATTATCCTACTCACCCGGGAAATGAAAACAAAAGACAAATGATGCAGAATTGAAGACTATCGAAGATTGTTAGGAGGAACGTCAGCAAAATCTATATCAGGTACATAAAACACTCAAAAACAACTGGAACCAGAATAACATAAAAAAAATTAAAACTCTAAGCTTAGAGACCACATATATTAATAAAGCCAAAAAGATTTACATGATCGAACCGAACATAGCGCAAACCAATCGAACCTAATAGAGTCGATAAAACTCCATTGCTGAGTCAACAGATCAACCACTATCACATGCAAACCGGTTGGGTGATTTACAAACCAATCAGCCCGTTTATAATAACCAATCTACTGGCAGTAACCAGTAAAATGGTCAGTCAATTCAACTAACCAATCGACTTGTTGATCCACGTGATCGTGAATGACCACGTACGTATCTCCCCCAGAACCTAAGCAGCCTGCTTTTGTTGCAGGCAGAAACATGGAAGAATCAATGTCATTGATGAGCTTTGCTGGGGCACTTTCCGTTAATAATGTGACGATAACAGCGATAGATGCCAGATGATTGCTTCTTTTAATGCCAAGATATCATTGGATTTATGTAGGAACTAGGGAGGGTCATCGAGAAAAGGTTTTGAAAGCACTTGTGGCTTCATAATTAGGTAGTCTTAAATGCACTTAATTACTTTGTAATTATGGTGGAATGGTATAATTAGCAGTAGGTATACAGTTGAATTCCGCAGGCTAGATTATTATTAAAAGCTGTAAATGAGAAAGCATGCTGTGGCAAGTTTATCTTCGTGAATAATATTTTTGTATTGAGCAACCATGTGATTACTTGATTCAATACAAGCGTTTACTTTAATCATCAAACCCAATTTTATCCGCGACATTTAACTCGAGAGCTTGTAAAATCAAACTTGGTCTGGACTGATTTGATTTTTTGAATTGGATTGTAAGATCAAACTTGTTCTGAAATAATTCAATTTTTTGAATTATTTTTGATAATATATATATATATATATATATCTGTGTGTGTGTGTGTGTGTGTGTGTGTGTGTGTGTTTTGAAATAAACCTGTTTAAATTGGAATCTGAACCGAGCTGTTCTGTTCTCCATCACAATATCAGATTAAATATT
This sequence comes from Salix exigua, assembly GCA_032356905.1. Taxonomy (NCBI): domain Eukaryota; kingdom Viridiplantae; phylum Streptophyta; class Magnoliopsida; order Malpighiales; family Salicaceae; genus Salix; species Salix exigua. The sequence continues at coordinate 565,776 of CM063592.1, forward strand.
CATAAATCACATTTGAATTAAACATATTTAAAAAATCATTTTCTTTTTAGAGCAAATTCATATTATTATACCACATAATTAGCCCATCAATTTTTTGAAAATGGACTGCTTCCTGTGCACCAAACAAACTCCTCAAAACACCAAACCCTTATTTGCTTATATCCATTAGAAGTCTTCTTAATTCTTATTAATTTAGGCATAGATATATCCAAATTCAGACTCAATGATGTTGCCAAGTGATGATACGAATGAAAGAAAAAAAAAAGAATTTACGCAAAAACATTGTTTGACCGGTTCAAATCAGGAATGAACCTGGTTTGTTTCGGGGAAGGTTCCTTGTATTTTGGGTGAATTTGACCATTGTTCGATTTAACCACGGTCAAAGAAACCCAAAAGTCTCCTTTCAGGTTTGGTAGTCAAAACAAATCCAAACCGAACTTTTTTTAAGTTCGATTCATTTGGATTAGATTTGTTTGATCGAGGTCAAACTAAACCGAGCTTTTTTAAGTTTATATATATATATATATATATATATATATATATATATATATATATATATATATATATATATATATAAAAGATGTAATAAAAAGAAGTTATTTATTATATATATATAATAAATAACTTTTTTTTATTACATCTTATATATATGTTTTTTATGATATTTTATGTGTTCATTTTTGTTCTCTTTACATGTTCTTGAAAAATATGGTGTTTACTCGAATTTCAGAATTAAATCACAGACTAGTTTAATGAAAAATAATTTAAATTTATAGTATAAAAGCAATTAAAATAAAGAGGGGAAAAAAGGCAGGGGGGGTTTCTAAAAAAATGCTACTAATAAAAAAATTTGGTAAAGAAAACCATTAAGAAAATAATAATTTATTCAGCAGAATATTTTCTATAAAGAATTTAAATCGTAGCGTTTCTATTAAAAAAATAAAAATAGATTTTAAAAAATACCTCATAACATTAACCACGTAAATTACTAGTTAAAAAAACACTAAAAGGTCAGGGATTTTCAATGTGGAGACGAATTAAGCAAGATCCGAGGGGATTCATTGTGGATTGTAACATTTATCTTTGTTCTTTTGTTTACTCTGCTCATCAACTTTCTCTTTTTTAAATCCATCTACCATATATTGTCAGAGTTTTGATTATCCAACTGACACATGGCTACCCGGTGGAAAGCTTGGAATCAACAAGAACACTGGGAAAGTGCAGAGGCTTATTTCCTGGAAAAATCAGAAGATCCTGCACCAGGTATGTTCTCGATTCAGTTTTTCATAGAGTGGAACAGGTCACACAGGTATTGGACCAGTGGTGATTGGCATGGAGAAAGGTTTAGCTTGGTACGATAACAGCGATAGATGCCAGATGATTGCTTCTTTTAATACCAAGATATCATTGGATTTATGTAGGAACTAGGGAGGGTCATCTAGAAAAGGTTTTGAAAGCACTTGTGGCTTCATAATTAGGTGGTCTTAAATGCACTTAATTACTTTGTAATTATGGTGGAATGGTATAATTAGCAGTAGGTATACCAGCTGAATTCCGCGGGCTAGATTATTATTAAAAGCTGTAAATGAGGAAGCATCCTGCGGCAAGTTTATCTTCGTGAATAATATTTTTTATTGAGCAACCATGTGATTCCTTTATTCAATATTATTGATATTTTCAATGTAATTTGACTAAAAATATCATCACATGACTAAAAAGTGCAATGCCATAGTCAATGTGAAAAATAATATGGAGAGGTGGTATCAACAATATGATCAAATAAAACATTCATATAGTTAATGTTAAAATACCATCTCATCCCCGGAAAAATATATTCACGTAAATAATTAACGTGCCTTATTCGAACCGATCATATCTGACATTTCGTTTTAAAAACCTTTCAAAAGTATTTTAATTTTTTTATTTTAAATTAAATGTTTTTAATATTTTTAAATTATTTTAACATGTTATATTAAAAATATTTTTTAAAAAATAAAAAAAAATATTATTTTAATATATTTTTAAATAAAAAAACATTTTTTAAAACAAACTCAATCCTCCTCCAAAACAGCCAGAAAATCAGGCCGAAAGCATAACCGTGTTTCCACCGGCATTAACCCTGCCGACAGGGGATGGGACTAGATTAATTTCCTAAGGAGATAGTGAAAATAGATAGCCGATTGTAATCGTTAAGGGATAAGACAGGCCACTTCATGGATGATCGAGGTAAACAGGTTTGTTTACTTGCTCCTCCTATCATTCAAGCTTTTTAAATGCCTAGATTTCATGACTGCAATCACTCCGTTGACTAATTTGTGAATTTTAATTCATTCTCAGTATAATATATATATAGACCCTACTCTTGTTTGATGTTTCAGTGTAACTTGTTTTTTATTCTAAATTTTAAAAAACAAATTGTTTAAAAATACTTCTTTATATATTTTTTGATATTCCGATTAAGAAGTAAATTTTTTTAAAAAAAATTAAATATATTTTTAAACAAAAAATATTTTAAAAACAACTCAGACTTATTTAAGAGCATTGAGGTTATTTTTCAAAGTATTGTTTCTTTAGAAAAGTATCAGGATGATTTTTTTATGAAATCATAACATCAAAATAATCTAAAAACACCAAAAAAATTAATTAAAAGTAAAAAAAAAATCAATTTCTTTTAAAAACACTTTTTTTATAACAAAAATCAAACAATTTGCGGTGCGGAATGAAAGATGATTATTTGATTTCGGAAGAGGAAAGAATCTACAGTTGGTGATGACTCCAACAGAGGCAAACGACCTGTATCCTACCACAAGCAACTTGCAATTACCAACTCTTGCTTCTTCCTTTTAGAATAATGAGTCTTGTAGTTTAGAGCTCATGGATGGGTGAAACTCTTGCTATTATAACCTGTGTAGGGTCATCCTGAGCTGTCGATGTCGCTTCTTCGAATTGAGAACTAGGTTTATAATTGAATAGCAGTTAAGTTTCCAAGTCTTGAGTTTATGGCGATAGATAAACTTAAAAATCTCATGTGAAAGATAGGTTAAAATTTGAATGTGTATTTTTTTAAATAAAACTGATTCAATTAAGAATATAAAAATAAGTTGGAGAAATGCTTCAGCATATATTATATAAAAGTCCAAGTCAATCTGGAAAATTAATGGTAAGAACTGGAGCATTATCATATATGTGATGAATTCACAAGGGAATTCTTGTTTTTTTCCTTCCTGCTCGTTCTCTAATTTGTGCTCTGTCACAGCTCTTTCACCCTTAATCCCACAAATTAGAGAGGATGTGCGTTAAGACAAAGCCATGTTTTTCGCTCTTTGTGCTGTTGTGGCTATTCGTTTATCATAGGACTTGCTTCTCTATTGACACAATTTCGGTTGGCCAATCTCTCAAACTAGGCCAGACACTAGTATCTCAAAAAGACATTTTTGAACTCGGTTTCTTCCACCGAGGCTCTATTGATAACATTTACCTGGGAATATGGTATAAGAAATTAGAAGATAGGACGATTGTTTGGGTAGCAAACAGGGAGAGCCCTTCCGACGACCTTTATTCATCGAAGCTTGAATTGTTATCTAATGGCAATCTTGTCCTGCTGAAATATCCCACCGGAACGGTTTGGTCAACAGCTCTTTCATCTTCAATGCCGAATAGTACTAAAGCAGAAGCAGTGATTCTTGATGACGGAAACTTTGTCATAAGAGATGGCTCAAATCCATCTACCATATATTGGCAGAGTTTTGATTATCCAACTGACACGTGGCTACCTGGCGCAAAGCTGGGAATCAACAAGCGCACTGGGCAAGTGCAGCGGCTTATTTCCTGGAAAAACTCAGAAGATCCGGCACCAGGTATGTTCTCGGTTGGGATCGACACAAATGGAAGCGGTCAGTTTTTCATGGAGTGGAACAGGTCACGCAGGTATTGGAGCAGTGGTGATTGGAATGGAAAAATATTTAGCTTGATACCTGAGATGAGTTCGAACTATGATTTCGATTATAGTTACGTATCAAATGAAAATGAAAGCTATTTAATCTATTCCTTGTCCAACCCCCCATCATATCTTAAAAGAATCGTGATCGATGCTCTTGGCAACATGCAACACCTCAATTCGTTGGGATATAATTGGGCTTGGTTTAATTCTTTGTCTCTGCCTAAATACCAAGCTGAGGTTTATGGTATATGTGGGGTTTTTGGAGTCTTTCATAATTCATCAAGCTATTGTCAATGCTTGAAAGGTTTTGAACCATTGGTACAAGATGATTGGTCAAGTGGTTGTGTTAGGAAATCTCCTTTGCAGTGTCAAAATAAGAGAAGTATAGGAAAGGAAGATGGATTCCTAAAGATGTCAAATCTAACATTACCTGCAAATTCTAAAACTTATCAGAACGTGAGTGCTGGAAGATGTAGATTGGATTGCATGGAAAACTGTTCTTGCATGGCCTATGCCTATAATAATAACAACGGGTGTTCTTTCTGGGAAGGAGATCTTATAGACTTACAGCAGTCAGGGATTGCTGGTGGCAAGGCTGGAGCAGAAATTTACATCAGACTTGCTGCTTCTGAGCTTGAACTTCAGATTGGTAATGGCAGTACCCGAACAGGTATGGTTTTGTACATATAAACAAAATGATTCAATTAATGACGAGAAAATATTTTTGACTAAATGACGGTCTTGTATTTACATTTAAGAACTTGAGATACATAGCCTATCTTTCCATTTTTTTCAGCTAAAATACAATAGTTGTACAGATGTTTGTTTATGATTTGGTAATCTTCGATCTATATTTACAAGGAGGTACTATCATACGGAAATTACGGACAGCCTTCGCTGTGGCTATACCAACAACTCTGATTACCTTAGGCCTCTTCATGTACTTCAGATGTCTGTGGAAAGGAAAGCTCACACGCAAAGGTGCATCCTGTTCTTGCTTTAATTTCTGTTGTCTTCTGGTAGATGTAATTTGATTAACTCCTCAAGTTACTGGTAATGAAAACTAAGAAAAAACCCTCCTCTGTAAATAGTTTTGCTTGATATTATCAGAATTGCTGGATATTTCAACAAAGTGATTGTGGTCAATCGTTGTTAATTTTTTCTTATACAGGGAAGGAATATAGAGGTCAAGATTTATTGCTCTTTGATTTCGATACCAATCATCGCTCAACTAACAAAGAATCTAGCTCTGTTGACAATCGGAAGAAAAGATGGAGTAAAAATATGGAGTTGCCATTATTCAGTTATGAGAGCGTGTCGGTTGCAACTGGACAATTCTCAGACAAGCTTGGAGAGGGAGGATTCGGGCCTGTTTATAAGGTAAGTTGCGTGCAAATGAGAATGCTGATTGTTCAAATATTTTCAGCAAAACCTTAAAATACTTTGAATGAACTTTCAGAATGACTTTTGGTTCATTTATTAGGGCAAATTACCCACGGGACTGGAAGTAGCAGTTAAGAGGCTTTCAGAAAGATCTGGACAGGGGCTTGAGGAGTTCAGAAATGAGGCGATACTCATCGCCAAACTCCAGCACCGGAATCTTGTCAGGCTACTGGGTTCCTGTACTGAACGGGATGAGAAAATGCTGATCTATGAGTACATGCCAAATAAAAGCTTGGATTTCTTTCTCTTTGGTAAGCATTTACACGATCATTTCTAATTTCGTTAACTTTCCAAATGCTACAAGAAACTTAACATCAGATTTGTGTATAAACTATAACCAGGAGCAAACAGAGGACGAATCTTAGATTGGGGTACACGGATTCGGATAATCGAAGGAACTGCTCAAGGCCTTCTGTATCTACATACATACTCACGGTTACGAATCATTCACAGGGATTTAAAACCTAGCAACATTCTATTGGACAGTGAAATGAATCCAAAGATATCCGATTTCGGGATGGCTCGAATTTTCAGAGGCAACGAAACTCAAGGAAACACCAACAGGATCGTTGGAACATTGTAAGTTTCCTGAATCCCACTTTCCAGGACATGCTACTCTTCACATGATCTGCACTGACCTTTCCAGTTTTTAGTGGCTATATGTCCCCTGAATATGCTATGGAGGGCCTCTTCTCCATAAAATCTGACGTGTTTAGCTTCGGGGTGCTGGTGCTTGAGATTGTGAGCGGCAGGAAGAATACTAGTTTCTACCACAGCGACTCCCTCCATCTTCTTGGACATGTGGGGAGCTTTCATAAACTCTCATTTCTTTTTCTTCCAGCTTGAACTGCATCTGACTACTTTCCTAGTCTCCACACTAATGAGGCAGCATTTGCGTTGTTGTACCGCAGGCATGGAAGTTATGGAGGTCTAATAAAGCTTCGGACATGATGGATCCAACCCTGGGAGATCCTCCTTCAACCTCCATGCTGTTGAGATACATAAACATAGGACTCCTTTGTGTCCAAGAAAGTCCCGCTGATCGGCCTACAATGTCTGATGTCATCTCCATGATCGTAAACGAACACGTGGCTCTCCCGGAACCCAGGCAACCAGCTTTTGTTGCAGGCAGAAACGTCGCAAAACCAGGGCCATTGATGAGGTCTGCTGGGGTACCTTCCACGAATAATGTGACAATAACAACGATAGTTGGGAGATAATTTTTCAGCGATAGTGTTGAATATGTCAATTGTTGACACTGTCAAATTGCTTTGTTAATAAGTCCTATTTTACAGGACACTAGACTAAGTCTTTAACTAATTCCCTATTTGTTACCACGTAAGTTGTGGATTGTTATGATTTCATTTTATCTCTTTGTAAGGCTTATATAAGCCACCTGTTGCCTTTGAATTAAATAAGACAGTGCATTATCAGACTACTATTGCAAGCTGATTTATGCTTACATGTGGTATCAGAGCAGGTTATAGATTCTGCTTGTAAGAGAGTGAGAGAGTGAGAGAAGAGAAACTGCAGTTTCTCAAAAGAGAGTTTAAACACGAGAGTTCTTAGAGAGAGTTCAAACACAGAGAGTTACAATCAAACACAGAGAGTTTTAGAGAGTTAAAACACAGAGAGTTTACAACCAAACACAGAGTTCAAACACATCACTGAAAGTAATCATATGGCAGCCGAGAATAGCTTTGTTCAACCTGCAATTCCCAGGTTTGATGGTCATTACGATCATTGGTCCATCTTATGGAAAATTTTCTGCGCTCAAAAGAATACTGGAGCTTGGTGGAGAAGGGCATCTCTGTTGCAGCAGAAGGAATCGAGATTACTGAAGCACAACGTCAAACCATTGCAGACCAGAAGCTGAAAGACCTGAAAGTTAAGAATTATTTGTTTCAGGTTATAGATCGAACTATTGTGGAAACAATTCTTAACAAAGAAACATCAAAATACATCTGGGATTCCATGAAGCAGAAGTATCAGGGATCTACAAGAGTTAAGCAAGCACAACTTCAAGCTCTTCGCAAAGAATTTGAAATTTTACAGATGAAAGAAGGGGAGAGCGTTGATGCATATTTTGCTCAAACACTCATCATAGCCAATAAGATGAAGATTCATGGTGAAGATATCAAACAAGTCATGATTTTTGAGAAAATATTGCGATCAATGACTACAAGGTTTGACTATGTAGTGTGTTCGGTTGAAGAATCCAACAACTTGGACACTTTAACAATTGATAAACTACAAAGCAGCTTACTGGTGCATGAGCAGAGGATGAATGGGTATGTAAGAGATGAGCAGGCTTTAAAAGTGACTTATGATAACAGATATGGTGGCAGACAAGGCAGTCAAGGGCGTGGAGCATTTCGGGGAAGAGGCAGGGGAAGAACTAATCCGGGATTCAACAAAGCATTTATAGAATGCTATAAATGTCATCAATTAGGGCATTTTCATATGAGTGTCCAAAATGGGAGAAAGAAGCAAATTATGTTGAGATTGAGGAGAAAGAAGAATTATTGCTAATGTCATATGTGGAGCTTAATCAATTCAGTCAAGAAGATACCTGGTTTCTTGACTCGAGGTGCAACAATCACATGTGTGCACACAAACAGTGGTTTTCAGACCTTGATGAGGAATTTCAGTAGTCTGTAAAACTAGGAAATGATTCTAGAATGATGGTGCTGGGAAAGGGCACAATACGACTGCAGCTTGCTGGATTTATTCAGGTAATTACAAATGTTTTCTACATACCTGAGTTAAGAAATAATTTATTAAGCATTGGACAAATGCAAGAAAAAGGAGTGGCTATTCTAATTCAGCATGGGGTTTGCAAAATTTATCATCCTTCAAGAGGGCTTATTATACAGACAACAAATGTCTGCAAACAGGATGTTCAAGGTGCATGCAAAGGTAGAACCAAAAACTGAGAATTGTTTTCAAACAACCATTGAAGACAATACTCAGCTTTGGCATTGCAAATATGGTCATCTTAGTTTTAATGGACTAAGACTACTACAGAATAAACAAATGGTCAGAGGCTTACCACAGCTGAAGGACTCATCCAAAGTCTGCACCGATTGCTTGGTGGGAAAGCAACACAGGGAGGCAATTCCAAAGAGAAGCTTCTGGAGAGCATCTCGAAGACTGCAATTAGTCCATGTTGATATTTGTGGTCCTATCACACCTGTTTCAAACAGTAAGAAAAGGTATTTCATAAGCTTTATTGATGACTATAGTCGTAAAATATGGATATACCTTCTTGCTGAAAAATCTCAAGCCTTTACTGTATTCAAAAATTATAAGAACCTGGTTGAAAATGAAGCAGGAACTTTCATTTGATGTCTACGCACAGACAGAGGTGGCGAGTTCACTTCTATTGAGTTCAATAATTTTTGCACAAATCATGGCATTAGCAGGCAGCTCACTGCAGCTTACACTCCCCAACAAAATGGGGTGGCAGAGTGCAAGAACAGAATAATTATGAATATGGTTAGAAGCATGCTATCGGAAAAACAGGTTCCAAAGAAATTTTGGCTAGAAGCCGTGAATTGGACAACACATGTTCTTAATAGAAGCCCTACATTGGCAGTGAAGGACATGACCCCCGAAGAGGCTTGGAGTGGTGTTAAACCTAATGTCAACTATTTTCAGGTCTTTGGATGCATTGGACATGTTCATGTGTCAAACAAATTAAGATAAAAACTGGATGACAAAAGTTTCCCGTGTGTGCTGCTAGGGATGAGTGATGAGTCTAAAGCCTATCGTCTATATGATCCACATTCTAGGAAGATTGTGATAAGCAGAGATGTAATATTTGAGGAAACTAAGTGTTGGGATTGGTCTGTGACAGACCCATCTACACCCGACATACTTGAATGGGAAGCATACCATGAAATTAATGAAGAAGGAGCAGGGGCTAACTTACCAGTGGGTTGCAGTGGTTCTCGACGATACCCATTTGTGGGTAACCCTCTTAGCGCTGCGACAGAAGAAGAAGGACGCGGATCGGAAACCTTAGGTGCTGAAATAGAAGAAGAAGGACACAGATCAGAAGACCCACTTGCTGAAATTGAAAGATTAAGTGGTCGGGAACACAGATCCACTGTTATACACTCACCTGAGAACCAACGGCAGTATGTCGTACACTCATCAGAAGGACCACCAGAAGGGAGGCGTGGATCTTCCCCAGAAAGATCATCGGGAAGCAGAAGGGAGGCGTGGATCTTGAAAAATATGGTGTTTACTCGAATTTCAGAAATAATTCAAAGACTAGTTTAATGAAAAATAATTTAAATTTATAGTATGAAAAACAATTAAAATAAAGAGGGGAAAAAGGCGGGGGGTCTAAAAAATGCTACCAGTAAAAAAACTGGTAAAGAAAACCATTAAGAAAATAATAATTTATTCAGCAGAATATTTTCTATAAAGAATTTAAATCGTAGCGTTTCTATTAAAAATAAAAATAGATTTTAAAAATACCTCATAACATTAACCACGTAAATTACTAGTTAAAAACACACTAAAAGGTCAGGGATTTTCAATGTGGAGACGAAGCAAGATCCGAGAGGATTCATTGTGGATTGTAACATTTATCTTTGTTCTTTTGTTTACTCTGCTCATCAACTTTCTCTTTTAAATCCATCTCGTGTCGACCTTTCCAACAACCCTGCTTCATCGAAGCTTGAATTGTTATCTGATGGCAATCTTGTCCTGCTGAAAACCCTCACCGAAACAGTTTGGTCAACAGCTCTTGTATCTTCAATGCCGGATACTACTAAAGCAGAAGCAGTAGTTCTTGATGACGGAAACTTAATAGCTCAAATCCATCTACCATGCATTGGCAGAGTTTTGATTATCCAACTGGCACATGACTACCCGGTGGAAAGCTTGGAATCAACAAGAACACTGGGAAAGTGCAGAGGCTTATTTCCTGGAAAAATCAGAAGATCCTGCACCAGGTATGTTCTCGATTCAGTTTTTCATAGAGTGGAACAGGTCACACAGGTATTGGACCAGTGGTGATTGGCATGGAGAAAGGTTTAGCTTGGTACCATAGATGGGATTGAACTATATTTTCAATTATAGTTATGCCGGAATCTTGTCAGGCTACTGGGTGTTGATTTTCTTGATTTGTGGTTGTTGTTGTTTGTTTGATAATTTGCAGGTTGCTTGTTAATTTGGGAGAGAAATATTTGAGAGAGTTTGAGGCAGAGAGGAGAGCAATTTCCCGAGAAGAAGATGAGTTGTATATTCTGTTTTTCTTGCTTTCAACTTGTTTGAGTTTATGCCTCTTATATATGCAGAGGCAGAACATGTGAATTGCATGTGTTACAACAGCCTGTAACTACCATGCTTACACTAGAAAAGAAGTTAATATTGTTTTCTCTTCTTAGTTATACAATCAGTTACAGTAACATTATTTGCACATGTGCTTTACATGCTACATAACAGAATACCTGTCTACTCTTCTTCTTCATTTTTTATGTCAGTGTGCTCACCGATTCTTCAGCATCCATTTAATCCAGCTCAGCATCATTTCTTCATTCAGTTAATTCCAGCTCAGCAACTTACATTCCAACACTGGTTCCTGTATTGAACGGGATGAGAAAATGCTGATCTACGAGTACATGCCAAATAAAAGCTTGAAACCGGTTGACTGATTTGAAACTCTAAGCTTAGAGATCAAATATAGTAATAAAGCCAGAAAGTTTGACCCGAACATAGCGCAAACCGATCGAACCTAATAGAGTCGATAAAACTCCATTGCTGAGTCAACAGATCAGCCACTATCACATGCAAACCGGTTGACTGATTTACAACAATTGAAAGCAACTAGTCAATCAACCAATCAGGCAGTTTATAATAGCCAATCTACTGGCAGTGACCAGTAAAATGGTCAGTCCATTCAACTAACCAATCGACTGGTTGATCCACATGATCGTGAATGACCACGTATCTCCCCCAGAACCTAAGCAGCCTGCTTTTGTTGCAGGCAGAAACATGGAAGAACCAATGTCATTGATGAGCTTTGCTGGGGCACTTTCGGTTAATAATGTGACGATAACAGCGATAGATGCCAGATGATTGCTTCTTTTAATACCAAGATATCATGGGAATTATGTAGGAAATAGGGGGGGTCATCTAGAAAAGGTTTTGAAAGCACTTGTGGCTTCATAATTAGGTAGCCTTAAATGCACTTAATTACTTTGTAATTATGGTGGAATGGTATAATTAGCAGTAGGTATACCAGTTGAATTCCGCAGGCTAGATTATTATTAAAAGCTGTAAATGAGAAAGCATCCTGCGGCAAGTTTATCTTCGTGAATAATATTTTTTATTGAGCAACCATGTGATTACTTGATTCAATACAAGCGTTTGCTTTAATCATCAAACCCAATTTTATCCGCGACATTTAACTCGAGAGCTTGTAAAATCAAACTTGGTCTGGACTGATTTGATTTTTTGAGTTGGATTGTAAGATCAAACTTGTTCTGAAATAATTCAATTTTTTGAATTATTTTGGATAAAAATTAATATATATGTGTGTGTGTGTTTTGAAATAAACCTGCTTAAATTGGAATCTGAACCGAGCTGAGTCAAACTCATGAAAAAGATATTTTCATCATTTCTTGACTAACAATTATATTCACAGCCATTTCTAACCTCCCTATAAATTATCTCGGAAAACTAGTTGCTTTTAACCTGGTTCTCAAGTGGGATTTTAATCTTCTGTTATTTTTCTGTGGTTATCCAAACCAAACCCTTTATACGTACGTTACCAATCTTTATGATCTAGAAAGTGACAAGACTGCAAACAAGAACCTTGACAGCAGCAGCAGCAGCTAGCACATAGGATATAGATAGTGACAACTGACAAGACTATATACCTGTTAATCAAACCAACTGGTTAACAAAATCAAAGATTTAGAAGAATCTCTTTTGACTCACCTGACAATCAAACCAACCAGTTCTCTTTCCTTTTCAGATTCCAAGGACCAATCAAGTATTCTGAATATATCTTTCGGGATAATGTGCTTTATGCGCCTGTAGTTTTATAGGGCAGTGCTCGAAACTAAGTACTTGTTCTGTCTGCATTTTTTCTGGTATTATTCTCACTGTTGAAGAATCTGAAGTGAGTGGTAGTGAGCCATCTGGGAATGGGAATGTTGAGTGAAGGTCTTGCGCAGATTCTGATACCTGCATCTGCTTTGGTTGGGATTGTTTTTGCATTGCTTCAGTGGTATTTGGTGTCAAAGGTGAGGGTTTCTGGCAATTCTAGTAACGGTTTAAGTGATAAGTTGATTGAAGAAGAAGAAGATGGTGTTAATAATCGTGAGGCTTCTATCAAGTGTGCCGAAATCCAGCATGCTATTTCTGTTGGTAATCTCTCTTTATCTCTCTGAAAATGCCTTGATGTAATGCCAAATAAAGAACGATTACCATTGTGGTGTGTTATCTTGGTTTTCTTTTCTTTTTCCTGAATTAGATATGATGTTTTCTGGTCTGCTATGCCTTTTGGTTTTGATTTTTCTGATGCTTCCTCGTGTACCTTTCTCTGTGTGTGATTCTGATTTTGTTTGCTCTGTTGAGTTGTTCATTGTGGCCAGACCACTGGTTTTTCATTGGCCAGTTAGCAATTCAGATTCTCTGCCACACTACAGGCCAGTAACACTGATGATAATCTGGGGAAGATAGCAGGTCTGATTTAGGATGATGAGTTCCATTATCTTAGGCTACAGATATCACAAAGTAGCCTTTTGTGATTGACAACTTGAAGTTCCTATTGTTGCCTCTCTGGATTGCCAGTGTGATCTGTATTTTCTTGCACGTATCCCCACTTCCCTTCCCTTCAACCCATCTGAACGATATTTTCAAAATTATTGACTGAGCGCTGACTCTTGAATTGGAAAGAGTATTTTCCCAATCATCGGCGTGCCGGTAATGTTAATATTTCAAGTGCATAGGTTTAGCCCATATCTTAAATGAGTTTACGATTCTGCCCCTGATGTTCTTGCATTGATGATGAAACTTTTTGGAGAATTGTAATCTTTATTTGACTTCATCTGTTTTCAGGGGCAACCTCATTCCTGTTTACGCAGTACAAGTACCTCAGTGTCTTCATGTGTGTTTTTGCTGCCATTATTTTCCTCTTCCTTGGTTCAGTCAAGGGATTCAGCACCAAAAGTGAACCTTGCACGTACAACAAAGGGAGTCTTTGCAAACCAGCTCTTGCCAATGCCGCCTTCAGCACACTCGCTTTCTTGCTTGGAGCTCTTACTTCTGTCCTCTCAGGATTCCTGGGCATGAAGATTGCAACCTATGCCAATGCCAGGACAACTCTGGAAGCTAGGAAGGGGGTAGGAAAGGCCTTTGTCACAGCTTTTCGTTCAGGGGCGGTGATGGGTTTCCTTCTCTCTGCGAATGGCCTTTTGGTGCTCTATATCACCATCATCTTATTCAAACTCTACTATGGAGATGACTGGGAAGGACTTTATGAGTCCATTACTGGTTATGGACTTGGAGGTTCATCAATGGCACTCTTTGGAAGAGTTGGAGGAGGAATATACACAAAAGCAGCTGATGTTGGTGCTGACCTTGTCGGAAAAGTTGAACGAAACATTCCTGAAGATGATCCGAGAAACCCTGCTGTAACTTCCTTGAACCGTTTTAACACTCTCTTTAACTAATAATTGCATGATCAAAGCTTTATCCTTCATGCTATTTTCTTCTGAGTGGTTTGCAATGGGTTTATGGTTTCTATGCAGGTTATTGCCGATAATGTGGGTGACAATGTAGGAGACATTGCAGGGATGGGGTCTGACCTATTTGGATCTTATGCTGAATCTTCCTGTGCAGCCCTTTTTGTTGCATCTATATCATCCTTTGGTATTAGCCATGACTACACAGCCATGTCCTTTCCACTGATTATAAGCTCAGTCGGGATTGTAGTTTGCTTGGTAACTACACTTTTTGCAACCGATCTCTTCGAGATCAAGGATGTGAGTGAAATTGAGCCGTCATTGAAGAGGCAGCTCGTTGTCTCAACAATTCTGATGACTGTTGGGATTGCCATGGTCAGCTTCTTTGCTTTGCCATCAGAATTCACTCTCTTCAATTTCGGAACTGAGAAGGCTGTCAAGAACTGGTATGCTACCAACAAAAAAAAAAGTCCATTTCCTCTTCCCATGGATCATTTTGTAGCATTCCATTTCTTGATTGAATTACATATTACTGCAGGCACCTTTTCTTTTGCGTTTCCATTGGCTTGTGGGCTGGACTTGTGATTGGGTATACAACAGAGTATTACACTAGCAATGCTTACAGGTTAGTTATGTTCTCCAAGAATCTCTCTGTATAACAAGTTGCCCTTCTCTTATTGATAGGGCATCACCGAAGTGGGAGAGCCATGCGATGGTTAGACAGTCTGTGACTCTGTGGGATTGCCTTATAAATTGTTGTGTTAAAAAAAAAATACTATAAATCAATTCTTTCAAGATTTTCCAGGATGCTCTTGCCTTAAATGTTTTGGATTGATTTATATGTTGAATTCTGCAGTCCAGTGCAGGATGTAGCAGATTCTTGCAGGACAGGTGCTGCGACGAACGTCATTTTCGGGCTGGCTTTGGGCTACAAATCCGTCATCATTCCAATATTTGCCATTGCCATTGCTATTTATGTTAGCTTTAGCCTGGCTGCCATGTATGGAATTGCTGTGGCTGCTTTGGGAATGCTGAGTACTATCGCTACCGGTCTTGCTATCGATGCTTATGGGCCCATAAGTGATAATGCCGGCGGCATTGCAGAAATGGCTGGTATGAGTCATAAGATTCGTGAAAGAACAGACGCTCTAGATGCTGCTGGCAACACCACTGCTGCAATTGGCAAGGTAGGGCCACTAATCAATCCTTTAATGGTCTCGAGCTAGACAAACAAAAATTCTGACAAAGTGCCTGTCACAGGGTTTTGCCATTGGATCAGCTGCTCTCGTTTCCCTTGCTTTGTTCGGTGCCTTTGTCAGCAGGGCTGGGATCAAAACTGTCGACGTCTTGACCCCTAAGGTCTTCATCGGGCTGATTGTCGGGGCGATGCTCCCATACTGGTTCTCCGCCATGACTATGAAGAGTGTAGGAAGTGCAGCACTCAAAATGGTCGAAGAGGTTCGTCGACAATTCAATACTATTCCAGGACTTATGGAAGGTAGAGCCAAACCAGACTACGCAAACTGTGTCAAAATTTCAACTGATGCCTCCCTCAGGGAGATGATCCCACCTGGTGCCTTGGTCATGCTTACACCACTTATCGCCGGAACCCTGTTTGGAGTCGAAACGCTTGCTGGTGTTCTTGCTGGTTCACTTGTTTCTGGTGTTCAGGTGTGTCTTGCTGTTCATTCCTCCTGACAGAACAATGTCAGTACAAAAGAATCATAAAAAAGAAACTTTGCTGGTGTTCTAAGCTAAGAAGAGTGTTTTTCTTTTCTGTTTACCAGGTTGCCATTTCAGCTTCGAATACAGGAGGGGCATGGGATAATGCCAAGAAATACATCGAGGTAAAAAAATCTCCATTCTTGCAACTACTATCAGTTTTCACAACAGTTTAGCTACCCTGTGCTTGATTCTGGACTGCAATGTGGTTCAGGCCGGTGCGTCGGAGCATGCGAAAACGCTAGGTCCGAAGGGTTCAGACGCACACAAAGCTGCTGTCATTGGCGACACGATCGGAGATCCTCTCAAGGACACTTCAGGCCCGTCACTTAACATCCTGATAAAGCTAATGGCCGTTGAGTCACTGGTGTTTGCTCCATTCTTCGCCGCTCATGGAGGTTTGCTGTTCAAATATCTCTGAACTGAGTTCCCATTTTCCGAAATGTAAAGGAGGAGACGTATGTGTTCACTATCTTTTTTCTTACGATGAATAAGCAAGTCTCTTGTGAACATTAACTTATTGTTTTATGTGTAGAATGTTGGTGATACTTGCTAAGCTACTCCATTAATATAGTGTTTTCATCCTCCGAATAACATTAATTATTTTTTATATATTTTTAGAATATTTTGATATTCTGGAATAAAAAATAAATATTCAACAATAACATAACAAATCTTATTTAGCAGTTTAAGAAATGTAAGATAATCAAAACATTAATGGATTATACTAGTTTGATTGCCCGCACTTCACTGCGGGCAGAACAAACAATTTTTACAACTGATCAGATTAAAATTTAATATTTTTATATATACAGTTTGATATAATGAAACATATCAAAATATCTTATTATAACAACAGTAACATCGAAGTATTAACTTCCCATAATATTAATATTAAGAAGAAGAAGAATAATTTTACTTTTTGTTCTTACTTGCTTTTTTTTCATTTTTTTATGTTTTTATCTCGAGGCATATCGAAAAAAACAATAAAAAAAATATATAGTCAATTATCTATCCACCCATGTGACGAAGTCATCAATTTTATCTTATTAGGGTTTATATTCTTCTTTAGCCAATTTCGGAAAATAATTAAAAAATCAGAAGTGCGGCGGACCGAGTCGGACTGAAATGGGCAATTACCGCGAAGCCTATTAGCCTAGGTGGCGTTTTTTTGTTGTTTTTAAGGAATAAATTCGTTAATACATTGTTCATTCACGGGAAAAAAAACAACAAAAAAGATGCATGTACGCGCGCGAAAAATGGAGGACAGATATTCACTACACAGTGCGCATGAGTCTAGTGCTACAGTGTTTCTCTGATATCTTTCAGTATATTGTATAATAAAAAAAATATTCTATATGGTTTGGAAAAAAATAAGATTTTATTTGTAAAAATGGAAAACTTGAGGAGCAATTTTTTTGTGATGAGATTTGATGACTCTTTGGGCACGATACGATGAGCATTGAGTGGCTTCTAATTTAAGCATCCAGTGCCGCAAATAAAATAAGAGACAGACCCCACCACCCACTATTCCAAAAAACTTTATGGTGGTTATGCTGCTGCCTGTGTTTACATCCTTTCAAAAAGGAATATCATGCTGCCACCCGCCCCGTAAAGAGAAGCAGCTTTTTCGGGTGAATTTCATGTTAATGAAACGCAGTCGTCCCAAATATTATATGATTCAAAGTTTGAGTTATAAATTAAATATATTAATCTGTAGATCCATAAGTTGATTTGGATTATTTTTATTATTGTTATTATTGTTATTATTATTAAAATTGTATTGTTTTGGAAAAAAAATATCGAGTGTGTCTCATCAAGTTTTAACCAATATACTCAAGCAACTAAATAATTCATCGAATTAGTTGAATTTAATTGAATCAATAAATATATGATTTTGTGTCTATATGAAAGTATAGTTAGAGTTATTTTAGAAAATATTTTCAGTTCATAAATAAATTAAAATGATATTTTTTTTAAAAAAAATATTTTTAATTTTATCACAGGAAAATTATCTAAAAATTAAAATAAATTAAAATAATTTTTTTATTTTTTAAAAAACACTTTTAAAATACATTGACAAATCTCAACTCCAGATCTATTGAGAATATGCTGAATTATTTATTTTTTAGGTGATTGAAGATTTTTGGTAAATTTATGATTAAAAATACATATTACAATGATTTTTTGTGAACATTCTAATTTAACTTTGGTTTATAATCTAAAAATAAAAAAGTTTAATTTTGGTGTATAAAAATTGACTAGAAAACTACTCACAACTTAATCAGCTTTCCTAAATATCCAAACAAGTGGTTTATTTGGCAACCTCACTAAATCTCATTAAGCATAATCCAATAATTAATCATCTCCCTCAATCGACTTCATTAAATCCAAAGTCCAAACACCTCCCTCCCACTCGGCCCCACTCTATCCCAATCTGCCACGTAATCACCTCTAACAGCTAACCAAAAACTCGCACAACCTTTGCTGTAACCTACCAATCCCTCACTCCCACGTAGCTCCAATGACACTCCAGGTCATACATGCCACTATCCTATTCGTCCACGTAGCTACTTCACTCCACGCATGACATTTACGAAAACACCATTATAAATATCCTGTCAAAAATCACCCTCTCACTGTAACAGTCGAAATGGCAAGCCCTAAACTTCTTTCTCTGATTCTCTTCTCTCTCTTCGCGGTCACATCTGCTAAAGTCTTCTTCGAAGAGCGTTTCGAAGGTATAATTATACGTATCTGTATCTAATACAGTTTTTTCTTCTAGATCGTTGACTTCGCCTCGTATATTGATCCGATCGCTGTTCAATTACTGTATATCTCTCTCCATTTGCTTTCAAGTATGCATTTACGTATACGGAAATGTATGGTGTAGGTTTTAGTGTAGATCCTGTTTGTTTTCTATTTGATTAGTGAAAGATTGGTGATTTTGCTTAACGTGTGAATCTGGTGGTTTTGAAGTGGCAATTCGGTTCATTATAGTGGAATCGAGGTTAAGAATGGAATAATTTTGTGTAGATCTGACAAGTTTTTGTGTTTTGTTTAGTAGCTGATTCTGATTATTCTGATTCTGATGCTGTGGTTTTGTTTTGGATGTCTCTTGGCGTGTGTACATTGATTGTTTTCGGCATCGAGAGGTTTGAGGGAATGTGGAATGGTGAAGTTTTACTTTTAAATGGTTAGGATAATCGGTTAATTGTAATCAGCGTTGTTGGTTGTTTGTGTTTGTGATTTTGTGTTGGCATTGTGTTATTAGAGTGATTTCTATGATTGCTAATGTGGTTTTTGTGATTTTGTGTGTGGAATTGAAGATGGATGGGAGAATAGATGGGTTGTATCTGATTGGAAGAAAGATGAGAACACCGCAGGGGTCTGGAACCATACTTCTGGAAAATGGAATGGAGACCCTAATGACAAAGGTATTTTTCTTTTTTAGTTCTCTTGAATTATGGTGTTTCAAAGTATGTAGAGTCTGACTGATTGTTTTAATATTGACACGTTGGTGCAGGTATCCAAACAAGTGAAGACTACAGGTTCTATGCTATTTCAGCTGAGTTCCCTGAATTCAGCAACAAGGATCAGACACTGGTTTTCCAATTCTCCGTCAAGCATGAGCAAAAGCTTGATTGTGGTGGTGGCTACCTGAAGTTGCTCAGTGGTGAAGTTGACCAGAAGAAATTTGGTGGTGATACCTCGTACAGGTTAGCTTATTTCCAGTTGTGATCCAACTGGCTTCTTTTTGTTGCTGTTATTGTTGTTGTGCATGTCAAAACTGACTGAGTTGGCATTTTATGGTTTGCTGCAGTATCATGTTTGGACCAGATATCTGTGGATACAGCACCAAGAAAGTTCATGCCATTCTTAATTACAATGAAACAAACCACTTGATCAAGAAGGAAGTTCCCTGTGAGACTGACCAACTCTCTCATGTCTACACATTTATCATCCGTCCTGATGCTACATACAGTATCCTCATTGACAATGTGGAGAAGCAAACTGGCAGTTTGTACTCGGACTGGGACCTTCTCCCTCCAAAGCAAATCAAGGATCCTGAGGCCAAGAAAGTAATTATTTTCGCACACTATTTTATTTATTTTTAATTTTTCCGAGTTGGCTTTTTGGTTTTGATGACTGTATAACATCTTCATTGGATGGCAGCCAGAAGATTGGGATGACAAGGAGTATATCCCTGATCCTGAAGACAAGAAGCCAGAGGTAACAGATCATTATATTGCTATGCTCTTGACCTATGTTAAGCTGTAGTGAGTGTTTGGAAAATGTAAAATCGGTTTGTTCATTTGTGGTTTATGTTCGATTTATTTATTTATTTTCATCATTTATTTTTGCAGGGATACGATGACATTCCCAAAGAACTTCCAGATCCTGATGCAAAAAAGGTATTTACCGAAGCTCCTGCAACTCCAATCAATGTGCTTTGAATCCTTGATTTCTGAGGAAATAAGTTTCTAATCCAAGTGGTTTGATGTTATAGCCAGAGGACTGGGAAGACGAGGAAGATGGTGAGTGGACTGCCCCAACCATTCCCAATCCTGAGTACGAAGGCCCATGGAAAGCAAAGGTTTGTCTTTGTTTTAAATTGAAAGCATTTGGTGTCAATTTGTGATCGGGGGACGACCATGTATTAATGCCTCTGCTGCTCTTGTTCCAGAAAATCAAGAACCCCAACTACCAGGGCAAGTGGAAGGCACCAAAGATTGACAACCCAGGTTTGTGTTGGTTCCTGTTTGATGTCATGTAAATGCTCCTCAAGTTCCACCTATATTATATTGATCAAATGTGAGTGTTTCACAGATTTCAAGGATGATCCAGAACTTTATGTTTACCCCAGTTTGAGATATGTTGGCATTGAATTGTGGCAGGTAACTATCTCACCATTTGTATTGCCAAGTTTTAATTGTTCTTACTTGCACCCAGTTACAGAAGACATTGTTTTATATCAGGTGAAATCTGGAACCTTGTTTGATAATGTCTTGGTCAGTGATGACCCTGAGTATGCTAAGCAGCTGGCTGAAGAAACATGGGGAAAGCAGAAAGATGTATGTGATTTTTTTCTCGTTTACATTAAACCATCCAAAGTAGTGCCTTTTCTCTTGACACAGATTAAACATGATTGAACTTGGCAGGCTGAGAAGGCAGCATTTGAAGAGGCAGAGAAGAAGAAAGAGGAGGAGGTACTCTCTTGGTCTTTTAGATTTTGTTGTTAAGTGAGGCATTCAGAAGAGTCACTCTTTTGTAATTGAAAGCTGTTGGGGATGTTTACCACTTCATCTTGCTTTCATTCTGTTTCTGAAATCTCGTGACTCTTCCCTGAATTTTATGTTTTGATCACTGCAGGAAGCTGGTGAAGATGCAGCCGGTTCTGATGTAAGCATACAAACTGCTTTGCTAACAAATGATATTACTCTGTTTTTCTGGCTCTAAGTCAATATTCCTCCATTTTCAGGCTGAGGACGAGGGTGAGACTAGTGATGTGGAAGGAGAAGATTCCGATGCTGAAACTGAAACTAAAGACAAGGCTGGCGACGAAGAAGAACTACATGTAGGTTTTCTTTCTTTCAATGTTGCATTGCACCGAGTCATCGTTACATATTTGTCTGTAGACTGATCAATTTTTTACATATTTCACATACGCAGGATGAGCTGTGATAAGGAAGCACTTTTGCCAGAAACTCGGCATGGAGATCCATCTTGGCTCCAAGCGCAAGTGATTTTTTTCCTCCGAATTCTTAGTTGTAGGATTCCTTCTAGGAAAAGCTAAAACGGGTTGAGAAATGCATGCAAAAAACTGCGTGGCTGATGGTTTATAGCCTCAAGAATGAATGAGAGATTTGTGTTTTGATTATCACATTTATAAAACGTTCTACAAATGCCCATTTATCTTCTTCGCTCGTTTGTTTAAATCTTTAAAGGAAATAAAATCCCGTACACTTGCCAGCCAACATAGAGGAGGAGAGACTGGTCAAAAGAAAAGAAAATAGAAGGAATAATAAAATCCTTGATGTTGATACACGGAGGAAACTCACTGTTGATATAAACCATCTGGTCTGGGCCTCTTCACAACCAGAACCGGACACTTCACATTCTGTACACAGTGGTTGCTCACACTCCCAAGAAATGCCCTGCAGTCCAAAAAACAATTACTATTAAAGTCAAATTTATTCCCAGAAATTAAAAAAAGAAATCCAACATGAGAATCTAGGCGAGGAGAGTGGATCATGGGTTAGAAAACAAAACATGCAAAGGTCAAGCGGAACATGCCTCTTGATCAAGCCATAGCCATGGCTGCCCATAACCACCACATCAACATGCAACTTCTCTGCCATCTCGCAAATCACATCCCTCGGATCGCCATGCTCGATTCTTGTCTCCACCTTAACCTGGTCCCACCACACGTCATCAAATTTAATGAAACACTAACTTATTTTTATAAAACCATATCGATACTCACATCTCGAGCTTGTTCTTTGCACATTCTTTTAGCCTTCTGTACAACAAAATCAGCCGCATCCTTGTTATACTTCAGCATCATGGCCAGGAAATCAGAAGAAAACACGTGCCCTAGAAATTAATCATGAATAGCATGAGTTTTTGACGAATCGAAAGGGCAAAGAACTGAAAAAACAAAATATATTAATGTCGGGGTGAACTCTCTCAAAATCCTACCCGTGTTGTCAAGAGTTGGGTAGACAGCCCTAGGGGGGATAGCATAGAGGAGGATGAGTGTATCTTTATAATTGCCACAGAATAAAACATTCTTGAGGCACCATGAAAGAGCATGCATGCTCTCCTCGCTCTCATCAACAGCCACCAAGATCTTGCGGTCTCCTGGTACTCCCACTTCATCAGCCATTGATAGACAAAAAAGGGTCAACCTAAGTTTAGGAAAAGAAAGTTTGTGAAGGCTAAGGTTTGAGGCTTGTTTGTGTTTCCAGAAAGGAAGGGCGTGTGTATTTATGAGAAGATGTGAACTGCTGGCTGGGTTTGAAAACTGCTGGCGGTGTTTTGTGCTCTAGGTTTCTAAAAGACAGTGGATCGTTGCGTGGGCTTTGGATTTGGTACAATATACTGTGCAAGTTCAAAGGTTTATCATTTTTTTTTAATGCAGACCTAAAAAGGTGCCCAACTATGGGAGTGATATGAAATGGACTTTTAATCTATTTTTATTGCCAATTACTTCTCAATTTAAATCTTAAGAAGAGAAGTCGTATTTATCATAAAAATCATGCGGCGGGTAAATGGAAATTAACAAGAGAAAGAGAGGGGAGGGAGAGAAGAGCATGGCAACATCATTTGCTTTGAAAATCTGAAAGGAGAAAAGAAATACTCATTGATGTACGTATGTTCTTGAGAGATTTTATATATCACTAGTAATGAACTAGACTTGATGGGTCAATCTAGTGACTTGTATATATGACTTCTCTTCTTAATTAATTTATCATAAATTGTTAATATGATCCAATAAAGTGGTTTTCATTATTATATAATAGAAAAAAAAACTTTTTAAAACTGAAATAAGTTAAAAAAAAAAAAGGTTTCAAAACAGTCTAAACATATTTGTTTTTTTTTATAATTGAGGTGTCCGAGTCAGTTTACGCGTATCACAATTAATTTCCAGATCCATTGAATATCCTCGCAGCCCAATCAACATGTAAGACACCGTGAGGATAATAGACGTGTCTGACAAAACTTGAACCTAAAATAAAAAAATAAAAAAAAAACCCTTTTTAACCACTCGGTCAATACCCTGTTGGCGTCTAAACGCAATGGTTGCTATGAATTATAGTGGAATGGTAATGTTCGCAGTTGAATTCCGTATACACCCTGCTGGCGTCTAAACGCCATTGTTGCTATGAATTATAGCGGAATGGTAATGTTCGCCGTTGAATTCCGTAGATTATTGTGATTCAAAGCAGTGAGGGAGAGAGCATGATGCCGTGGCAAGTTTATCTTGATTAGTGAAATTGTTTTATTCTTCCTGGTTGATGTCATCAAATTTGAGTGTGATGCGCTCGGATGAACTTATAATCATACCTCAAGTTTAATGCACTTTTATTTATTTATTAATCTTAAAACTCTTTTTTTTTTATTGATGGTGTGACCCGAACCTTGAGCTATTTATGGCCTGAGCTTGGTTTAATAATTTTGAATATATATATATATATATATACACATATATATATATATATAACATTATTTATTTAATTGTTTGTGATATTAATGTGATCTTGAAAGCTACACGTAAATAAAATAATCTGCGTTTGGCTTGATTTTTTTTAATTTTAATTTTCTTGAAATATCTCATCCTATTTTAAATGTATAATCCCATCAACTATAACATGCTCCACACACACACACACAAAAAAAACTAGGGACTCATGAATTGAATTTTCATTCTTAATAAATGTTATAATTTATACGTAATTAATATGTAATTAACTTAATATCCATGTCATCCTTTTAAAATTTTAAGTTATTTATTTATTTATTTCCAGTCATTTTAGACAAACATCCATATCCAACCAAAAAACCCTACCATTTTTGCTTTCGAATTTTTCTCGAAACCAATCAGTAAAGAAAAATGGTTTTGATGGAAAGTCAAAAATGAAGTAGTCGAAGAAATATCATTTTTAATACAACTTTCTTGAAAATAAATTAATTTATTATCGACTCGACCAATAAAATCCAAGTTGCAAAACAACTAGAGCCTCTGGTTTTCCGGGGCCAAATTTCTAATTACCACCCAGCCACCATTGTGCTTTGCACTCATACCCAAGCCAGCTAATTAACCCACAATCTATTTTAATCCCAATCCATACCGTCCACTTTTCTATCAACGGCCCACCTCCACCCAATGACGACTACAACCAGAATCCTACCATCCATTTTGGTCCAATACAATCTAACCCGGGAGCCCGACCCCCTGACACGACACCAAGCCAAATTACATTTTGATCCCCTTATTTTTCTCACTATTACATTTTATCTCTAATTTCTCTAATTTGTTTATGCAAGTGTCTTACTATTGAGTAGTGGGTCACTCGATTTTATTTTATTTTATTTTTCTTTACCGAGTGGTGGATTTGTATTGTGTTTTATGAAAATTATTCAAATTGTAATTTGTTTTGTTAAGAAAACAAAGCATTTGATTTTTCTTAAAAATATGGCTGGAATGATTTGTTTTTATCATCTATAGCACTTCACAATTTGTTTTCATTTTCTCTCATTCTTTCTCTTTACTTATCTATCTCGCAACCGGCAGCAGTAACCTTTGATTCAAAGGAGGGTCAAAGAATTAGTAGTTAAATTGAAATGATAATAAATAGGGTTCAAAGTGGTAACTTTGCAAGACTTACAGGACTAAATCGTAGTCTGTACAGTTATATATCACACAGATCACAACTGTATAAATAACTCCACTGTCTCTACACGTTCGAGCATACCCTGTCTCCCTAGTTTCTTTCAAAGAGTTCGAAAGACAATGTTTTTGCTTGATTGGTTTTATGGGGTGCTATCATCACTTGGCTTATGGCAGAAGGAAGCCAAGATCTTGTTCTTGGGCCTTGATAATGCTGGCAAAACCACCTTGCTTTACATGTTAAAAGATGAGGTACTTTTGGTTTTTTTTCTTAGCTTATGATTGTTGCCTGTGGTTTTTGTGGTTACTGAGATATTGTAAGGAAAGATGAGACTTTAGGCTATTTGATTTTTTATCTTGCCAAATTATTTTGGAGACTTGGAAGGGAAAAATAAATTGGGTTTTTGTTAGAAGTTCTAAAATTGTGCTTACAAGTGAAATAGAAGGAAAAAAGTATGGAAACTTGAGGCTTAAAGACTGAAACCTTGATTGATCATGTTAAATATCTGGCTACCGAGAAACGAAGAATGAACTGGTTTTTTGTTGACTTTTGATTCTCCGAAGGGAAATTGAAGAAATCATTAAACTTTTGTTGTGGGTTTTGTTTTTGCGTGTGGCAGAGATTGGTGCAACATCAGCCAACACAGTATCCAACATCAGAGGAGTTGAGTATAGGGAACATCAATTTTAAGGCTTTTGATTTGGGGGGCCATCAGATTGCTCGTCGAGTTTGGAAAGATTACTATTCCAAGGTTGTTTATTTATTCTCTCGCGTAATGTTTTTGTATATATATGAGTTATGGGTGCAAGGAAGTTTAGCATGTTAGTTGTTTGTAATGTGTGGATTGAAGTTACTTTCGTTGTGCTTGCAAGTTGCAATCATGTTTAGATACTAGTCATCTTGTTTTAATTTCTAGATAAAGACATGCAGATTCAGGAAGTTGAAAGTGTTTCCACTTTTTTATGCAGCTAGCGTTTGATGTTGTGGTGTGGCAGTTTAGGATTTGCAGAACTTAGTGAATTTATTAAGCAAAACTTATTATGTTTCTTGGATTGCAATACCATGTTTTTGTTCCTTCCTTGCTTGGTTGTCTCATTTTATTGTTAGGGCTTCTTGAGACTTGGATATGTTAAATGAGCTTCTTGAGACTTGGATATGTTAAATGAGCAAGTGTTGACAATGTTTGATTGGACTGCTTTTGCCTTCATAATCCCAGATAATGTTGCTTTTGTGATTATCTGATTCATGGGAGGCAAATAGCAAATGGGAGTTCGCTGATAACTCTTTTGGTCTTTGATAGTGTTTTACTAGTACCTCACCGTACATGTTTCCTCACCTCTTCACTTTTCTTTGTTTTTGCTACTTTTATGTAGGCTTTATCTTCCTTGCAAGTAGAGATGAAATGCAATCTGATTTCTCCTTTTCAATCCGAAATACAGTTTCTGTTTGTACTTGCCTTTGAATAATGGAAAATTCCACATTAGCCACCATTTCTTAAGAATAATATCTATATATTCTTTTACATGTTCTCCTGAGTACTCGTTGTCTTCCTCTCCCTGTTTTTCACATGATTTCTCATTATTATTTTTGACATTGTAAGATCTAGTGCAACTGTTTTTTACTGTTTTCTTGCTGGCTTTTCCTAAACAATTTTGTACTACCGGGTTTTGACATCAAAATCCTTTCCATGTGAAGGTGGACGCAGTTGTTTACCTGGTAGATGCCTACGAAAGAGAGAGGCTAGCCGAGTCAAAACAGGAACTAGATGCTCTCCTAGCTGACGAAGCATTAGCCAACGTCCCTTTCCTTGTTTTAGGCAACAAGATCGATATTCCATATGCTGCTTCAGAAGAAGAGTTGCGATACAGCCTTGGCCTTGTCAACTTCACCACTGGCAAGGGTAAGGTCAACTTGGAAGACTCAAATGTCCGTCCGCTCGAGGTCTTCATGTGTAGCATTGTCCGGAAAATGGGTTACGGGGAGGGTTTCAGGTGGCTTTCTCAGTACATCAAGTGAGCTATACAGAAAACCAAGATCTGTTTAGTTCTCAAGTGCTCTGTTATATAAAGTGTGGGGTTGGATATTGTCTCTCTTTCTCTCTCTCTAGGATGAAATGAAATACATGCTCTCTCATGCCCATGATGAAACCTGAGAGATTTTGATGATTTGTGGTCATAGCAAGGAAAAGGAGCGACACCACTTTCTTTCTGCTTCCTGCATCATGTTGACAAGGAACAGCTTTTCCTTTTTGTAAACCCATTTTGTGGGAGTAATGTAATTGTTCTCTGGAATGGGATGTACAGACACGTTTCTCCTTCATATGTATAGTGTTGAAGAAATTTTTCAAGTTTTTTAAAATGCATGAAATAGATATTGGAATACACTTTAAAATTCAGTTGAAAAAGAAGTTGAATCTCCCAACATGTCGAAGCCCGGACACATTGGTTCAGGATCTGGCTGACTCGGTTCAGCTCGATCAGGCTCACTCGCGATCATAGGCTATAATAGTCTTGACCCGAATTTCTTGATCCGCATGTCACAATCTAAAGCCACACACACCACTGTTTTTGCCTCATAATTGCCATCTCTCACCGAAGACGAAACTAGTCCATCCCAATAAAGAAATGAAATCAATCCAAACCGTCCATTCCTTTCACCAGCAGTCAAGATTCATCCAAAGGTGCCGACAACCACAATTCTCACTTTTCATTGGCCCAAACAGTCCAATTTCATAACCCGACCCACCAAAAACTACATCAACCAATCAAAAGACGCCACCTCATACTTGCAGCCAATAAAATAAAATCTCTCTGTATTTTCTTTAACTCTCAAAAACTTCCAACAGTCTCTCTATCAGCTCTCCCTCTCGTTTTTTTTAATCAACAAAAATTGATTAACTCGAGCTAGAAATTTTATATAAGATAAATGTTTTTGCTTGATTGGTTTTATGGGGTGCTAGCATCACTTGGTTTATGTGTCACGAACCAAAGGGACGAAGAAGGTGAAGGCAACGAGAGGAAAGCTGAAGCATGAATTTGAATTCTAAATTACCTAAAACGACTAAGTTGTGCAGTTCTTTTGATTTCCAATTTCCAGTAGCTTCGAGATGTAATCGATGCCACGCTGGCACATGCACATTGTCTTTATATTCTTATTGTTAGTAACAGAAGACAGACAAGAAAAATATAATAGAATTTGAGAGATTCTCTCCTGTCATCTTCTCCCTCACGCACTGAACGTGCCCTCTTCTTTCTCCCCTCATCTTCTCTCTTATCTTCTTCCTTATTCCCCAAATCTCCCTCTTACCCATCATCTTCTTCCCCAAATCTCCCCGGTTTTCCCTGCAGAAATTCTAACACGCAACAAATTGGTATCAGAGCCAGTCGTCTTCGGATTCACCAAAATGGCACCTGAAAATAGATCCCAAGACGTGAGAAGGATGGAAGAGTCCTTGGAAGCAAATAACCAACGAGTCAATATGGTGGTTGATGATTTGGCTCAACTGAAGGCAATGATAAAAGAAATTGCTACTCAACAGATTGCCATCCAACAAACGTTACAAACTTTAGCTGGTGAAGCAAGCTCCTCACAAGGAGTTCTGTCTCCCCAACAAGCTCCTCCACAGACCCACGCTGACTGGTCAGGAGAGGGTTCCCAGCTCAACTACCGAGCTCGCAGACCCAGGAGGGATTTTCCCACCTTTGAAGGAGAAGAAGTTCATAAATGGTTGTACAAATGCAACCAATACTTTGATTTGGAAGAGATACCCGAGGGGGAGAAATTGAAACTAGCCTCTTACTACTTGGATGGGATGGCCTTGTACTGGCATCAAAATTACACCAGGAATTTGGAAGGAAGGGAGCTCACTTGGACCGAGTATGTTGATGCTCTATGCTGCAGGTTTGGTGGTCAGAGAGACCCTCTTGAGGAGCTGACTGAACACAGGCAAGAAGGGGATTTGGAAAGCTATATCAAGGATTTTGATATGCTGTGGAATAGGGCACAAATTGCTGAGAAACAAGCATTAGTGTTTTTCTTGGGGGGATTGGAAATCGAAATTAAGAATTTAGTTAAGATGTTTGAGCCGAAATCTCTCAAACAAGCTTATAACCTAGCCAGACTTCACAACAACACTCTCACTCACCGAAAAATCACCCCCATTTATCCACCTCCTGTGAAACCCACCTACACTGCCAACACCCCTGAGCCAGAAATCAATCCTGGTAAGCAATCTTCACAAGCATTATTACCCACCCCAACAGCATTTCACCCCCACAATAACCCCTCCTACTCTAGCCATAAACCATCCAAACCCATCAGAACCCAAGAAATGGACGACAGGAGAGCCAAAGGCCTATGTTTTTGGTGTGATGAGAAATTTGTGCCTGGGCATAAGTGCAGAAACCGAAGGCTATACTCCTTGTGCATAGTAGATGATGAGGGAGATGACATAGAGGTGGAGGAGAACTGTTAAAAAGGGGTCTGGCTGGAGGTTCCTTCATTTCACCTTGAGGACAAGGTGGATGTCATGGAAGGGGTATTGTCATGAACCGAAGGGACGAAGAAGGTGAAGGCAACGAGAGGAAAGCTGAAGCATGAATTTGAATTCTAAATTACCTAAAACGACTACGTTGTGCAGTTCTTTTGATTTCCAATTTCCAGTAGCTTCGAGATGTAATCGATGCCACGCTGGCACATGCACATTGTCTTTATATTCTTATTGTAACAGAAGACAGACAAGAAAAATATAATAGAATTTGAGAGATTCTCTCCCTGTCATCTTCTCCCTCACGCACTGAACGTGCCCTCTTCTTTCTCCCTCATCTTCTCTCTTATCTTCTTCCTTATTCCCCAAATCTCCCTCTTACCCATCATCTTCTTCCCCAAATCTCCCCTGTTTCCCTGAAGAATTTCTAACCCGTAACATTATGGCAAAAGGAAGCCAAGATCCTGTTTTTAGGTCTTGATAATGCCGGCAAAACCACCTTGCTGCACATGTTAAAGGATGAGGTGCTTCTTCTTTTTTTTCATTTATTTTTTGTTATATTTTATTTTCTGGGTTTCCTTAGTTTCCTGATATGTTGCTTGAATATTGTATTTTTAGGCTTAAAGAATGAAGCCTTAATTGTTTTTGGTTAATTTAGGGTACTTTGGATTAAAATACGAACTGGGTTTTTGTTAAATTTTGTTGAAATTGAACATAATGAGGTATTTTTATTTTCATTGTATTATTGTTTTTTTTTTAATGATTTTTTTCTCTACCAGTGTTTTAGTAAATAGGGCTTGAAATTTGAATTTTTTTTAATAAATCACTGTCTTTATGTCAAGACTTTAGCTCCCATTGTTTATTTAAAGTTCTTCAATTTGGAGGGAAAAAAATTAACGACCGATGTTTAATTTCTTTATTTGTTATATTTAGTTTCTAGGTCACAAAAAATGAAAAATGAAATGGATTTTGTTCGGAATGTAGAATATTGATTCTATAATTGGAATTTGAAGAAATGAATTAACTTTTAAAATGGTTTTCGTTATTAAATTTTTGTGTGAGCAGAGATTGGTGCAGCATCAGCCAACACAGTATCCAACATCGGAGGAATTGAACATTGGCAAAATCAAGTTTAAGGCTTTTGATTTGAGGACATCAGATTGCTCGTCGGGTTTGGAAAGATTACTATGCCAAGGTTGTTTATCTACTCTCCCAAAATTGCATATAGGTTTTTGGTTTCAGTGTGGGGATTGGTAGCTCATTGTGATTGCAAACGTAATTTCAATACTTGTGATTGATATTTGCTAGTTTGTGTTGTTTTCTCACTTCTAGTGATGTGAAGGTCTGGAATTTTGGTGAAATAGTTTAGTAATTTGGTGAAGCTGCATGAAAAGGTCAAGGAATTTAAGTTACTGTGTGATTAGTTTGGATATGTTAACTTCCCAAGTGCTAATAATATTCGTATGGGAGATACCCTGCCTCCATAATCCTAGATAATATTGGATTTTGTGATTGTTTGATTCATGGGAGTCTAATAATGAAATGAGAGTTCACTGATAGCACTTTTGGTCTTTGCAAAGTGTTTCACTAGTACCTCACCATACATTTGCTTTCCTTTTCCTTTCAGGATGATTTTTGCAGACTCGTTGGCTGCTAAGACAGATGAGCTGCATTCTGATTTTCTACTTTGAAACACAGAATGCCCTGGTTTTCATTTGTTGTATTTTTATACTTTTGATCATTAGTAGTGTATGAATAACTGCATTGATAAATGGCGTGTTATCATCCTTTATTGAAGAATCATCCAGTTGACTTTTATTATGTCCTCCTGGGATTCCTGTCTGCCTCACTTGTTCTCACATGACTTCCAAGTTGTTTCAGGTTTTTGTTACATGATGAGTAAATGACTATGTTAGAATGTTCTTGTTAGATTGGTTTGTTCTTTCTGTGTTGTCCCGCTGAGTTTTGACATGAAGTTTGCATGTGTAGGTGGATGCTGTTATTTACCTGGTAGATGCTCATGACAAAGAGAGATTCGCGGAGTCCAAGAAAGAATTGGATGCTCTCCTCTCTGATGAAGCATTAGCCAATGTCCCCTTTCTTGTTTTGGGAAACAAGATTGATATCCCATATGCCGCCTCAGAAGATGAGTTGCGATACAACCTAGGTCTCACCAACTTCACCACTGGCAAGGGTAAGGTGAACTTGGTAGACTCAAATGTCCGTCCCCTTGAGGTATTTATGTGTAGCATTGTCCGCAAAATGGGCTATGGAGAGGGTTTCAGGTGGCTTTCTCAGTATATCAAGTAGTGAGCTATAGGAAATGAAGATCTGTTTAGCTCTCAAGCTCTATGATGTTGCGTACTGTATTGGTCAGACATCGACTTTGTATAATCATGGTTGAAGGTATTTTCACGTTGTTTGGTCCTTTGTTTCCAGTAAAATGGCATACGTGCCTACCTCATGTCCATAATTCAAAAAACCCAGAACTGATTGATGATTTGTGGCCTGTTTTAGCAATGAAAATTGTCAATACTTCTTATTCCCTGCCCCCTTATCTCTAACTTGACTCTTGAGTTTGTTGTCAAATGGCATGTCCATTGTTTCCCAAGAATTCAATGCCACAAGAATCTTGAATTTGATTTGCTGTTTGGCGAAATTTTGTATCTACTGTTTGTTTCACTGTAGAGGGAAAGTGAGATTTTCCTGGTAAAGGTTACACCTTTTCGATATCTGTGAGCAAGGTTGTACTTTTTGTTTTGTGAGTTAGAGGTATACAACAGCCGAATCTGGTGCCCTGATGAGGGTGGTGTTCTAGAAAATGGTTCCTTTCCGGATCAAGTATATGAAGGCCATCTCCATTGACCTCAAAAAAACAGCCTGTTGTTTGTAGCCTGAATCTTTGCTCTTATAATCTGTTTCGTTTAGTGGGATTAACAGTCAATTATTCATATTACAACTTAGTCTTTGTAGTTTGTCATAATTGATAATAGTCACTGTTATGAAACCTGGACGGCCGGACCGAGATTTCTAGTTTCGTTTCGTTTCAGCCAAAAACATTCGGGTTTGTTACATTATTTTGTTACCGTAAAATAATATTTTTTTAAAATAATAAATAATTTTACTGATATTAATCATATTTTTTAATCTAACAGTTAGATAGAGATGAAATTTTATGAAATGTATCTTGATATATTTATATATACTATGTTAAAATTTCAGAGTAATTAGAGAATGTAATGACATTGCGAGATTGATGATGATATTCTTGTAATATTATACATGTTTATAATTTTATACAGAAAAATCATCTTATTGTGTTTTTTTTAGATTAAATTGTATAATTCTAAATAATTTTATTTTTGAATTTGAACTATTTTTTTTAATATATATATATATATATTCTAATTGAAAAATAAAATATCAATCGAAACGAAATTATTTTTTCTCCGAGGAAAGGGATGGAGTTGACCCGTCTCTTTTACGCCCTTCTTCAGCTACAATCAGCCACAAATATCATTATATTTTAATTTAGCTCTTCCAGCAGAGTTGCTTGCAGCCATTTGCATAGCCTCCCAACTATCTGGGAGCGAGGAAAACATAATCAATACCCGAATCTCATCATCAAACTCGATTTCATCGGATGACAATTGATATATGATGTAGGTGTTGTGTGGCAGGCGTACCTTCTGACATCTTTAGTTTGATCAACTTCTTCATCAGATGCACTTTGTTATTTGAGAACGGCTTCTCATACATGCTGGGCAGGGCTGCCATCAGCTCCAATGGTCCTTTCCTTTATATGGCATTGTATGCAACTGATTTTCACAGGGTTAATATGATAGCACCTAAAACTTTCCAGTCAAGGGTTATTGGGATGATTGAATAAAAGACAAAAAGAAATTAAGAATCAAGCACAAACAGAACAAAATCTACAGAATGTCTTAGCAACTTTTGTGGCTGCATACTGACTCTTTCTGTCTGACATAGACAAGCTAACCTTGTGCAAAGAAAGAAAGAACAAAAATCAGAAAATATTCCTTAACATTTCAATCTGCTACAAGCTGTTATTACTTTCGAATATTCAGTATCAAAAGACCGTACAACTCTTCACTCCAAAGAATCCATCTATGTTCGCAGCTGAAAGAAAAAGCTGGTACCAGAGTAGCTTGAAAACCAGATACAAAGAGCAGAATGTACCCTAAAAATGACTTTCAAACCTGGCTATGCACTAACCTAAGAATGGCAACCAGATAGCTCTCATATATGTGCATAAGACTCTCAATAGCTTGTTATTAATGGGATCCAAGAAGTAGTCAAACTGGTACCAAATGCCTTTGACTTCAATTTCTGAGTATTTGAAAAACAAACCATACAAAACAGACAAAAAGGAGCATAATTTCATTATCTCCACATCATTGCAGGCCTTGCAATTGAAGGAACTCTAGTGGGATAATAACTTAGTTAACCAAAATGAAATTCAGTAAAACCCACAGCTCAAAATCTCTCAATAAACAGGCATGGATTCACTCTCAATAAATGAGCTGTTATTTTACTTGGCCTCATGTGTAATGGAGAAGATGATGTACATGTCAATTTGAATAAGAATCATCAAGTAGTAGGGATAACATTATACAAGAAAAGGTAGAAGAAGGAATAACAATACTATCATGAATTTAGCAGCAATCTGAATAATTAGTCCTGCATGTAGTTTTGAAATCAATTAAATAGTCATTAATCATCATAAATTCATTAGTTTCTCAATAAAACAATTACTGATTTTCTTTCCAAAAAACCCCAGTTTAAAGCTACATACTCTTTTATATTATCTAAAAACAAAAGGATAAAAAATAATTAAATCATTCTGTGAAACTACAAGTCTAAATCTTTAGATTTCAAATAAAACCTTCAGGATAAGAAATAAATCGAAGATTTCCGAAATGGGGATGTAGCTCAGATGGTAGAGCGCTCGCTTAGCATGCGAGAGGTACGGGGATCGATACCCCGCATCTCCATCTCTTTCTTTTTGTTTATTTTTTATATATATATATATATATATATATAGTAATATTGAGAGATGAAGTTGACATCATTTAGGTTCGTTTTCTTCATTTATATATATAAAAGTTCTAGACTTCCAAAACAAGCACAGGTTCGGTGGCTTACCCACCTGCACACCTTCCATTTTAGTCTATCCGTTCCTTGCCATTTTGCTTAAAGCACAGCAGATTACCAAGTTCAACTACCATTCCATTACACACCCAAATTAATAATAATAATAATAATCTGGAGTACTTCTTATTGCTAGCTGCATTGTCCCTCCTTTTGAATTTGTTCTACCAATTTGAGAGTGTTTTTATCTCATCAAGTTGCAATGGCAGTCTTGGCTTTCCCAAAACAAAATTTCCTTGCCTTCACTCTAATTTTCATAGCCAAATTGTGCTTCTACACAGGTTATACCAATCACCATCACTTACACGTTCATATTTTTTTTTCGATTTTCATGTCCTTTTTATTCCTTGACATTCTTTAATTATGCTTTCTTGGATTCAACACCAAGCAGGATATGCTCAGGTTGTCCCCGGACAGATGGTTGCTAAAGCAATTCTGTGTTTCAATAACAAGATTGTAAGTAATCAATTCGTTTCCATTCCTGGCTGTTTTTTTTTTTTTGAATTGTTTTTGCTTACAAGCTGTGCTAGAGGTCATGCAGATATATTCACGATGTGATGCGGCATATAGATTAACACAGAGTGGAAATCTTAATGTACCTCCAGAGGCAACTGACGTATTCTGTAATGGACCTTGCTTAGCTGAGACAAGATTAGTGCTGGGTTGCATTAATGGTGTGATGTCAAATTTTCTTTTCTACAATAGGGCTACAGTGAGAGACATAACCTATGCGCTGAGTGCTGGTTGCGGCTCCACTGGCTATAGAGGTAATAGCACTGCTGTTTTCTCTTTGTTTCGCACTTCGGGCAACATCCAGGAAAATAATATAAATTTTATAATATTATATAAAATCATGTCTTTCTTAACGTAATATCATAGTCTTGTTAACCTAACGGTGAGTTCGAATATCACCACCTTTATTTTATTTGATTAAAATCAAGAACAAGATAGTGTGAATCTATACAAGTTTCAAGTGCAAAAAGCTTTCACTAGAAAGAGTGTGTTAGAGAATATTATAAATCATATTCTAGTGTCTCATCTAATATCCTAAGTTTTTAGGTGAAATAGTTCTTTGACATGATATTAGAGTCTTGTTAACCTAGCGGTCACGATTTCAAATTTCATCACACTCATTCTATTTGATAAAAAAAACCAAGCATAAGGTAGTGTGGGTCTATGCAAGTTTCAAGCTCAAAAAGTTTTCACTTGAAAGAATGTGTTAAAGAATAATATAAATTATATTATGAAACTTCACTTAAAAATTTATAATCTAGTTGAGAAGTTCGTTAACATTAAGATTAAGATAGCTCGAGGAGCTAATTTATGCACCGTTTAACAATGGAACAAGAAAATAACATGTTCTTATTTACCGTAGGTAACTTCAATGTGGCAAGGTACATCGATGACGAAACAAGTGGCGCATCAATCCTGCCCAGCTTGACTGGATTCTATGCCCTGGCCTTGTTCATGTGGTGGTGGATACTGCTCCTGTGATGTAACTCATCGAAATGCAAGAATATACTA
The DNA here is from genome assembly GCA_032356905.1 of Salix exigua. Taxonomy (NCBI): domain Eukaryota; kingdom Viridiplantae; phylum Streptophyta; class Magnoliopsida; order Malpighiales; family Salicaceae; genus Salix; species Salix exigua. The sequence continues at coordinate 602,166 of CM063592.1, forward strand.
CAGGACTAAGCGTGCCATTCAAGTTTTAAAAATGAGAGAATATATGAAAGCATTACAGTACTTATATATGGAATCTATGTTCTGCTAAGTTACTAGCATAAACATTGAATGTCAGCAAGTTGATAAGAGGGAAGAGGGATCTTTTACTCAGTGATTTCTGTTTGTTAATCTTTCCATTTAGGGTTTTCTGTTTCTCAGTTGCTATTGGATCCTGGTGAGTGTCCCAGTTTATTATTGCTTTTGATGAACAAAGTTGGTTTGGTTTATGTAAGGCTACCATTGTGAATAAATAATTCCATGTTTCCTTACTCTTTCTCTCATTCAATATGTTCCGTCGGCTTAACAATCTTCACAAAACACAAGGAAATTAAACGTAAAAAGGATAAAATCAGCAGTCAATTTGGGCATCATTTTATTAACATGGTACGTAATACTAAAATCATACATTGACACTGCCCTGTACTAGCCTTTCTACATCTTACCGCTAAACAAATCTTTTAAACATACATTGCAATGCTCTTCGTTGCCGTTTCAATAATTCCACGGCAACTTGACCCCATGCATAATCTTCTTCTTTACAGCACGGACATAGAGACGTGCTGGAAGCTTGAGGAACTGATATTCATGTTTTTTTGAGTTTTGACAAGCACTGTCTCACGAGCTTCTTCTAACAACAAAATGAAAGATCATTTTTGTTAAGAAATTAGGGGTTAAAAGGGTACCCTCTGGATTTCATTGTCTTGAAAATTCATCGGCCAATATAGTATTTAATTCCCTGAATTTCCTTGCTAGGTTTTCTGCTACTTTCACGAATTCTCCCCTCCTTGCACTTTCATAGGCGTTCGGGCTGGCTTTGCTTGCTGAAACTCCTTTGAACTTATGCAGGATGTTACAAGGTTGTTACATGCTTCCTTGGTGTTCTTGAATTGCAAGCCTATCTGTGAAGGACACACGGTAAAGCCAGTGTGAGAATCAAGAATAATCGCTCAATCAAAGTAACGTGGCAGACTTATCCAATAACACTCTGCCCTGGCGTCTTCTTGACGTTCTTCTCCCTCATCATCCCTCTTACATTTGCAACTTGGTCCCATCTCTCTCCCTCTGCATACATATTCGACAATAACACATAGTTGCCAGAATTCCATGGCTCAAGATCAATAAGCTCTTTCACAGCATGATGAGCAAGCTCTACATCACCATGAGAACGGCAAGCACTAAGCAAGGAACCCCATAGAGCAGCATTTGGAGTTCCAGCAGGCATGCTTCTTATCAAATCATAAGCCTCCCTCACACATCCACTACGCCCTAGGAGATCAACCATGCATCCATAGTGCTCAAGTTTTGGCTCAATTTGATGACGCTCCACCATTGAAGCAAACAATTCCCTCCCTCTTTCAAACAGCCCTGCATGAGCACAACACGATAAAACCCCAACAAGTGTCGCATCATTGGGGCTTAACCCTTCGTTCAGCATCTCCCCCAACAATTCAACCCCAAGTTCACCATTCCCATTAAAAGCCAAACCCGAAATTAATGTGTTCCAAGAAATCACATTCTTTCGAGGCATCTCTTCAAATACCCTTCTAGCAGTCTCAAACATGCCGGATTTATTGTAAAAATCCACTAGTGCATTGCCCACAGCTACAAAATCTCGATAAATGCCACTTGATTTTGCATAAGAATGAATCCATTGCCCAACATCAACAGCGCCCAAACGAGCACAAATAGGCAAAACAGTAACTACGGTTGCCTCATCCGGCTTACATCCCCAATCCAGCATTTCATCAAAAAGTCCTAAAGCTTCACTATTCCGCCGAGTTTGTGCCAGGCAAGAAATCATGATATTCCATGAAACAACACTCCGCTTTCTCATCTGTCTAAACAAACACAGACCCATATCAACGTCCCCTCTCTTACAAAATCCACGAATCATCAAATTCCAAACAATCACATCTCTTTGATAAATTTCATCAAACACTTTCTCAGCATCTTCCATTGCCCCGCAAGAGCTATAAAACTCTATAAACCCAATTCTAATTGCGCTAAAACCCTCGAACCCAGCAACAAGAACCTCCTTGTGTATACATTTCCCAAGTTGAAGCACGCCAAGACTTGAACACGCCTTAAGCAAAGGCGCAAGCGTGTACTCATCCGGCCAAATACCTCGATTTTTCATAGAAGAAAACAAACGGAAAGACTCTTCAAAGGGTCCATTTAAAGAATACCCCTTAATCATTGCATTGAATAGGATTATAGTGGGATTCTGGGTTTGCTTAAAAATCCGGTTGGCATAGGCCATCTTGTTTAGTGACCCGCAAATGGAGACGAAATGGGAAAGGATTTGGTTGAGTTGGTTGAGACCATGTCGAAGGAAATGTGCGTGTATCTCACGGAGCTGTGTTCGGGTTTCGCGGCCGTGGAGAAGGCGCAAGATGTTGCGCTCGATCTCCCTGCAAGCTCTGCTCATCCTTCCTCCTGGTTTACTTGTAACAGAAATTTAAAGTAAGCTGGAGTTTGGCGGGAGCTCATTAACTGTAATTATAAAAAATGGCAAAGCCCCTCTTGTATTTTTGTATACATTGAAAGTGTGCCCTGCACTAGCGTTTCTACATAAATTTAAACCGGAAGATATTAATCCGACCCTATTTGAATTTGTAGATTTTTTAAAAAATTTGATAAATAAAAATTAAAAAATCAAGTTTTTTCATGAACAGTTTTTTTAAAAAAAAATCTCGTAAATTGATTTTGTTCAAGTCTACCCCATAAAACTACTGCGGGTTTGATAACCAGGATGGTGGTTTTCCTGTCATTTCAAGGGAGATGAAAAAAAAATCTTTCAAGAGCTGGCCAAACTTTCTTCGATCATAAATTTGTTTGACTTTGACATGGGAGATTCCCTTTTTTTAAAAAAAGAAAAAAACAGGGAAAGGAAACAGGTAAAAGTCCCGTCAGATCGTGATAGAAAGATATGTGCATCTTCAAATAGAGTTTTCAGGTCCGGCCCTAGACTTGTGTTCATCATTATGATTCTTACGATAACGTGGAAGTTTTCATTCGAGCCCATGTACACAGCGAGGTTGATGTTCAGATAAATAAATAAATAAAGTTTAATTGATGAGAAAAAAATAAAATATAAAAATAAGTTGTTCCTATAAACAGTTCTGAGATAAATTTATATGACGTATATCTCAATCGTTTATATTGTCCTGTATTTATTGACCAGCTGCTTTCGGATATGTATGGCAGTAACAGAGCCTTCATTTCATTTGCGTGGTTAAAAAGAAAAGACAGACCCAGAGAATAGAAGAAAGAAATGAAGGGTTTGCCCTCGTCGATTCCCCGGCTTAATTATTGAATTCTAAGTGTCATGAAAAGCAATGGTTGCTGCTGCCATCCATGGTTGTTGTCGTCTTCCTTTCTAGCATTCAGACAAGGGCCCATGAAGGAGGACATCATCAAACAATTAAGTGGTGCTTTCTGATCTTTTATCCCTTGTGAAATGATGGGGCGAGATATAATAATGACCAAAGAATGAAAGGCCCGGATGGAAAAATCCAAAAAGAAGGGCAAAAATTTGCTAGGGAAGTTTGGAATGACTACAAACTCTAAATCAAGATCAAGCGTGTCTCATCATCTCCAACTCCTTTATGTCCATGTCTGTGAAACACCATGCCCCATTTACATAAAGATTACAAAGCACCCATTACCAAACTCAATCTACATCTAGCTAGATTATTGGTGCAGATTGATCGAGGCAAAATAATTCAAAGATTATCAAAAGGGACGATGAGATTCTTAGTGGCCCGGGAGAATTGTCTAGTAATCTGAGATGTTGGAAAGGCAAACGGGTCATCTCACCCACTTTACCAATGTGTAGAGATATCACTCGCTATTCTCATGCAAAATATCACATGCGCATGTCTAAATGAAATTGGGTGAGCGAGATGAAGCCAAAACAACTCGAAAACCCTTTCTAATTGTGGGTCAATTTTTTAGGCATCTTCATGGGATTGGAGGTTGGAGTGGACCTCTGCCACCTAACATGGCAGAACTGTGTCCTGCAGCCATGTGTAAGGTATTATTGATGCAATAATCCAATCGGTGCACTGTTTCACAATAATTCCACTAGAGAGTTCACACCGAATATTATCACATCTCAGTCAAATAAGAACTTGGTTCATAGTAATTACTAGTAGAAGGTGAGATTGATCTTTCTCTTGGCTTAAAACACCGTATGAGAGAGAAAGTACAAAATACATAGATCAGGGAAAGACCTCTCTTTTGAACTAAAAGAGGATACCCATCAATAAATACATAAAAATACAACTAGATTGAAAAAAAAAAGGTAAATTAAAAATAATCATCATAAAATCTATATACAAGTTCTTTTTCACTCGTTTGATTACTTAATTACCTGGACGGAACAGGATTCAAAGCTCTTGCAAATCCATTCATAGCTCCATAACCCTTTGAACTGAAACCTAAACACCCCAGTAAGCCTTGTCTGTAAGGCAAAAATGTCTTCTTTCTCATCTCCTCAGCTTGTGCTTTGCTTGCCTTGTAATGTAACTCATGTGGTGATGCCGGTACTCTCCGCTTGCCTATCCCATTCATTGGCTTCTTCCCTGAAGAAGAAGAAGAAGAGCCTTGCCCGCTATTTCCCTTCACTTTCTGACTCTCACTGCCAACATTAGACCTACTATTGCTGCTGCTGCTAGCCTTCTCCTTAGACGCACCAAGTTGGACACTGGTACTTTGTTTCTTACTCTTCTCCTTGACTGGTGAGAAGGAAATGTTATGCCAAAACTTGTTATTACTCCTCCCTTCACTCTTGCTTCTATAGAGAAGATCTTTCAAGAAAACCCATTTTTTTGAGTTCCTTCCAGATGATGATGACCTCGAAGATGATGCAGAAGCTGGAGCAGTATCAGTGCCGCCACTAGTTGTAGCCTCGTCAAGCTTGAGACTTTCATCATTAATTTCCAAAGAAGCACTAGACCCATCAGTTACGTTCTTGTTTTCTTCACCATAATCTTCAAACTCAAAAGATGCGCTTCTCAATGGTGACATAGATCTTGTTCTTCTACGTAAAGACTTGTTCTTTGACCTCAGATCTCTTCCTCTCGACACACTTTCACCATTAGCACCAACCTTCCTCGAGCCCTTCTTGAATTCATCTTCATTACTACTGTCTCCATCTTCCTCTTCATTTTCAAGATCCATCAAAGGAGCTAGCATCTGGGGCCTCTGCAAATGAGACGACAACTTCATGGGCCGGATCTGACCATTCAAGAAAAGCTCGTCAGCTGAGCTCATGGATCCGGGTTGACCCGACCCGGCCGAACCAAACCTCGCAGAGAATTCAAACTCGTAACCAATAGCCACGCTATTATCAGGCGAAGAAGCAAAGTTTGCCATTGCCTTTTCCGCTGATGTCATTGCGAAATGCTTTGGACTTGCCGGACAGCTATAAAAGAACCCACCATTAACCTGTCCGGACCCGGGTCGACCCGGGCTAGAAGGCGCGCTAACATAAGGTGTAGAACAGGCACTGTCAAAGTCTTCAGTGAAGTAATGGGTTTCTAAAGTTTTGCCATTATAAGGGTTTCCAGGGTCTGGTGTTGAGGTTTGGCCATTTTTGTTCCTACTCTTGGTTTCTTGCAGCTCCATTTTTCTTTGCTGTTTGTGTAAGGACGACAGAGAGAGGGGGGGAGACCACTGCTGGGGTTCCAAAGTGATTGTGTTGTGCAGAGTAAATAAGGTTTTGAGACGTGGTTGGGTTCTTGAATTGCCCTTGAAGATGATGAGTTATAACATTTAATGCCATCGTCTTTTTCATTCTCTTTTGACCAATGACTGCTAGATTTTGGAAATTACAAATTCTCCTAAAAAGAAATTAAATGGGTTTTATATGTTTTGGGATTTTCAAATAATGACATTTTTTTATTTATCAAATTCAAAAAGAGGCACATTGAATTTATCGGTTTCAATTAAATGGGGCTGGCATATACATATACACATACATACATATATATATATACATATATATATATATATGTGTGTGTTCATGATAATATTTATTGATAAAAATCTAAAACAAATTTGTTTTTACATTGGGGGGTAGACTGTTAATTGTAAACATTGGACTGGATATTTTTGGCAATAAGAAAATACATCCTGTTTGTGATTTGATTGCAGCCAGAATCATATGCATATGCCAGCCCATGTTACCAACCTACCAAGACTTCTTACAAGATCTTTAATGATTCAGGAAAAACAAATTCCAATCTAAATACCTAATTTCTCATACTTTTTTTATATTAAAAAATAATTTAAAATCAAAATGATTTTTTTTCAAAAACATCTAAAAAATAGAGTGTATAGTTACATCAAACAAACTGCAATTTATATCATTCAGAAAAGAAAAGTATGAAAGCTATAATAACTCTTTTACGTGGAACTCCCCTGGCTATTATCATGGATTCAAATAATTATCACAAATATATAGAATCGCTCTCCCCTCACCTCACCGTCCCTTTTGGCGTGGAGTGTCTACACGAACAGTTAAGGTCCTTAAGGATAGAATTGATAGCCATTCGGCGGAGAGCATAAAGTGTTTTTAAGAGGAAATAAAAAGAAAATAAAAAGAGGAAGCAAGAAGCAGAATGTCATGAAAAAAGGTGGGAAACATGGAGAGAAGAGTAGGGATCGAGGTGGGGGAATGGGAAAGTGAAATTCACGCAGCACGTTTGGCCTCCTGCCATCGCCATTTTACGTGGGTCTTTTTGTGCTTTCTCTATGATGACGTCACACGACACCCTCTCTTCCCCATGAAAGCCATTGCTCTGTCACATGTGACATGTCCTTGTTCCATTCTTCATCGCAGAACGACGTGTATGTGTATCTATCTATATCTATATATCTATATATATATGTTTATATATAGAGAGAGAGAGAGGGAGAGAAGAGAGAGAGACACAGAGAGAGAGAGAGAGACACCAGAAGGGTACACCTTGGAGCCTCGGCCCTTTGATTGCCTCGAGATCCATGCATAGATAGATAGTACACTGATCTTGCAGGGGGTCACTTATCTCAGAAAGAAAACCTAGCTAGTGAGCTCGACTCAGATGGGACTTCCAATTTCCGAGTGATGGATGGGGGAGTTGACATTGCAGGTGCTGGCTGGTTCATCATAGTATCAATTATTTTTCAATGGTCTATTTAATTGGGGATAATCTTATATATAATATATATATATATATATATTTGAAAAGAGTTTATTTTTCATAAACCTATTTATTTTCCAAGCTATGTTATTTAAAGGGGGGGGACTGAGAATGGATCCGATAAAAAACCTATCTTGTAGGGCGTAGGTACACGTTGGAAACATTAAGTTATAGCAAGATTCATAGGATCCTAACTTTTGGGCAGCTACCACGAGGCTAAGGTTCCGTGTTTAGTAAACTCTGTTTTCTAGGTTTATGATTTTTTATAGTCTTTATTATTTTTATATTAAAATTATTAAAAAAAAAGAAGAGTCTTATTTGGGGAAAAAAAGAATATAATATTTAAAAATATATTAAAATAATGGTATTTTTATTTTTAGAATTTATTATAACATAAATAAATTAAAGAAATAAAAAAAAAAGCATTATCTTTGAGTAAAGTAAACTGCAGGTCCTGTTGTAAACAATTCACTAATCAGAATAAAGATGACATGCTAATCTGATGACAGCAATGCAGAATACACTGCCTCTTTTCAGTGGTTTCTCTATCCAAGAAAGAAGAATATTGGTGTCCTTGCAAAAACAAAATAAATTTATAATAGCCCAATCCTGATCTGACATGTGGATGTGCATGTGCTTTCGATTCATGGCCTATCGCGCACACTACACTTCCTGTTGCTATTGACTATCATTATGGAGACATATGTAATAGATAGTTTCAAATGCTAACAATACATATATATATATTGATTAAATATTTCGATTATAGACACTTTATCATAACACTACAGACGTTATATGAGACTGAATAGCAGTTCAATGAGAGTGGATGGTAATTTCTAAAATAAAAACATACTCGTAACTATATTAATTAAACTGCTAACGATATGAATTCGATGGTTTAACATGGATTAGTTCAATCAACATCATTTTAAATTTTTTTGTAATTTAAACCACAGTGGTTTAGATGAAAACTTTGACCCGCTCAACTGGTTCTTGACTCGGCTAGATCAACCCGGCACCAATTTACTGTAAATTTGTAGTTCTTGTATCATCATGTATTCGCATCCAAGAAAGGAGTGAAAACAAAGAGAGTGCGCGGACAGGCATTCGGGCTGTGATGAAATGTTACAAGGCCGAGCCTGGATCACGGGTTAGGCAGTTGAACCGGTTGATGAAAATCAACTGTTCTCACAGAATTCTAGTTGACAGAAATCTGGAGGGAACCAATAGCTTGGGAAGTGAAAACTGCACTTAGAGAATGGAGATTACAGGCGGTCGGAATATGGAAAACATGTTCTTGTTTCCTCAGCCAAAATCAAAGGAATGTAATGTCAACATGTTACCTTAAATACAGTTGAAGTTAAATGAGAGGAAGACCTTCTTGAAGGGCCTTACAAGGGTATAATTCAGAAACCAATTCATCAACCAAAGAAGTTAGAATCCCATCCTCAATCTCTAAACCCTCTTCAAATGCTTCTATGCTAAACTCGAGCCATTTCCCAGTCTGAGTGCTCATGTCCTGGTCTACAAGCTCATCCACCATCATGTCTCCCATGCTTTGCCACCCCAAAATTTCCTTGTACAGCTCCTCTGCCAGCCAACCCTTCCTTTGAAACAATGTTGCCAATCTAGCCCAGGCTTTGCAGCTCCCTGACAAAATTCGTCCGCATTTATAGTCCAGGGATTCACTAACACAATCAAACAAAAGCTTTCGTGCAAGCTTGGAGTAATCTTCTTCGTTATTTTCCACTCCCCTGTCTTGATTCTCCAACTGATCAAAAAGATCGGGGTTCACAACGCTGGAGGTTTGACCCAATGAGAAATCTTTCAGGTTTAGCTCTGCACTGACAAGTATATCCCTCATGAAATCCAGTTCCCAGTCGCTTGATTCCTTTGATTTTGTCATGCTGCATGTCCTGGTTGTGTATTTTCTTACAACATCCATTGTAGACATTGAGGAGGCTGAGTCTGATAGCTCGGTTTCAACCTCCATTTCTACAGATTCATTTGTTGAGCAATGGCTACTTCCTGAAAATTGAGTGTATATCTTGGTCACTATTTTCATCAAATCATAATTTTATGCACAAAAAGAGAGAGCACCACATATAACATTATGAAGATCTTAAAAGGTGCACACAACCCTGAGCCTGATTTGAATATTTTGATGTGCTTATCTTCTGAATATCAGTCGCAAATTACCACCACTAGGTTCCTAATGACATTTAAATGATATTGGTTTATTTCCAAATCACTATGCATGTAGTGACAAGATTTTTCCAAATCCAAATACATAGTTAGAAAAAGAAGTCCGAGAGAATCAGGGCACAGCTGTACCATTGAGATATGAGCAACTCCCACTTGCAAAAGAAGGTTCCAGAATTGAAACCGGGCTGGTGCGTTGACACTTGATTTCTTTTCCAGTTTCACTGTAATTGCTGCTACTGCTTTGCACTTCCATCTCTTCTGAATGCTGAAAAGGTTGTCCATGTGAGATTGTTAGGGTAGCAAATGAGATGTGAACCTATATTCACTTCTGAAGATGAGAAATGCTAATTGAACTATTTTGTCAGAACTTCCAATCCCGTTAGCATCTGCTTAGCTTTTCTACATATAGATTTCTGCATGCTAATGTACCCATTGGTTAAGTGGTGTGTCAAAATTGGAAAGGAAGAAGAAAAGAAAGAAGGTATTGGCAGTAATCTGCAGAGGCTCCAAGTTCAAAAGATAAAACCAATATAAGGACTAGCATCTGCACCAAATAATTACCGACTACAATCCACTCTTGAGCACTCGCAAAAATGAAAATCAGAAAATCCAGGGGTAGGATCCCAGAGCTATTCTACCTGACTTGGACATTATATGCAAATAGAAGAAAAAAGGTGTTGGCAATAATTTGCACACAGGCTCCAAATTCCACAGATAAAACCAATACAAGGACTAGCATCTGCCCCCAAACAATTAGCGACTAAATCCAGACCTTTAGAGTTTCACACCTGACCCAGACATTATCCACAATGTAAGAGAATATACCACCTTTACAGCAGAACTTGGAGAAGAAGTGCCCATTTCAACTCATGCAGAAGATTTTCTGAATATTATTGGACTTGAAAGGAAAAAAAGCATGTATTCTTCCTACTTTATCTACTGTATCTTTAATAATGTGCATGTACAATACAGTAGAGGCATGGAATAAATTAACCCGATTGTCAACCTCTACCGGATAGGTAACCCACAAAGGCATCTACAACATAACACACAGGTTACCTACATCAAAGACAAAGAATAGAGCTAAACTTTGAATTCTTTTCAGTGAATGTAATAATACTCACATCAGGAAAAGCTTATCTTGAAACTGAATACAGGAAAAAAATGAAGTCCTATTGTCACTCCACCATATTAAAATTTCAAGAGAAGAATGGATAATATTGATCGGAGTTGCAAGAAAAGGAAGGATGTATCTGCAGATTGCAGACATAAGACTGACCTGAAACTTTTGGTTCATTGCAAGCTGTGAATTTTCCACCAAAATGCAATCGAAGTAACCTAGGCTGTCTGACTTATCTTTATCATGAACAATTTGAAGCATCTTGTCCAGTGCTGTGGAGGAGGTGCTTGCCACATTAGGAGTTGCCATGGAGTTCTGAAAAATGGACAAAGAAGTAGCAGAAGTCTCCTCTCTGATCACATTACAATGGGAAGACTCTATTTTATTTGTTAATTCTCTCAGTTTTTGTTCCAAAAGAACACCCAACACGTCACCTCCCATACCATTCAATCCAGGAAAATAAGTCGTTGAATTTTTTGAGGGATAATCTTTACTACCAAAAGAGTCAATAGCAGAACTGCTACATATATCTGACATTTGTCCAGATGACTGAGAACTAGGTGTGGCCCTCTTTATGGGAGACGAGAACGTAAATGAAACAATATCCATGCCACTTTTTCTGTCATCCATGGCCATATTCATGTTCCCATCTATTACAACATTAGTTTTTGTAGACATTTCATCCTTGTTCAATGATACATCAGGGGTGGCATTTCTGTCAGTTTGGAAATCACCACTGACAGATCGTCTCTTCCGAGCTATATTCTTTGTTTTGTCCTTTTCAGAATCTGTCATGACCAAGCCCATCTTTCTGGGCACAGTTTCAGGCTTTACAACGACCTTATTTACAGTCCTATTTTGTCCAACAGAACCATTAGTTGATTTTGTTTTTCTACCTTGCTGATTAGAAACTGAATTCTTCGAAGCTGAATTATCTTTATTGGGTACAGAATTTTGCTTGAGGTTATTCTGCTGAAGCACATTACTGGTCCTGCTTTCAGCGATTCTCTTCTGTACAGTATTTTGTATACAAGGTTGGGTCTTAAGCATCTGGTTTGCTTTGACCTCATTCTGTTCCTTCTGTTTCACAATACTTTTACTTCTCAAAGTTGATCCATCCCTTCTTTGACCATTAGTGGACTTTGCTTGTACTGCACGTGGAACAGACTTCCCTTTGTTCTTCAAACTGTTGGGAGTGCCTCTTTCTGAACTCATAGAAGTCTTGGATGATGACAGATCTTCTAGTCCACTCTGGCTCTTGTCACTTTGTTGTCCTTTTGTATTCTTGGAAACACAGGATTCACTTGATCTTTGGGGCTTAGATGTTGTATGAGCAGCAGCTTCCATTTTCTGTTTCAAATCTCGAATTCTCAAAGGAACTGAAGAAGTCCCGATTGATGGCACTTTACCACTGCTAGTTGCCTTGGGATTTGCCTCAATTATCTTTGCAGCTGCCTCCATTATGTAAGCCACATTCTTTGTTGGGGTGAATCCAGGATTCTTAATAGGAGACAATAACTTATGGTGGGTAGCTGGAATTGATTTAGCTGATTTTGGAGGCAATGTTTCTGTTTGAAATCTCTTACTTGGACGGTTTTCCACCTTATGCGGCCTCAATTCCACAGAATTCCAATCATACTTCTCTTGTTTACTTGGAACTTTGAGGTAGCCCATTGGGTCATATTCACTCCATAAATTAGGGGTGCTACTGTCATATTGAAATGCCCTAAGAGAGTGTGAATCAAAACCTAAGGTAGAAGTTACATTTGATGTTGGCAAAGAATCCAGACCCATAAGCCTAGCAACTGCCCCAGGGGCCCTTGTTCCATATCCTTCATCACTAGTCATTGATGAAGCACAGCTAAAGTCACTACTTCCTCTGTTACTCAAGTTTGGTCTTCTATCATCCAGCTCCACCTGGATGTAATGGAAAGACAAACCATTAATCATGCTTGAGATTTTATAGCAACTAAAGGTTAGTAGAAAAGAAAATTACAGCAGGAGAGAGAAGAATGCTCACCACCTGACGAGGACGCTTTTCCATTTTTTCAACATTTTCTTTTCCTTGCTTTAATCCTTCTATAATCACAATGCAGGCAGAAATAAATCAAGTTACAAACTGGACAGTGTAGGAAACAATCAGAGATTAACGTAAGCACAGCCATAATCTTCAAGACAGCAACTATACCAGGTAACTCGGAATTGCTGGCAAACAGCTTCTTCCGAGACTTGCCATTCCAATCAAACAGGTGAAAAAGGCTTCCTTTTGAACGTTTTCTCTCACCCTCCATCATATTATCTGCAAATCATAATTGAAATGGTTTCAACAATAAGAAAAACCCAGAAAAAACAACTTCTAGTAAATTCTATCTTAGTCATTCTTAACCAGGAGAACGAATCAAATAGGCAGATTTGTCTCGTAAAAAACCCAAATTTACCTTTGCGTTTTACAAAATAATCAAGCAGAACCCATCAGCCAAACTACATTGCCATCAAGTTCCAATTTAAAGATTAAACAAGCTCTAAAGTCTAAAGATGAATGGAAACACAATTACGACACAAAAGATTAGACCTTTAAAATCCACAACCACACCTAATGTCAGCTACATTGCTCATTCAGCAAGCAAAAATCACAAAGTGCTAGATGTTTACACACAAGTGGAGTGATAATACAGAAATAAACACACTAATTACCAAGTAAATCAGATCCTTGTTTAAATAGCCAATATTGCCAAAATCACAAGCATTATAGAGCCAAATAACCTTCTTCACTTAACTGGAAAATCTTTAAATTAACAAAAAAAAACGACTCGCGTCATGTGAGTCAAAATCTTACCTGACATCCTCCAAGAGTCAAAGTTCCAACCGTTAGTCGCATGAATAGCAAAAGAAACCAAATCCCATTTGCCTTAGAACCGCAAAACAGACGAAAGCATCCAAAAAAAAACTCAAATCAAAAGGGTTTTCTTCAAATCTCACAAACTCCGAACGATTTCCATGTGAATCTCACTAGTCAACCCATACTATCCAAAAAACCCACACTTCTTCAACTCAAAGCTCTCAGCCACCTGTAAGAGGTTATATTTTGAACAAAAGTTAACAGAACTAGAAGTCCGAAGGCTTAAGAGGTAGGGTTTTTAACAAAATGGCTGGAAAACGAAGTCAGGAGGAGCCAGAAAATGGTGACATTAGCAAATAGAGAGAAACACAGAGAGAGATTTGGGGCACACAAGGAATGGTCCAAGAACATGCGGTTGAAACGAGAGTTAAAATGTGTTAGTCTAGAGAGAGAGAGAGAGAGAGGAGTTGGACTCCCTGTCTCGTGCTGCTGGTGGCATTAATTTTTTTCAGGAGATGAGACACTGCTTTGGTTTTATGGCAAAACTGCAAGATTTTGATAAGTAAACTCCCGTGGAATTGTGACCAAAAGTATTTCATTTATTAACATGAACAGGTGAACCAGTTGGGTTTTTTTGGCCTTTTGGTTTTCCAAAGTTAGTGATTTATTTCACATCGATCAAAGATAGGATCAAGAACAATTCCAGTTATGCTAGACAATCCAATCCAATCCATATTATTATTTAAAAAAACAAAATGGGATTACATTTATTGCATTCATGTTAAGCCTGTCTTTCTTGTTTGATCAGAGAAATCTTTTTGTGTTAAAACTACAAAATCCATAAAGAATTTATCAGTCATAAATGTTTATATCTTAAAATTATAAATAATATATAGATTCATTACATGTCTAGCAATGGTGGCACTTTTCCCTATCCCCCCACATGGCTGACTGCTATGATTTTGGGGCACTTTGGACCTACAAATTGGTGGGTTCCACTTGGTTTAATTAACCTAAATCAATTGCTAGCACTTTCAGTACTCCTTCAAAATTAAAAGTAGAAAGATTGTCCGCTCAAACATGTCTATCAAGGCATGAAGAGTTCCTCTCAAGTTTGATGGTGGAAGTCGGTGTTCAAATTTAATGTTGGCACCACAAAAGGAAAGAAGGAGAGGAAGGGAAAAAACCCTAAGATGATAGGTTTTCAATATGCTTAGAATCACCTGAAAACATTTTTTTAGGCTCTCAAACATTCCGATCTATTTAGAAATGTAGTTAAGTTGTTTTTTATTTAGAAATATAATAAAATAATATTTTTTTATTTTTAACTAGTAAATTAAAATAATATAAAAATATAAAAAAAATCAAAAACATTTTCTCTAGGATTTCAAACAGCCCTTAGGCTATTAACTGCTATTTGCATGATATGGTGGAGATAGATCCCCCTGGTTGATCTTCATCTCTCATGGTCAAGAGCTTTTATTTTCTCTGGCATGGCTATACAGAATATATTATATTTGAATTTCATTTAATTTTGACATTAAATAACCTATAAATTAACATGTAGTCATAAATTCATGGTATTAATTATGAGTCGAGTTAAATGAATCAATTTAAGTTGATTCGGTGAAGTAAAAGGTCTATCGCTACCTGCTTCCACTTCAAAGACAGAAACCAGTCTCCTTTCCTCCATTAATGATTACGTGAGATCACTGTATCAGAGGTTTTCTTTCACCTCAATAATTTCTCCATCGACTCCCTTTTCCATGACAAGAACCGACCCAGAATCATTCCAGAACTGTTTGTCTCTGCATACTTTCTTCATCCTGGGTGTGATCGAGAGGGTTTTGTTGGATCTAGGGCAAGCTCACATGGCCACCACGCTAATGGGGGTTGTTGCCATGTCATCATCTAAGACTCTCTTGCATCATGGTACAGCAGGAAAGATTAGAAGTTAATTAATCATAATGGCTGCGTGGTTGGTGCATGTGCTCATGTCATAAAAAGTCTCTTTAAGACTTCATGGCTCTGTGGATCTTAGATCTTAGATTTGCTGTTGAATATGAGGCCGGCTTTGTTGTTTGCTTCTAGTTGGCAGCAAAGTTATAATTGGATTTGTATAAGGTCAATGCAGTCCTGCTGTAAATATTTATATTTTATTTTTACCTTTTTTGTATATTTATTTTATGTGTTTGAAACACGACACTAATAAAACGCAAGTAATACTATGCAGGTTTTATTATTATTTCTACTCCAAATTCTATCCACATGCTGCTACCTAACAGCCCATCCTTCTCTTTTCCTTTACAAGTTATGATAACAAGATGCTATTTCTCATCGTAGTACACCGATGCCTTTTTTTATAAAAAAAATAAAAATTATTAGTTTCTTGGAGTTTAACTTTAAATTTCCAAAATCCATTTAGTGTAGCATGTGTTATATGGTTAAGACAATCAAATGGATTGAACCTCTACAGTTTTCGAGTTCAAGTGTTGAAACCACATGGCATGAAATGATTTCTCATGAATCTTTTAACACTGGCATGGATGGCCTGGCCGGTCTTTGATTGGACCAGAGAGAGAGCTTGAGCCAATGAGCTTCGATTCATTCACACTGATCACATGGATGGTTGTGCTACATAACCATAACATAAATAAACATTAAACAGTGTGCAGTGATTACACAGTTGATTCAAAAACATTCCTGGGATAAGGGTATGTTGGGGGAATCAGCCAAGCCAAGCGCCCGAGACAGTTTCGCATCGGGGATCATAGAGGACGCAATGTGGCATCAGATTCTTGGAGCTATTGGAATTTTTTTGGCATGGCTCTAGCAGGGGAAAGAAATAGCGTAGATTCTTGTGATGTCCAGGGAATAATAGATGCCATGGTGAAGACAAACGGAAGCATGCTCACAAGGAAGTCTTGAGACAGTTATCACAGGGATTAGAGCCAAATTTGCAGGCCTTTTGATCGAAAGACTCTCCGAAGTGTTCAAGTAACACTTGTCTTCTACATTCAACCTGGAGATTCAGATAGAAAAGAAGAAGAAAACGGTTTTATTTGATGGGGGATTCTCACTCTAGGTATAGGAATGTTTAATGAGAGTTTACTTACCTTGAGCTCACAATAGCTTTTCATCTTCTGAGCTTGAGCCATTGCTGGTTTAAAGCTTTCCCTTTTATAACCCTGTCCGCTCCTTAACATACATACAACCCGACTGAAATCCTTCTTCTGATATAAAGCAATGCATTTAGCAGGAAGATTGTCTCTTCCAGCCCTTCCAGATTCTTGATAATAGCTTTCAATTGATTTAGACATTGTATTGTGGATAACAAAGCGCTGAGCATTTGAAAGTTAAAATAACAAAGAAAAACACTTCAGGATAAGTAGCAAAAAGAACAAAAAGTTACCAAGATGAAGACCTCATAAATAAAAATTTCAAATCAAGATAGCAGGCCAGAATAGAACTATGTTGAAAGTGAAATTCTAGCATAGTGTAGTTTCCTACGGTTCATAGCAATAAACTACTCGGTCTTTACAACTCTGTTTCGCAACAGAAAGCAAGTGATAGCACTTGTAACACTATAATGCCTGTTACTTCAACATGACACAAAGATCTGTTTCTTTCTCATCCAATCTGATACAGGTTCTCTAATACTCTTAATCTTGTGGGAAACTGTACTAATATCACTTTGACATGCAGCACCCATCAGACATGTTCCAAATATGCAGGTTATCTAAAATGAGTTTTCTTTGCTACGAACATGTATTTTACATATCGAACAACTTTTCCATTTCACAACCCCCAGAGGATGCAATTTCACAGGAGATGGGATGGATGATTAGAGTGGTCATACAATAGCAAATCACCACAGCTAAAATTTCCACAAAAGAATTAAGAAATAGAAACTGAATAGTTTAGAAGAACTCACAACATCCGGTTTATCTATTCCCATTCCAAATGCAATAGTAGCACATACAATGTGGACTTCGCCTGTGTGCCACTTCCTCTGAACATCAATTCTTTGGCGAGCTCCCAAACCAGCATGATAATAAACTGTCTTAATCTTACATTTCTCGTTCAAAAACTTCGAGACCTCAACACATTCATTTTTTGAAAGGCAGTATACTATTCCACACTGATTCTTGAAACGATCCTTTAGAAGATCTCCAAGCTGCTTCAGTGATTCTTTGGTTTTCCCAATCACTTCATAGTTCAAATTTGGTCTGTCGAAGCTTGTCTCTAAGACAAGAGCCCTTGGAATTCTTAAAGTTTTTAAGATGTCCTGAAGACGATTTATTCACAAGGGAAAATTTTATTTCCTTGAAAAGAGCAATAAAAGAGAGACAAAGCATTCCAAAGTAATTACCTCACGAACCGAATGGGTTGCTGTCGCAGTCAGCGCCATAACAGGGACAGCTGGAAAATTCTGCTTTAGACATCCTAATCTCTTGTAGTCTGGACGAAAATCATGTCCCCACTGGCTGGAAAACATCATTGAGGTAGAATTTGATAGGTAGCAGGAGTCTATTGTTAGAATTTTGAGGTTTTAAAATGGCCTATGTGAAGTAACTCTTCTAAAAAACTTACAATGACATCACCATTTTTAAAACTGAAATTTTTCATTGAAGACACTGAACAGTGGCACTTAAAAAAATTCTTGCAGTCCTTGTATGGTGCCAATGTTGAGTACATATGGGAAATGTAAAACAGTTCGGTTCAAAAGGGTGGTCTTCCTCAGCATGCTATAATGTATTTCTATGAGTGTCTAAGCTAGTTTTAGCCAACACATGAAAATTGCAGCCTAATGCACTGAAATAGACCATACCTCACGCAATGTGCTTCATCAACAACAAAACCTGCTAATTGTCCCTGTGATTTAATTGGAGCACCATTAAAATATATTGACTTAATGGTAATCAGTATAGCAATATAGTCACTAACAACCTGGAAAAACAACTCACCTTCAGATGTAGACATTTCAGTGTTTCAAGAAATGCTGGGTTCCCAGCAATCCTTTCAGGAGTCACATATAAGAGCTTACATGATGGCTTGTCCTTCCTAAGATAAAGAAAACAGAAGATCAATGAGAAGTCCAGTCATGGAAATATAATGCAGTGAGAAATGGAGTCTGGAAACAAATCTTGCCATTGAATTGTCAAAAACAAAAGGCTCGTGTGAATTTAAAGCAGGACTGGGGGAGGGGACATGCCTTAGCTCTCGGAGGATGGCTGCTGCTTGGGCAGAAGTTTGTTGAGAGTTCAAAAAAGTTGCTGGTATTCCAAACTTGAGGTTCAGTGTGATAATTTGATCCTGAATGAGAGAAAGCAAGGGAGATATGACCACTGTAACACCAGGTTTCAGAGTAGCAGGAAGCTGTGAAAGACAAGAAAAAAATACAACAAAGTTCTGTTAGCCATATGAACACAGCCTTTTCTGTTACTGCTGTCTTTAAACATCTGGATAAAAAGAAAGAAAAAGCGTAATCTTGGTGTACAGAGAGAGATATATGACCTGGTAACATAAACTTTTACCGCCTCCAGTAGGCATAAGAATAAAACAATCTTGCTTTGCCACAAATGCTTTGCAAGCCTGATGCTGCAATGGACGAAATTTCTTGTTGCCAAATATTACAACATTTGCTAGTTGAAAGTCATCCAAAGCCTGTAATTCTTCATAGCTGAGACTCCGATGTTCATCTTTTGACATCCTGGGACATTGCTTTTTATTGCCAACTGAGGAAACTGAACCTTGAGTAATACTGCTCTTACAGTCCTTCGAAGTAAAACAAATATAAATTCTCACACTTGGGATAAAAAGCAACATTGAACTAAATTTATTTTTAAAAACAATTCTCACCAAAGATCTTGAAATTCGTTTAGTTAAGGGGGTAAATAAATCATGTTTTTCCTCTTCCAAAGTAAAACCTGGCTCTTGTTCACTATCACTCGAAGAATCCAATTCCATAAAAGTCCTTGTCTTTTTAGGTTTAGGCGAATCGTCAATAACATCTATGTAGGTTCTCGAGTTGTCATCATCACTTGCTTTATTGTTGTTCTTTATAACATCTTCCTCAAACATGTTAGTTAAAGTTCCACAAGCTTCTGATTCAATAACTTGTATATCATCACCACCCCAGTCCTCAGTGTCTTGCATAGACTCAGCCAGTGCCGCAAGAAAATCATCCCCACAGCACTCAACTGTGATAAAATCTTGGCCATCATCACCTTCACCGCCAAAAATCAAACGAAAAAGAAAACCATCAGTATATCTAAAAATAAATCAAAAAACAAAACAACATAACACAACCATCATCACATAGTTCAGATTCTCCAAAAGCAGAGCCTTTGAAGGAGACAATCACACCAAGTTCTCAGAGTCTTGTAGGAAAAGTGGCCGCGAACATTTAGTATCCATTAACTAATCCACTCTGCCAATATCTAAAAGCTTTTTTCTCATTTTTATCAACTCCAAAGCTTGAATAACATAATATAATATACACAAACCTAGACATTGCTCAAACACTACCTTGTTTCACTCTTAAACGGCAAGAACTATACTACTCCCAGATCAAAAGTAGCTAAGCCAGCAGTGTTAAAGATTCATTCAAAACAATAAAACTTTTAACTAAAAAATAAATAAATTATAACCCCATTTCAAGAATCACCTTTTGCACCAAAAAAGAAAATCCCGGAATACTAAGCTTAGTTTCAACAAAATATCAGTGCCCGTTAACCACTCTACTTAAAACAAACTCATTCACAAAAACAAAATTTTCAAAAACCCAATTCTCTGATACTTCAAAAGAACTTCATCCTACTTAGTTCACCGCAAAAAAAAAATCACCGTTTCTAAAAAAAATAGAAAAAGTTTGCAATTTTTAAACAAATTCTTTTCCCACTGAGAAAAAATCAACAAAACTGATAAAATAAAAGATGGGTTTTTATCATAAATTGATTGGGTGAGTGGGTGGGTGAGTTACCATAGAGAGTAATCAAGCGGTCTAAGCATTTGTTTGCAGATTCTTCATCAAAACCAAACTCCAAAGCCAAGCTTAGAAATCGAGCTCTCTCCAACTCCAAATCATGACCTCCCATTTCTTTTGTTTTCGTTTGACCAAGCTGTCCGATTCCAGATTGAGAATTCTGAGTGAGGGAGAGACTGGAGGAGGATTTGAGAGGGATGAAATTCCCGCGCTATTTTTGGCTTGTTTGTGATGAAGGGACATTGTAGACGGTGTCGTATATGTTTGGGCTACAGTATAATAACAGCAATAATAATTTGTATAAATTATTGTTTTGTGTAATTTTATGATTTACTATAATATTACTTAAAAAATATATATAAAAAAATATGACCTTTAATTTCTGTTTTTTTTATTTATATTTATATATATAGATAAAGTAGATTCTTTAGGTTGTTTGATTATCCTGTAACATGGGATGATCATCTTTCACAACGTAATTTAGATTCTGGCTTAAAAAAAAATAGATTTTCTAGCTCACAAGTTTTAAGAATAATTATTTATATTGTGAAAAGAATAGTTCGAATATATAAAATTATAAATTAAGATGATTAATAAATAAATAAATAAATAAATAAGTATTCTAAGGGGATGGATTTATTAAAAAGAGAAATTTCTTTGCCAGAGCCACAATTTAGCCAAGCTTAGACATCACCATTTCTAAATTCCCTCGTCATGATTTATCATTTTCTTTTCTTTTCCTTTTCTAGTTTCTTCTCCATTAAATAATTTATTGGTTAATAGATATCAATATTGTGATTAGTATTTCAAACTTTATTTATTTATATTTATATATATATATATATTGGGTCATCAATGCATGAAGCTAAACAAAAAAAAATCGTACGGGAAGACGCTATAGCAGCCATATTGATCGAAGGGGCCGGCTTGAGCTTTCAATATTCTGATAGATGCTTTTGCCATTTCTCACAAAGCATATGAAAGATTAGAGAAGGTACATAAAGATCCAACAAATTAACAAAAATGTTGAAGATTTAAGCGTTTCCTTGTCTGCCAACACTGATCGCCAGATACAAAAAAGATCAAAAACAAAAAGGAGAGAGGAAGGGAGCTCATCAGAGTTTCTTGTTCATGAAACGATCACATAGAACAGAAATGGATTTAAAAAACAAAGATTAGACAACAAGAAGCATTCAACGGTTACAGAACCAAACCTTGATTTGAAAATGCATGGATGGTGCGAATTAAAACACCCTACAAACCTCCATCGATCGATCTCCTTCTTCTTCTTAACTGCATTCATCAATGCACAACCCTGGAGAAGGTTCTCTTGACCCAGCGAAACCCTTTCTTTACAGAAGATTTAACTCTTCCTTCCACGGCGTAGAGCTTATATCCTGCAACGCGTTTCTTCCTCTTTGTCTCTGGTGAGTTCCACCAGCTTGAAGATTTCTTCGCAGCGTGCTGATGCTTCCTGGAAAAATCGTGGGCTTGATGAGATTTTCCATACCTTGATGGTGTCACGCTGATCTCGCCCATCTTGATCGATCTCCCTCCCCTCGTCGTCTCTCCCTGCTGCAACGGGAACCAGGGGGTCGATTGAGAGAGACAAGGAGGGGGGAGAATGAGTTTTTAGGAGAGAAGCTAAGATGATGTCTGTCAAGACAGCTTCGTGCTTCGAATTTGTTTGCCATTCGGGCAGTTTCTGTTAGAATAGAGTGGCTTAAATTAATATTGTTTCCTATCTTTTCTCTCATCAAATGAAATGGACATCTTAGTTTTGGAAAATATATTCACAAATTTAATTCAATAGAAAGTTTACCAATCTGACTGGACTGCCAGATGTTTATTTCTCCAGAGATACACGTATGCTTGTGACGGTATATATATTTTTATATTTATATTGCCAATAGATACCCCGCTGCAATAGAAGAGGCAAAGTGACCCCTCAATTTTGCAAGATAACTTAAATAGTCCCTGCCCTTTGTGAATTATGAGGAGTTACCCACAATAATATTGTTTATAATTGAAAAATCATTTTAATTTTTTAAGAAACCAAATCAAATCTCATCAAAAAATTAAATTTTAATTTTAAAAAATTAACGGATTGAACCAGTCAACCTCCATTTCATTCAATATAAAATACTACTCAAACCAGGTTTCAAATTCATTATTCCCCGGGTTGACCATCAGAGCCACAACAGGTTTCATAACAATGCTTGATTGCCTAACTACTGTAGATGTGGATTGCAAAGTACTGAAACTTTTTTTTTTTTAATTGTAAGAGAAAAAACAAATTATAATATATTTAAGAAGAAATATTCCGAAACTGATATTGCTTGGGAAATTCTCGTATAAAGCACAAATTTGATTGGTCATCGTTTCTTCCCCTAAACTAGACGGATGAAGAATATATACAATGAAACTACTGTCAGAATGGAAAAGAAAAACAAGTGTCTGGCCACTAGATTTTTTTGATCGCCCAGGGTTGTTGGTATCATCTTCCAATTCTCTTTCTATTTTTTGGCTCCTTTTTTGCTTTATTGGGGTTATCCATGTGAGAAACCTGTATAGAAACAGAAAACAAGAACACAGTGACATACAAAATGTCCAGCCGTAACTAGTTCTATGCACGCTTTCACCTGTAGTTTTCTTACAATATGAGACTTCCACTCGATCTTGTCATTGCCCTCTGGGAGACCAGCAGTCTGAGAGTGATTGTGAACACGCTGGAATATGTGAACTAGTACAGCAGCATCAAGAGCAGCATACTCTAGCTGCAAAATAGTATTGCTTTAATTCTCTTGATGTTTTATTCCACATGAATTTAAGGATCAAACGGTTGATAATCCGTATCTTATGCACATCCACATCCATTAACAGACACGGAGGAGTTGTTTGATCAGAGTATATGAAAATCATTCTGGGCAGTCATGGAAGTTATATCAGATGGAAAATGTGAATGATGGCAAACAAAAGTAAAATACCTGGTTGTGACTCAGAGGCCGCAGTTCCCAATCGCTGTTTCGTCTTGTCTTGTTCAAACCCCTTCCCAGTATTTTCTAAATTAATGAAGTGCAAATTAACAGTATATAAAGGCAATATAGATAAATCATAAACTGAAATGGATTTAGATTCGCCAGGGGATATGGAAGATAGGAACATGAGGTGATGGTGGGGCCCTTGTGTTTAAAATACCTCAGCAAGTCCTGACAAACCACCTCGAGCTTCTTTGAATACATTCTGAATGTCCAATAATTTCTCATAGTTATTGAAACACTTCAACTCTCCATATGAGTGAGCTAGCTGCCTCATGTCACATTGGAAGTTATAACCTACAAATCCACATAAAGCACTGGTCGTGTTTATTTAAATAGCACTACTTTTTATTTTTCTCAATTTCTAGATAAATATGCATGCTTAGTCTTTCAATATACATTGTATTACATATATACACAAGTATATACATAATACACTCAAAAGAAGTTCCAAAGGTACTGTGGCATGTACTGATTTTTGTCTGACAATCAGCAGCATAAATAGCAAGTCTTTTTTCAGGTCAGTATATGATCTTCAAACAGCTATTGTCAACGCAAGTAATACTAATATTCCTCTTTTATGCGTTAATTGAGGTCGATTATGAGTGTTCTGGTTTATAAGAGCGGTCGACACCTACAAAAGTTATCCCAAGACCTCAAAAAAGTAAAGCTGAAGAGGAAAAGCTCTTTCTCTAGAATAGATTGAATTTTCATTAAAAAGATTCGAGGACTTGTATAATGATGATAAAACAGCAATGCTCCCCAAATCAATTTGTTTGTACATATCATACCAAGTTTGAGAATCCTAGGAGACTGCAAAATGCGGGATAGACAGTTGTCTAAGATTTCGGGCACGTCTTCAAATAACTTTATCAAGTCAAAGATGAAAACCATCTTATCAGATGCAATTTGCATGATAGAAACCTGAAACATAAAAAAAAACCCGTCTTCATTATAGAACAAATATAATCTGGAGAATTTTTATATAGCACCACCCAGGTGTTTTTAAGAAGAGAATATTAACTATCCATCAGATAATGAAAACCAACAACACACAAACCAAGTATACAAATTCTGGAAATCCTTTTTTTTTCAAAGTGCAAATCTGTTATTACCTTGTTTGGTTTGCTGCCTTTTACATAATTGGGTTTCCATTCACAATCAAGGCCAACAACTTTGCATTCCTCAATGTGGCTAGTGGCAGCACATATACCATCAACTTCATCAACCCAGATAATATTTTCAAAAGCCAATTCATCAAGACACAGGTATTTGCTTTCCAGAACACTAGCCTCAGATTCTAAACAGCATCAAACAGAAGAAGAGTAAGTGACCGCCAATGACAATCTTAAACATTAATAGCCACCTAACACGATCTCATTTCAATATTTCTATTGATTCAGAGCTCCTTTAATGACATGAATGATGGAAGGATCCAATGACAATAGTTTCTATAATGACATGAATGATGGAAGGATCCAATGACAATAGTTTCTATAATGACATGTTTGGCACCTGAATGGTATCCCAGAATAAAAGGAAAATGACAGTCAATCCATCGGGCCTTGCCCAAAAGGATCTCAACCCAACTTTTTTTCCTTTAGAATCTGTATTGCAAACACATAACAGTGCATGTTATAAGTGACTGTGTCAAGAGCAGATGCTATAGAAACTTTGATCCAACTTAAACTTTGTTAAACTTTAATGAGCATGAACAGAATTGTGCACCAGTCAACCTTGAATAGGATGCCCAAGGGAGCAGCAGAAAACATACACATACCATACCTTTGGCATTCAGAAAACCTTCAAGGGAGTATCGTTCACACAATTCATCAACTTTCTCCAAGTAACCAGCCTCCATTGCCAGGGAAACCTTGAAAGAAAAATCTACAAGTATGAGTACCATAATTATAAAGCTAAAAAAAGAAAAACTAAAGAAAACACATAAGATACAGGTCCACCATCATTTTTCCAAATAATAAAAGCAACACAGCTATAAATTTGGTACCCTTCTTTACAGCAGATTACCAAAAGAAACAAATGGATTCTTCTGAACTCACATGCTTATCCTATCTCATTAACTTTTTTAAATGATTTGATTGTGTTTTTATCATTATCAGACATGAATAAATGCTTGTGTTGACATCTCTGACATGATACTATAAGAAAACAAAATTTAAACTACAGGGCAAGCATGTCAAAAAGGTGAACATAGTAGGTTGTGTATTGCCAGCCCAAATATACCTTATTCAAAGACTTTCGGACTAAATAAGTAAACAATTATGCAATGTACAAAAATCATGCATGTCATGATTCAATAACTCACCAAATATTCAAGAAGTTGTTTATCACCATGCGTCTTTGCCTCAGCAAGATCCCATAATGCCTTTTCTGCTAGGTTCTTCAATAAGCTGCCAATCAATGCAATGTTCTAGTTATATGCTTTTCCGAGAGGGATTGAAAGAATAAGCAAGAGCACTACAAGAGAGAATTTTGAGGGAAAATTAAGTGCGCTCTGTGCATTAAAAGTCAATCAATAAACCTTTCTTTGCACTTATGATATACATCAGGAAATTCCTGCTTCAAATTGTTTTTCTTTATTGTTTCGTAAGCCTGCTTTAGCATATTCTGATCAACATACTCCTGAACAAGAGCACATAGCATTGATTTCCCCATAAATGTTGCCCACTTTTCAGCTGCTCTAGATTGTTTGTTCTGCATCATTTTGACGAGAAAAGGCTGTCCAGACTGGCGGATAGAAAAGTGTTCTAATAAACTAGCTGCTGTCATATATGATTGGGAGTCGGTCAATTTAAATATATACTCTTCAACAAGTGTTTTTGCTCTGTCAGACTTGTAATCATCTTGGACCTTCAGATGGCATAAAGCTTCATCAATATCTGTCAACTTGACATCAAAAACTTCTAGTATCTTCAGTACTATCCTCTCATCATGGTCAACCAAGCCTCCCACAATATCCAAAAATAACTGAGCTGCTATAACTTTTGCTTTGGAGGTGTCCTCTGAGGTTGGAGCTCGATTTAAAAAGCGACGAAGAGCAGATATAATCAAGTGGCTCAAACCTTCACAATATAATCCAAATATTGGCAGGACATAGAGGCACCAAACAGCAAAAGTAGCTGGCCCAGGCTGGGGAGAATTCTCTAGTGCATTACAGACTTTTTGCTGAAGAAATCTGAATTTATTTGTTGCCTTGCATGTACCTGTCATGTTGTAGTTAGGAATCATGGACTAGAAAGCACTCAGTT
This sequence comes from Salix exigua, assembly GCA_032356905.1. Taxonomy (NCBI): domain Eukaryota; kingdom Viridiplantae; phylum Streptophyta; class Magnoliopsida; order Malpighiales; family Salicaceae; genus Salix; species Salix exigua. The sequence continues at coordinate 628,854 of CM063592.1, forward strand.
TTACAACTAAAGTGAACCAGAAGGCGATCATTAATAGAAGATGCATTGTCAGCCAGACAAAATTTGGGCTTCAATTCTGTATATTCTCGATCGCTACAAAATAGTGTAATACCAATTAGTCTCACGATTATTCAAATGTTTTGACATTAGACAACATTAATGAGTGTAACTCATCACCCGGTTCAGAAGTGAATATAACTCAACAACTAATATCCAAGTCCACTGATGAACATTAAGCCCCTCAGAACATCAAAAATGCTGAGAGTACTGCACAGCAAGATGCTCAAACTTATGGTGCACCTCGTATCTCCATAAATGGTTAAAGTAAGAAGTGTTCAGACATAATAATGGAGGACTTCCTCAACATGAAAGATGTTGATCTTAGACACTGGTGGTAAATTCAGCTTCAAGAACTGGAAAATTATTTTTTCAATTAGATAGTTACGAACATTCAAACATGGCATATATTCAATACACACACCACACTGCGATATGGAACATCCAATACAATAGTTATTGATACAAGCATGCCAGTTTTCCATCATCTCCCCTGAAAACCAATCGCTATAGAGTATGACTCAAATTCAATCCAACCTGAATGGGTAAAAAGATAAATAAATAAATAGGGGCATAAAATTAGTATTTGGAAACACATAGATGTGTTTCTGAGAATTAAATAATCTTCCAATTCAAATTACATATATATATATATATATGCAAGCAAATGACTACTCACAACATTAAACTAAACCACTCGAGCAATAACTTCCAAAAAGAAAAGGATATCTCACCATGAGCATAACATTCTTTCAGAAGGTATAAGAATACTACTGGAGAAGTGTAGGTTAAATCAGAAAACGTATGAGCGCTTATGGTTAATTTTCGATCAATTTTTCCATTATCATCATGCAACTCCACAACTCCCTCTTCCATGCCGGTATCAAAGCATATGCCAATAATCCTACACAGCAGCCAAAAAAGTTTTTTGGCAAAGCAAATAGAATATTGTAAACAAAAATATATAAATTAACTAACCATTTCCATTCACCAAACCCAGTAACGGAGCTATAGTCAAACAATTTAGTCATGACTGAATTATTCTATTCCAAACATAAAAAATCAAGATGTATCATTTACAATAAAGCTGAGTGAGGGAAAAAAACTTCCATATCAAAACTAAATAAAATTACAAATTGGAATTAACATTATTATATTATCTTATTTATTTTATTTTAAAAATCTCAATCTTCACTTTATAGTTTTTCTCAATTTTCCCAACAAACAAACAGATACTGAATCCATTAAGACACACACACACACACACGTGTGTGTGTGTGTGTGTGTGTGTGTTTCAATCAATTCAACAAAGTTTTCAGGCTCGTACAACTATATTAAACTCTAATTTCGAGCGTTTCATCGTTCTTTATTTTATATACAGACACTCGGCTTTTATTTATTTTCCTTTTCTTTCTCAGCAATCAAGCAGATATCACAAAATAATCAAAACAACAATCACAACCAAAACCAGTAAAAATATCGCATTCAATCAAAATCTAATACTTTCTTCCTCTCTTCACACACTATTAACCTCTTTAATCAACAAAAGAGTCAAAAAAATATATTACAAAATAACGAAGCCTAACGCCGAGCAATGCAACAGCCGAACTTCTCGCCTTCTATAAGAAAACAATTGCGAAAAAGGGATTTAAAAAATGGCTTCCATATTCCTTCGTTTTCTTTCACTTTCTCTCTCGTTTTCTCAGTTACCAAACAGCGAGCGAGATAGTGAGTGTAGCAGGAAAGCAAGCTTACCAGAGTGAGTGAAATTCCAAATATCTCGGCCCCCTCTCTCTGAAATGCGAATCTGTCTTTGCCTCTTTAAGGCGGTCGAGTGTTGTTATAAAGGAAGAGCCAGCCCGGGGTGGTAAGAAAAGGTACGGGCTTCTATTTTATTATATTTCATTTTTACTTCTTTTTTTTATGCAAATCGGGGCGTGATGCGATTGAGAATTTATGCATTTTTTTTAAAGTGTCGAGAAATTTGCTTTTTAAAATGTTTGTTTTAAATAAAAAAATTATTTTAGATATCAGACCAATTCAGAGAATAAAAAATATATATAATTTAAAATTAAAAATATATAATTATAAAACAATATCAAACAAAACCTAAATTAAACATAAGATGATAATATAATACAAAAACAAATATAAAACTAGAGAATTAAGTAATAATATGTTGCTTTTATTTTATTTTTTCAAGTAGTTGTTATCAAACTTGGTGACCACTAACCTTGTTGATTTGAAACCTACATCTTGAAGAGTTTTACGACGTGTTTAGAAATATGTTTTGAAAATATTTTTATTTTTTTTACTTGGAATTGTTTTTTTATATATTTTTTAAATTTTTTTAATGAGCTAATATCAAAAATATTTTTTAAAAAATAAAAAATGTTATTTTAATCCATAAATAAATAAATAAAAACATGTTGAAAAACTAAAGAATGTCATGAACGCTTCACTATTTACAGCATAAAGAAACATATATGTTATTTTAATTCGCAAGTGCGAATAAAAATAAAGAACACAGAAGCTGATAGTTTCCTGAATGCAAGCTGAACTTTCTTCTATCTATCCATAATCTTTCCTCATCAAGAGGAAGGCTAACTGGCTTAATTCACATGCAAGCTGAACTTACAAGGGCTTTCGTGCAGACTGGAGATTACAAAAGCATAAAAGAACAGGGCCGCAGACGAATTTCTGCTGCAACCCGCCAAGTTATCATAGACAGGTGCCTCGGATTTTAGGGTTTGAATCAAGCTCAAACAATGTGATTTCAAAGTCCAGCATGTTGCCGCTTGGGAAAAGGCAGAAAGTGAAGAAGGAAACTTTTAGAGCAGCAACAAGTAAACAATGTAGACGTGCCACCAGGTACCACATTTGTTCTCAAGGAAATCAACTGGGAATCACTGAGGCCACCAAGTCCATGAGCTATATTACCTTTTACAGTGTACCAAGTGTTTGGCACCTATTCTGGCAACACTTCCAACAATAAATTTTGCTGGAATACCTGAACAAGGGCAGCGATTCACATTTTTAATCATAAGGGTTTGTTTTGAAAGTAATCAAACTAATTTTAGGATGAAAAACTTACAATTTTGAAGTGTTCCAGCTCTTTTCTTAGTTCTTTCCCCATGTCTCCAGCCAGAGGAAAGCTAGCTATGGCCCCTGCTTCCCTGAATATCTATAGTAAAACTTCAGTCAGCACTCCATAAATGATATTATCCAAAGGCAGCACATGAGAATGCGATGAATGGCTATGATAGCAAACTTCAAACAAATATGGAAACTTCATGTGTATCAGTGTAGGAGAGACCATTTGAAACAAAATAGACACATCCTGACACAGCACAGCTGACAATAATATTACATGAGGAACGGTGCAGAGTAAGTGTGTGAGGTATTGCAAGATATAAAGCAAATGTACAAATTGGAGTTTTCTTTTTCCACCCAGACCAATCCTCCTTGTCAAAATAATTTTGGTATCACTCTTGCTCCATATAAATTAATTTCCAGCACTTGTTCTTGAATCTCCTACCCCTCCAGAACGTAATCATTACTTATGTAGGTAGCTACTCATTCCCAAGATCAAAACATTCTAGATGCTCATTTCATAAGTTGACAAAGCTTACCAGTTTGAACCCTTCTTGAGAATGCAGAAATTCCATATCTTGGAAGTTCAAACCATCACTCTGCTGTAATACAACTGATAATCGTATGATTGCACAAAGAAATCTGAATTTCTGTTTTAACTGAAATCGTCACAGAAAAACATGTTAATTAAAATTGTAAGCGTGTACAACTTTTCACTACTGGAAAGAATGACAGCAGTTATGCAGGAGCATACAGCATATATGATACCTCGTCAGCAAACTCTTGTAATGAACTTTCATCAAATTTAGGGAATTTCTTCCTGTGATGTCTTGTAAGCAGCGCTATTAACTATAAAATAAGCTTTTATCAGTACAGAGAGCATTCTCAGATGTGCACATTGTGGACAAAGCATGATGAACAGGTAGAAACTCTTACCTTGACTTCTTCAGCACTGTATCCTTGAAGATGATTTCCATTCTACAAAATATGGTCAAGTTGGTAGGGAAAAAGTTTAAATAATAGAGAACACCAACTCTTTATACCATGCAAGACGTTCAAAAGTAGAAAAATGGCAGTTATCAAAGCAAATTTTTGAGCACTAGACTTCATAGAAATTGCCGACACACAATTCAAACTGTATCCAGCTACATTTCATAGCCACATTCCACTGATTAGGTGGATATATGGCACTCATGCAACATTTTTGTGACATTGTAAAAGCATTGAGCTCTGCACATCATGCTCGTGAAAAGAGCAAAGAACTCACCATGATAATGTGATAAGACTGCTTGTGGTAACCCGTTTTACCATTGACGAGCCCTATATTGTGAAGTAAGCAGGAAGCTTCAAGACATTCAAGATCCTTTGCATCCAAGAAGACATCAATTTGATTGCCAGCAACCTCACTCCATTTTCTCAAGCCCTCAAAGATCTCCTGTAGAAATCACCAAGCAATTCATCTCCTCCAGCAATCCTTTCCTATTCTCTAATAGAATAACTGAATATCTAAAAGGCAAAGTTTTAGTTTCGTTTCTCATTTAGCGCTAGTGCTTGAATTCAAACACAAAAGCCCAAAACCGAGGGGCAATAAAAATGATGATGCATCGAATTATTCTTACCGAGTAACAACAACGAACATATTTAAGCCACAATGAAGTGCATTCAGACTAGCACACAGCTAAATCTAGCATTTCCTTCATCATTCAACCAGAAATTAACTTACACTGTAATGAATACTTCAAGAAAGTAAACAAACACAAGCTCTTCGCAATACCTTGGCAATGCTAGAACATCGTGCAGCAGATTTAATTCCTTTCTTCCCACTAAACCTTGTTGCGAGCCTTACAGCAGATTGCCACCTCGCATTCTCATTCAAATCATAACCCTCAAAACTCTTAGACAACGTTTCAGCGATAACACCCTCTCCTAATGCATACTCAGAAACCTCCATCTCCTCAATCCCAACCGCCTCAAATATCTCCTCCAATAAAACAGAACCGGCAACAATAAACTCTGATCTCCTCTTGAAAAAACCCTCTCTCTTAACCCCCTCTTCCTCGCCTTCTCTACACACTCTCTCAACAACACCACTCAATTCCCCTCTACTAAACTTCCACTCCCTCTTACAATCCCTTAACAAAACCTCATTACCCTCAACACACTCTTTCCCATAACCATTGAACACAGCCTTTTCAATAGCTCTTATAGTCCCTGAAGTCCCAACAACAACCTCAAAACCACCAAAAGCTTTGATTTTCTCAACTAACTCAGATTCCTTAATAACTAACTTGACAAACTCTCTCATTTCCATCAAGTTCCAATCTTGACCAAACTTTTGAGTCAAACCCACATGACCCAACTTCAAAGACAACCCCAAAACAACATTTCCTTTTTCCCCGATCACAAACTCAGTAGACCCACCTCCAATATCAATCACCAAAACTCGTTTATCAAAAACTGGCAAAAACTGCAGCACACCCAGATAAACAAACCTTGCCTCCTCTTCACCAGACAAGACAGAAACTTCAAAGCCAATTGATTCAAGAACTGATCTTTTGAAGTCAAAAACATTATTTGCTTCACGTACAGTAGCAGTGGCAACACATATTGTCTGTTGAGGTGAGATTTTGTTGGCTTTGAGTACTTGATCGAATCTTTTAAGGCAAGTTACAGATTTAAGAAGGGATTCTTTGGAGATTGACGAAGAAAAGTCACGACCGATACAAACTGGGTCTTTGTGGCGATCAAGGATAAGGAATTTTCCTGTTTTGTCTGTCTGGATTATTAGCATTTTGAAGGAGTTTGTTCCCATGTCTATAGAAGCAAAGAGATTGTTTGATGGGGTCATGTTTTGTCTGGTTTTTGTTGGATTTATGAGTTTTTTTGGAGATTTCCTTGGCGGGTTTTGTTGATTTTGATCCAAGGGAAGGAGGAGAGGAAGAGATAATTTGTATCGAACAAATTAAGTATATGATGTTTGTGTTTGGTAATAACTTAATCACAATGTAATTTTATTTATAAAAAAAACAATAACTCTAATGTTTGAAAATAAAATACTATTTTATTATTTATTTTATTTTAAAATTTACTTTGGTTAATAAATAAATTTATTTTCTGTATTGTTATTGTTAGTTTTTTTAAAATACTACTAAACAATTTATTAAAAAATATATTTTATAAAAAATACCAATTTATACTTAATGATATAATATTGAATGATATAATATATTCATAGCAAATTATTTATTTTATTTTTACGTTTTAAAAAAATAAATTATTTTATTTTTTTCTTTAACTTAATTTATTTTTAGTCTTTTTATATCATTTCGATAAGGTGATTATAGATGTTTATATATATATATATATATATATATATATATATATATATATATATATATATATATATATATATATATAGGTTTTTTAATTAAAAAAAGCTACAAAAACCACTTAGAAAATAAAAATCTATTTTTTCAGAGAATTTTTTATAAATTTTTCAGAACTTATACCCCAAATAATAACCTCGAAATCATGATTCAACATTCATGGCAGGTATTAAACTCAGAATAAAGATAAATTACTTTAATTTTAAGTTTTATGTGCCTTTTCTTTCGCCTAACTTTTATTTTGCTTTATTTTATTTTATCACATCACTTTAATTATACATGATCAATGTTTTAAGAAAATAAAAACGTGTTTAATTATAAAAATGAATATACATGCATGCATATAAAGTACATTTTTAGATTTTTTTTAAAATAAAAACCCCATAAAGATTTATTATCCCATATACTTTTATCAATTTTATTTCTATATATTTCAATATAGCAATCCAGCACTAAAATCTAATTGAGTTTCAATTGGATCAAGTATGGGCTACCTTTATGGGCCTTTTCTAATACTCAATTGCAGGCCTGTTTACGGGTCTCAACTGTTAGCAACACCTTCATGGACTCTAAGCCCTAGTTGCTGTTGACCCCTGAACCCTAACTGTTCTTCATTTTCTTGAAGCCTGACCTTGACAGCTTCGAGTTTTAAATACCAGGCCTATAATGAAAAGTGAAAAACCTAAGGACTGATAACACCAGGAATCAAGGAAGCATCAGAAATCAAGATTACATTTTCTGAGATCACATCTGCGTACGCTTTTGAAATTCTCTTGCTTGGTGAAAGCAACACCTGCAGAAGTTCAACAGCACGCAACAGGAAGAACACCAGGAATCTTCTTACATGATGGGATTTTCCTGGAAAATTCATGACACCAGGAAACTTCTCGGAAACTTTGGCAACTCCATCTCCGGCCACTTGAATCATAAACCTTGACCACACTTGTAAATCCTGCATATGGACATGGCGAGTCGATCTAAGAACAGAGCCTGAACTGATCCGTGTTGGGGAAAAAAACGTGATTGATGATCTGGTAAGAAATCCAAACCAATCCACTTGACAACTGGTTTAGACAATTCCACATCAAAATAAAAATATATTTAATAAAGAAGAAATCATTTTGGTTTCTGATGCCTGACCATGCACGATAGCCAGCATGACAAATTAATATAGACCCTACAAAACCATAGGAAGTACCAGACAAATAAAAAATATTCTCCGATATTAATTATTATTGAACTTTACATGCATATATTCTTCCATTAAAGCAAATCAGAGACCCTTGAGCTCATGAGAACCGACAAGGACGAGGAATTCAACAGTGACTTTCTCTGCTTAGTGGGATCAACGACCTGCTGATTAAGACCTCTAGTTTTACGTGCTGGTGCTTGATGCACAAGGTATCAATGCATGTGAAGCCGCGTGAAAATGGTGGAAATTATATAGCAGAAAACTTAGGGTTTGAAAGTTCTTCATTCCTATGGTTGCAGTTTTGAATTGGATGGACCGTCTGTTCCATCTAGATGATCTTAAAGTCCATCGCATTTATTAACATCGATCAATGCAGTACGTACATCTACAAGAATTTAAAATTTTGAAAATGAGCATGTATTTTTAACCATGATGAAATTCAATTCTTTTTTTATTAACGAGAACGGTATATCTTAAATAATTTCATAAACTATGAAATTAACAATCAATCAAGCTCAGCTAGTCAGTACCCATGTCAATTTTCTAGATTCACGTGAGAGAAAACACATCAATATATACCAAAATATGAGTCATGATCTGGACTACGAACATGAAACTCACGAATTCGGACAAGATGATCACAAGCAGTACCGCGTTTATCTGTATCATTCACAAGCTCGAATTCTTGTCAGCAAGTTGTCGTGCAACATCATCGTCAGGTTGCGTTGATGCCTTGATGGGTTCATATATAATTAATGAAGACGACGAAGATAGTGAGATGCTCTTCCCCTCGACACCTCAAGATCACAATTTTTGTTTTTTGTCCATTGTACGGGACAAAATGTAGGCGAAAGACGCGTGAGACCTGTGGAAATTTAGAGGGAAATCTTACAGACTACGGTCCATGTTCGTGATGATAACATGAGATGTTGAAAAAAGTGTCGTCGTATTAAATTGGATGGGCCAACATGCATCCACGTGAGCCTCTATTTTCTTGAGCATCAATTCATCGTGGTCGGTAGCTATGGTATGAATTGGAACATCCATTTCGTGTCATTGCTTCGTGCAATATAAGATCAAATGTCCCCAAAAAGACATGACATAATAACAAAAAACTTGATATTTATACAGTAAATTTCGAGTTCGAGTCAAGACGTGCATCTATTATAGGAATCTCAAATAGCTAGAATTTTACTCGCTAACGTGAACCCATAAAATTTGTTTTCGAGAAATAAAGTTTCCTCAAATCCAAAAAAAAATATGAGATCAAATCTTGTCCATGCTTGATATTGAATTGTGATTTGAATATTAGACATTCCCATCAAAATTAAGATCTCGAGCCTTAATATGAATGGGCAAATTGATGATAATTTGTGTGGAAATGGGTGTTATGTATTGTGTTATTATCTACAAATTAATCCTTAATTAATTACCTCTCAAATATACAACCCCTTCACATAAATCTTCATAATTTCCAAGCATGATAACAATTGTTGCTCTATGACATATAATGTGAAGATAAATGTAATAAACACGAAATATTTTGATGATGCTACCACGTAGATTTGTGACTCAAACCCTATATATATATATATTATTTTTTAAAATATTTTTAATATAACTATGTATATATTGAATTAACATGTCTTATCTATCATTTTGATGGACTTATAAATTAGATTTAATATTTTTTTTAAAATAAAGTGGTAAAATAGAAAATAGAAATTGATAATAATAATAATATATAAATTAACACAGAAGTAAATGGTGTAACACAAATTAATGTTGAATGTAAATTGAATTGAATTCAAGATTCAAATTCTTTCGGACCAATTCAAAGATTATGTTTGTGCGCTCTGCGTAGCATGGTCTATTTCAACGCCGCCACTTGGCAAATCTAAACGCGTGGCGTGGAGATTTTGTCCAGCGACCTTCTATTCCAGCATCAGTGACGCGTCAAACTACAGTGTTTTCCTAATTATTATCTTTCCAGATTGATTTAAAATTCAGTTAAGCTCAATAGAATATTTCAACTGCCATTTTCAATTTTTTAGTCTATTTCGAGATTGATTTAAAATTCAGTTAAATCTATTCGACCTAGTTTATCTCGATTAAATTAATAAAAATACAATTATTTTAATAAAAATAGCAGCTCCTCAATGAGATGGGTTTTTCTTAGAGTAAGCTATAGTCTCTTTTTTTTTTTAAGAAATATGTCGTGGTAACTTGAAAAACTTTGAAATCATCTAAAGTCGTGTGGATTCCACAATGTTTCATTTAGGGCTCTTTATTTTAAAATTTTCTAAATTAAATTTGAAAGTTTTAAAAACTTTGTCTGCGATCTTTATATATATATAGATAGATAGATAGATAGATAAATAGATAGATGGTTTGTAAGTGTGGTTAAATTTATTTATTTTAAAATAATATTTTTTATTTGTTAAAAATAATTTTTATATAAACATATGGAAATGATATAAAAATATTTAAAAATTAATTTAAAATAGGAAAGATTAATTTTTTTTTTAAAAAAAAAGTATTTTAAAACAAAAGAGCAAACAAGCCAAAATGGTCAAGTTTTCAATTATTGATCGAGGATCTTTGAATTTTGAAGGATCCACGTAGAAAAACAACGCATTGCATGTATGAGGTTCTGGGAAGGAAAAATGAAGGAAAATACAGGTGAGAGAAAAGGGTGGAAGAAGTAAGCATGCCGCCCGGTCATTATAGGTTGCTAGCCATCTAAACGAAAGGAATTGCACTGGGCATACGACAAATCATGAGTTTGATATTGATAAATTTAAAAAGAACGTAAATGAAATGAAATGACTTGTTTCATATCTGTAATATATAAAAGAATACTATTTATCTCAAAAGGTTCTACGAAGAAAATAAATGAAATGATGAGGTAAATTTACTTTAAATAATAGTCTAAATCTTGAATCTGCAAGCATATTCGAAGCTATCCTGGAAAATTTCACCCAATGCATCACTTACTATTTGTAATGATTGTGTTTTTCTTCTTCGTATGTAATATAAACAAGGCACTGGTGTACTTTTCAATCATTATTTACGCGCTAGTTCCTTGACTTGTATAGAATTTCAACGTCCTTGTGGGGAGGGGGGGTGTATCAGAAGAAGTTAGGTATCGTTCGCGCCAAGGTCTTGGTCTTTTTATATATATTATATAGTTGGGAATGTACTTTTCAATATGTTCTAAAGTTTGTTTTGATACTTTGGAGTGTCCTAAAACAGGATTTGTTGTTGTTTTTAAAACATCATCAAAAACTGATTCTTGACTTTTGAGCTATAGCGTGTTCTTTATAGATGTTTTTTTCAGTTTGATCAAATGAAGCTTCGTATGCAGCTTCTACTTGTTGATTAAATAAGGCTACTTTCAAGTCAATCAAATCAAAGAGCTTCTCTATTTAAAGAGCCATCGTGATTCGAGTGATTGTTCTCTGTAATTGTCATAACATATCATCTTCAAGTGGCTACTGAACATTCTTGAAAAGGGTGTTTTTGTTATTGTTGGAATCTGTACTGATGATGCTAAAGAGGGCTTTCAAGTTTGTTGATGGGGGAGATGGGACTGCGATGGGAAATCCCGCGCCTAAAGAATCAAAGAGATTCAGGAGGTGGGTTGGTTTTATTTCATTATTTTTAGTGGATTTTTAATGATTTTAGCTGCTGGTTTGACAGTTTTCAATTTGGGTTTCATGGTTTTTTTTCTTGCAGTGCTGTTACGGATGTGATGGGAAGGCTTTCTGTGAGAGATTTGGTGTCGGAAATAGAACCATTTCTTCGAGCTGTGGTGAGATTTCTCCCTCCCTCCCTCTTTCTTTTTTATATTCATTGCAGAATTTATATAGCCTGCACTATTTAATTTCCATTTGTAATAGTGTTATTCTTAGCCAAGTCCATTTTCACTTAGTTTTATGTTCATGTGGTAACTTGTGATCATTCAAAACAGCAACTTGACAATTTTCAAGTTCTATCTGTGATTAGGGTTTGTGACAGGCTCTGCCATACTTAGATCTGTTCTGGTCATTGCCTTGTCTTTCTTCTTCTTCTTCTCCTGAGTGTTTGTCGCCTATTTTGGTTTCCAAGAGCAAACATTTAGGACTCTATAAGCAATGGCCTGTCCTTTGAGTATGGCAAAGATTTATCTGATTGAAGTAGCTCAATTTCTTAAAACTGCGAAGTATCGAATGATTTCTGGGAAGTCTTAAAAATTTTGTCCTGTTTCTTGATTGTTTAGATCCGAGATGAGATGGAACTAACAGTTCAAAGAGTCCTTCACTCAAGGTAAATTAAAGCTTCTTTTGCTTGTTTTCTTTGAAAAATCTGTTAATAGCTCTGTAACACTCTGGGCATGGCAAGTTTGAGACCAAATTAAGGTCGATCCAATTGAACAGCTGTTGTGACTGGTTCCAACTTGTGTTGATCTTGCAAAAACTATATATAAAGTCAGCAACCTTTGCTATCTTTGAGGCTCCAATCAGAACATATTCATTTTCTGCTCACTTTCTTGCAGGTCCCTTTTTAATCAGCCTCAGACATCTGTAAAAAGAGGCTTGATGTTGCAATTTGTTGGCAAACTGCCCCCCATCATCTTCACTGGTGGCAAGATAGAAGCTGAGGATGTCAACCCGGTCGCGATTGTGTTGATGGATGCTAATACCAGCACAATTGTCTCGTCTGGTCCTCTATCTTCCCTGAAAATTGAAATAGTTCCCCTTGATGCTGATTTTGGCTCTGACGAGCAAGAAGATTGGACCGAGGGTGAATTCGCAGCGAATGTGATCCGCGAAAGAGAAGGCCGGAGGCCTCTGGTGACCGGAGACCTCACTGTCACATTAAGAGATGGTGTTGGCCAGCTAGGTGACGTGGTGTTCACCGATAACTCTAGCTGGCAGAGAAGCAGAAGGTTTAGGTTAGGTGCCAGACCTGTGCAAAAGGTTTCTGCTGAAGCGAGGATTAGAGAAGGAAGAAGCGAAGCTTTTGTGGTTAAGGATCACCGTGGAGAGTGTAAGTTGGAAACTCAACTTCAACTCTTTATTTTGTCTGTTTTTAGCGAAATCTAATGATAAAACAATGAGACTGACAGTTGATCTGTTCATCCAGTGTATAAGAAACATCACCCTCCACGCTTGCGTGACGAAATATGGCGATTGGAAAAGATAGCCAAAGATGGCGCATTCCATAAGCGGCTGGCATTTCGTGGAGTCAACTCCGTCCAGGACTTTCTGCAATTGTATATGATAGATCCAACGACGCTGCGCAATGTAAGAGCCTCTCCTTTTCATACCCTTATTTCTTTTACTAAGCTATTCAAGGTTTTATGAGTACTTTGACCTAATGAATCCATCACAACCATGGGATTGCAGGTACTTGGATGTGGTATCTCGAACAAGATATGGAACGCCATCATCGAGCACGCTACCACCTGTGCTGTAGATGATAGCAAGTTCTATGGTTACTTCGATGCCAGGCAAAGCATCGGCCTGCTCTTCGATTCCATCTACAGGGTTGTAGGAGCAATGTTTGATGGCTATAACTACGAGCCCCTTCATAGTCTCACCCCTCCTCAAAAAGTAAGTGGTGCATAAGATCATGGGGTTCATGGCAATCCTTCAATTTACACGCTCTAGATCGATCGGAACAGATAGTCCCTTCTTGAATGTCCATTTTTTTTTCTATTTTCCATGTGATTGATCAGTTCCTTGGTTAAATCTGGCAGGTCTTGGTGGAAAACATGAAGCGGCAAGCTTATGAGAATATGAACAGCTTCTTCCAGGTGGATGCTACTTCTCTCTTTGGCCCCTCAAGGTCCTTCACAACCCTGCAGGCTGAGCCATTTAATGATCCAAATCTAGCTCCCCAGCAACTTGAATTCCCAGTCGCACGCCAAGGTATATGAGCTTGCAATCGCCATAATTCTCTCTGAAATCAGTGCTTCCAAGTTCACACTTCTCAATTTTCTGAGATGTTTTGTGCAGACCAGCCAGAGCTGCGGATGGATCTCTACAACGCATCTAGTTCAACAACATCATATGGATATGCAGAAACCGGCGGTCCATTAGAAATGTCTGTAGCTCAGACTAGACATCAATTTGAAGCGCTCCCTCAAATGATTCGGAACAGCTTCAAGTTCAAGGATTTTCTCCCCCTTCCCTACGACGGGGAAAACAGTTGGTCTCCAAATGGCTGGCCAGTTCTGACAAGCACGCAACTAAGTGCAGATGACATGTCTGTTGTCCAAGCACCAACCTGGTCTCCTGGCAATTCAACATGGGGGCCAGGCAATGCCTTCATCTTCACTGCAAGTAATGAAGAGGGTGTAGACATTTTATCTGCTCATCCAAATTTCGGTTTACAAATGTCCCGGATTCGAGCACCAAAAGCAAGATGGTGCAAGATCCGGGCTGCCCTCAAGATGGGGTCATTCATGCGGGACGTCGCCGCTAAAAGAATGTGGCAGAGTCTCTGCTTTTAAATCACTAGGCTTGTAGTAAGCTTCTCGGCATTTAGGAGGTAAATTCTCCTGGGCGCATGAGAGTTAGTCGTTAGATTTCCTGTTCTCTTGCAATCTTAGAAGTGTCTGTTGCCTTAATTTTTGTTGGCTTGTTTCGATTCCTGTAGTCATCTCTTCAACTTCTTTGTAACATATCACCATAAATGGATCCCTGCGAAAAAATTTCAGAATCATCAGAAACTGTGTGCCAATCCATTCCCACATTTGCATTCATGCCTGATGGATTCTGAGATTTTTTTTATCAGTGAAGCTGCAATGGTGCCATCTATTTCTGCTGCTGTGCTGTTTTATTTCCAGGTTGAGGGATCAAGGCTAGTAGAAGTAACCACTAACCAGGTAATGTCGTTAACATCCTTTTTAGACCCGGTCTAGAATCTAACCTGGCTCAAATCGAACATTGCGGGTCAGTGGGTTGACCCCAAGAATTATTTTTAAAAAAACCCTTTAAACAACATTAATTCGGGGTCTGGTTAATTGGGATCATCTTCTTAGAGTTTGTAGGCAAACGAAAAAAACATTTTCATTGCATTAATTTTATTTTATTTCAATAAACAAGTGAGGTTATAATAAATAAATAAATATTACAAAAAGTTGGTCCGTTAATACTTTAATTCTTATAAAAAAAAATGTTTATTTCAATGAAATCAAGTGATAAATAAACTCTCTAGCTTCCTCAGTACCCTGTTTTAGACTTTCAAGTGATTGATGTGAGCCCTTATATTATTTTTCATCTTTTCCATTGTGATGGTCAAATTAATCAGGCAAGCATAGTCATGAATCCCCCTTTTGGAATAGTCATTTTAAAAAAAAATTTAATTAAAATTTTTAATATTTTTAAATCGCTAATATAAAATATAATTTTAAAAATAATAAAAATATAATTTTAATATAATTTCAAATTAAAAATAAATATTTTTAAAAACAACACCCATCAAACTTCTAAACTGTACACCAAATCTTTTTGTCGGCGGAGTCAAATTTAATTTCCAAATAAGGTAAATAAAACCAATCAATTCCACACATTTTCCCGGTCAATCAGAAATAGTTCAGGAGAGGATAATTTTTTTCAAGACTTTGCTCCGGCCTTTTATATTCTTGTAAAATTGTTTTCTTTTTTATTTTCTTAAAAAACAAAAGTCGATACGACTAAATTAATCGAGGGTTGTGTTGTTCAATTCACGATTAAGGACCGTTTGCGATAGCATTTCAAACCCCGTTTTTAAAATTTTAATTTTAATTTTATTTTAAATGAATACGGTTTGGTGTTTTTAAATTATTTAGATGCGCTGATGTCAAAAATAATTTTTTAAAAAAAAAATTATTTTAATATATTTTAACACTAAAAACACTTCAAAAACTAATCTTAAACAAGGTCATGGATCTAACAGTGTCTCGAAACCTGATGTATTATAAAGAAATTTAAAAACAGATGACGTTTTACCATCACTTTTGTTTCTTTTATTTTCTTTTATAATAGGGTATTGTACCACAGTCTTATTTTTTAAAATAATTTTAATTTAAAATTATAAAATAATATTTTTTAATTTTTAAAAATCATTTTTAATATTAACATATTAAAAAAAACAAGAATTCCATCGCAACCAAGAACTACCTCTATTTGTTATCATCGTATTCAAGATTTTAATAAGGGGACCGAACAAGATAAAAGCATATGTTTGCGGGTCTAATTAAAATTTTGTTTTAAAATAAATTAAAACATTTTAAAAAATATATAATTACACTGCAATGGACAAAACACAAATAAAATCATTTTGATTTTTTTATCATTCTCATGGGGAAAGGGCTAGAAGCTTAGCCGGAGAGACCAGAAATTGTACTTTTTTTCTTTTTTAATTAATATAAACTTTCCATAATAATAAAATATAAATTTCAAATCTGAAACCACAATTAATAAATTATTTATGGAGTGTTTGAGATCACTTTTAAAAAAAAAACATTTTTGAAAAAAAAATAAAAAACATATATTTTTATTTTAAAGTTTAAATTAATATAATTTAGTATTTTTTATATATTTTGATATGATAATTTTAAAAATAACTATTACAAAAAAAATCATTAATATATTTTTAAATAAAAAATAATTTCAAAAATAATTAAAACCTTACCATAATCATTCTACTAGCCGCCACCTACTGGATGTGATTGACCAGAGACTTTCTTGATGAGCAAACTGCGATGCCACGCGTTAGTTTGTTGTCCTTTGCCGGAGATTCCCTCGCGTTAACAAATATCTAAATTTATGTGGACTTGGTTCCATGGTATCTGACTATCTACAGTGGTAGTAATTTAAAGTGTATTTAAGGTCCATTGTTGGATGCTTGTTGTATTTGATGGTTTTCAGAGTGAGAATCTAATATATATATCTCATTTTTGAATGCTTGTGTTCTCTCTCCTGCGGCAAAATGCAATTTGGGCCTCTATATTTATGACTGTTCCATTTAAATCCTTGGTATTTTGATTTATCTTTTCTTCTTGATTTATTCAATAACTATTTTGATTTTTTTTCAGTCCCACTCTTCAATTGAAATTAATCATATATATTATTTTTTATTTCAGCCCTTTTTTATTTCTTTAATTTTTTCAGTTTGCAGGATTGGATTTATTTCAATTTTGTTCTTTATTTGAAATTAGTCACTACTTTTCATTTCCGTAATTATTCTCTTGATTATTTAAACAAAGTACATTGATATTTTTTTAAATCCCTTTAATTTTTTCCATTCTCAAGGTTTTGATTTATTACGATTTTTTGTTCTTTAGTTAAAATTAATTATATATTTTTATTTTAGACTTTATTCTTTTTTGTATTGATTTTTTTAGTTTTTTTAGTCCTTTTTAGACAATGTTTATATTTTATTTGTATTCATGCATCTATAATTTTAGTTTTTACTTTTTGTCCTTTTTTTCTTGTGGTGTGTGTGGGGTATTTTTAATCGATTCAATTATTGAATTTTAATTTATGTTGGTGATCATTTTTAAAATAAATGTTTTTTTCCTTTGTTATTTTTTAGTATTTTCTGCTATTTTTATATGTATTGCTGGGTCAGAGAAATTTTTTATGCTCGTAATATTTATTTTAGTTTTTTGTTGTTCATGTGTTTGTTTGCTCTTTTGCTAAAGTTTTTTATTTTTCGAGATAATTTTTTAATTTCATTGTTTATGCAATAATAATTATAATTATTGTTTTTTATTATTTTTTCTAAATTATATTTGTAAGAATATCTTGCTTTTTATTTTTCAAGGTGATTTAATAATTTTAATTGCTTGGGCAGTAATAATGCTAACAATTTTAGTTGTTATGGTCATGATATTAATGACAACGTAGCAATAGATTTTCAATGATGTTTTATTTTTTTATAGGTAGAAAATCAATAAATTATTTTTGTTATTTGGTTACTGTAGGTGTTTTCATAATTTATATTTTATTGTTGTGTTTAATTTAAATCAGATTATAAAATGAATGAATCTTAATCAAGTGAATTAAACTATCTTGGTGTTCAATTTTCTTATTTTTAATGATGATAATAATTTTATATTGATAATTTCATTAAAACTTGTTGAACAAATAAATTATACGGATTAAAAATTTATATATTTATTGAAAAATCGTGATCCA
Source organism: Salix exigua (assembly GCA_032356905.1). NCBI lineage: Eukaryota > Viridiplantae > Streptophyta > Magnoliopsida > Malpighiales > Salicaceae > Salix > Salix exigua. Next base: position 646,754 of record CM063592.1, read on the forward strand.
CAGTAACTCTATATATATTTATTTTTATAATATAATAAAATATCACTATTATTTTTTTTTATTATATAGTTCTAGTAACTAGTATACATAGAGAGAGAGAAGCCCGGATTATCTTGTAAAAAATCCAGACGTGATCCAGCTGACCTGTTGTTTTTTCAAGAAACGAGCCGCGATCCAAAGAGAATAGCGCGAAAGGTGTCAAAACCACGCAAATATTTCAATGGCATATCCAGTAATTGTTCTCAACTCAAATGCCAAAATTACTGATTGAATGAAAATATCTAGCGTCCCGAAACCATTACGATTATTGCATTTATTCGATCATTCGTTTTTACTATTTATTTCATTTCAGTCCTCTTGTTTCCCGTATCATCGTTTCGTCCCTTCACTCAATATAATTTGTTCTATTCTGGTACCTTATTTACCTACCATCAATAATTGTTCAATCCATCTTTCAATTTCTATAAAATATGGCTAAGAATCATGCCGTTATCACAAGACTATTTAAGTCTTTGATTTTAGAAGATACATTAGATTTTACGATGAATTCATTTCAGATGTGTGCTGCCACACATCTTGTAAAAAAATACTTTTTTAGTCAAAATTATAATAATAGATAAAAAAAAATATTTTTTTGGGTAAAATGTATTCTAGTTTTTTCTATACAAAAAATAAATTGCAAGTGCAAAATAAATATCTCATAAAAGAAGCTTTAAAATTTAAAATTTCATAGCTTTCCTTTTACATATTTAGTAAAATGCATCCCTCCCTGAATATATATATATATATATATATATATATATATATATATATATATATATATATAAATAATTACTTACTTATGTATCAATGCCTATTTTTTTTTGCTGTAAGTATAAATTTTAACACATATTTTTATTTATTTCCGATGTAAACTCATTTTCAAATGAATATGTTAACAAAATATTTCCTTTACAGCCATACATATTTAAATATTCTCTTCTGATAATTGAAGGAAAAAAAGTGATTATCAAAAAGAAGAGTAAGGTGACCATAATAAACTTAATCGAGAATAGATGGATGAAAGGTAGCGCTAACTCAAACAAAGACACCGTCATCACTCTCAAACCTCTCGAACTTTCCTCCCTCGCCACCATCCTCTCGTTCTCAAAGATATTTTCTTCTCTCTCTGCAAACCCATAAAAGACACATACAAGTGTACAACCCTTTAACTGCTTCAGTTCTCCTCGCATTCCCATGACAAAATAGAAGCAGCTAGGCAATCTTCTCCTTCTCTTGCCTAAGTTCTTTCTTCTGTTCTTGTTTTTTGCTATGCTCGCTCTACAAATTCTTTGACGACTGCTAGGCTACCGGCTTACAGTTTTGTGAAAATTAGTAGTATTTAAGCTTCATGGATCGAGAAGGAGGGTCCAAAAGCGGATCTTGTTACTACATGGTTCTTGGGATTCGCAGGGATGCCTCCTTCTCTGATATCCGTTCTGCTTACCGAAAACTTGCCATGGTAAACTCAAGAATTCATAACAGCCCACGTTTTGACCCTTCTTGTGATTTATGATCTACCCTCTTGGCAGGATTTTCTAACTTATTCTTTGATTGTTACAGAAATGGCATCCTGATAAGTGGGCTCGAAATCCTGCCGTCGCCGGAGAGGCAAAACGGCGGTTTCAGCAAATTCAAGAGGCTTATTCCGGTGAGTTTAGGGTGTTAATTGGGTGTCAGATTTGTGTTTTTGAACGGAGTGTGATCGTGGTTAATGGGCTTTTGCAGTTTTATCTGATCAATCGAAGAAGTCAATGTATGATGCTGGGCTTTATGATCCTCTAGAGGAAGAAGACGAGGTCTGTTTAAAAACGACTCCCAACTCTTACGAGGCCGAACAAACGGTGTCGTTTTTAGTTCATGGCGTGTTGTGGTGGTGGTTATGAATGGCTTTGCATGTTCACTTTACTTTTTCTGTGGGGTAATTGAGGTCTGATTTCATCACATTTGACCATGCCTGATTTTTTTTAATTTCTCAAAACAGGAATTTTGTAATTTCATGCAAGAGATGATCTCTATGATGAACAATGTGAAAGATGAGGTATGAAGTTAACTTCCAGACTTCCTTTCTTTCCTAATTGGTCCCCTTTTATTCGAATGCTAGTGCGGGTTCATAAGGGTAAAATGGTAAACTTGACCTGCTGACTCGGTGTTGAATATTCCAGGGAGATAGTTTCGAGGATCTGCAGAAGATGTTTGGGGAAATGGTTGGTGGCAACGGCGGGAGCTTTGATCTCAATGACGATCCAACGAGTACGAAGAGGGCACGTGTCACACCATCGAAAGGAAATGCGGCGAAGCGCAGCACCTCCTGCCGTTGATGCATGAATTCTATTGGACCACCCAGCGACATCCCTGATTTACCCCTTTTTTCTTTCGTGCCCTTTTGGGTTTAAAAACTTCTGATCGGGGCTTGTCTGGGAAATTAGGTGTTTATTGGGGGCTAGTTTAGGCAAAAATGCAATTTGTTCTTAACTTGGAAGGCTGTGATGATGCTAGACTGAATAAAAATCTCTTCACCTTGTTTGTGTTATTATGAGCAATTGTCCTTGCCCACATGAGGCCACGTGGCCACCCAATCCATTGTTTTTAAGGTTTCTCAATTAGGCCATCAAGCATGGCCCAAGATGTGAGAGCGAATTTGACATCCGTCGTGCCTGTGAGGTTCAACTATTTTTTGTTTTTATTTCGAATTAGTTTACTTTAGTCTTTTTATATTTTGATGTCTTGTTGTGTTAATATTAAAATTAAATTTCAAAAATAAAAAATATTTTGATATATTTTGGATATAAATTTAATATATATATATTTTTAAAGTAAATACTGGAGGTATTGGATGAGAATAACTGATGACGAGACCAATAATTTGTTCTATAATTTCAATAACTCAATGTGGTGCTGGATAAGGGTTAGGTGGAGTTTCAATTTTCTAAATTTCTATTTTAAGGATATTGTTAAATTATAGATCTGCCTCCCCTAAAAAGCCAAGGCCATTGAAAATGAAGAGGTCCATATTGTTCATTTCATGGTGTGATACGCCACAGCTTTCACGAGGTCCACATGTCTATTATATATCTTTCTGTAACTCACTTGAGAAGATATTAAAAAATATCATGACCAAATTTGACATAATAAATAAATAATAATAAATGCGCAGTGGTGAAACTGGAAGAAAGGAGATCAATAAAGAAAATGATTAAAAACAAATAGAAACTAAATTTGAAAACAAGTTTAAAAAATAAAATGATAAAGAATGAAATCGAAAATAATCAAATATAAAGGAGGCAGTTGCAAACAAGAGAGGAGTGGTTGGAGTTGCCCTTACAGAAATCCCAGAAATTAAATGGCAAACTGGCTCGGAGCCTTAGACGACCGGACCAGCTTAAGCTGCACCCGCAAGCCCAATGGGACCTTTACTGAAACAGCCCGTTACAGGCCCAAGATATGTAATATGTGAATATATTGACGAGTCCAGTGTGAATTTAACCTGAACTGAACAAGTTTTTCACAGTTGCAAACAGATCCCGAAATTTACCTGGAAAACGGTACAGTCGTTGTCCCCTGGTCAAAACGATCGGGCAGGCAGTCAACTACAAACCACCCCTCCTCCTAAACCCTACAAATAGAACCACCTCTTTTTACGGTTGTACATTAATCTTCAAATGTTATATGCTACATGGCATGATATAACTCGTCAAGTTTGATTATTTTTAAAACATTTCCTTGAATATACCATCATACACAACTCATTTTATGGGGTTCGTATGACCACGTTCACATACCATCATCCACGAAACTCATTTTATTAATGTTGTTTTTGTTTTAAAATCTAAACCAGCCCCGAAAAAAACTAAACTCAAGCTAACTGACCAGACATGACCAAGTCAAACCTGCCCATCTATTTAGTGACATTGTTTTTTTTAAATATTATTTTATGGTCAAAATATTGTAATTTTAAAATAAAATAGGTTTAACCAGAATTTTCTAATCAGTGACTGGGAGCTGAGTTTAAAAAACGATGATTATTTCATCTCCGCAAACGGCATCGTTTTAAGCAGTTGCAAGGCCCCCCGCCACCGCAGGTAGTTCATTACTTTTTTCACTTGACTTCAAAATTCAAATCAACTCAAGTAATGGCACAAGGCGTAATAGCATCACGATCCAGGACCACTTTCTAACCAAACCCTATATATAAATGCCTCTGCCACATTCCGCTTTCTCTCCAACTTTCAAACAAAACCCTCAAATCCCCATTCTCTCTCTCTCTAAAACCCCCAGTTGATTGTCTGATTAATCGATTAATCACTCAATCGAGTCGCCGATCCAAAATAATCATTTAATTAGTTAACCATTTAATCTAAAACGATGTCGTTGAGGCCGAGCGCGAGGACTGAGGTCCGCCGGAATAGGTACAAGGTGGCCGTGGATGCCGATGAGGGACGGCGGAGGAGAGAGGATAACATGGTGGAGATCCGTAAGAATCGGAGAGAAGAGAGTCTTCAAAAGAAGAGACGTGAAGGACTTCAGTCGCAAGCCATGCCTGCTTCTCTTCACTCTTCTGCTGCTGAGAAGAAGGTTAGTTTCGTGATTTCATGGTTCTTTGTTTTTGCTCTTGGTTGCTACCCAACTCAGCGTACTGTGTGTGTAGGTGTTGAAAGAAATTGGTTTTTTTTTTTAAAAAAAAATTTGTTTTCAATAGTGAAATTTAATTACCTTCTATTGTTTAGATGGATAAGAATGGGATGAATTGGTTGCTGGTAGTTTGGTTTTGGTTTCGTTCTTCCCGGATGGAGCTTTACAGCGTGTAAGCTTTGCCGGAATTACGATTTAGTTTGAGCTGGCGTTGAAGTTTTGACGAATGGATTGGGTTTAATTGGTTTGCATTCCAGATATGGACAGGCTGTGTGGTTTCTGCTCGTTAGGATGGGATGTGCAATGGAATTTTTTGTCTTTTCCCGGTGAAACCTTACCAGCCCCATCTCAATGGTATGGTTGCCAGGACTTCTGGTTGGAAATCTAAAAATCATTGGATGTTGGTTTGTAAATTGTGGGTTGGTTGAATAGGTTATGAACGTGATGGTGTGCAGTTTTGTGGAATTGTTTGTAATGAGAATTGGCTAATTCTGGTTTGGCGAGTCTAATCATGTTAACACTTTAGCTTTTGAGGGATTAGACTTTAAATGGTGGATACTCATGGTTTCGGTGAAATTTGATTACATTATTGTTTTGATTTTGGAATTGGTTTTGTTTTGGTGTATTCTTAAAGATGTTCCACTTTTGATTTATTCTGTATATATTTGGATTGGTTGACAGCAGTTGGAACATCTGCCATCAATGGTGACGGGTGTGTGGTCTGAAGATGGTAACCTGCAACTGGAGGCAACCACTCAGTTCAGGAAATTACTTTCAATTGGTGAGAAACTGCTTCTTAGAGTTTATGTCATAATTATTTATGCTATCTGCATAACATGTTTCTGCTGTCAATTTCTGTTACCAGAGCGTAGCCCGCCAATTGAGGAAGTTATACAAGCTGGTGTCGTTCCTCGATTTGTTCAATTTCTTATGAGGGAGGACTTCCCGCAACTGCAGGTATCATAGATGCCTTTAACTGTACCCTTCTTTCAGTTTTTCTTGTGGTTGTGTATACCAAAGAATTCAATCACGTGAAAATTATTATAGTTTGAAGCTGCTTGGGCTCTCACAAACATTGCTTCTGGGACTTCTGAGAACACCAAGGTGGTGATTGATCACGGAGCCGTCCCTATATTTGCACAACTTCTTGGTTCTCCAAGTGATGATGTTCGTGAGCAGGTATAAAATAGAACGTGACCAACATTAATTGGTTTAATTTTCTTTTGATTTATATTTTTTTAGGCTTGGCTTAGGTCTTCGTGTTGTTGTTCAGTTTGTGTGAACGTGGCTTTTATTAATTAACAGATGCAATTATCTATCATGCTAGACAATAGTGACCAACCTCCTTTAACTTTTTTATCATGTAGGCTGTGTGGGCATTGGGGAATGTTGCTGGAGATTCTCCTAGATGCCGTGATCTTGTCCTTGGCCATGGAGCTTTGATTCCTTTACTGGCACAATTAAATGAGAATGCCAAGCTTTCCATGCTCAGAAATGCTACATGGACACTCTCAAACTTTTGTCGAGGCAAGCCACAACCTCCTTTTGACCAGGTTTGTTTATTTATTGGAGCACTTTTAATGCTTTTTAACATGATATGCTAAAACATTGATGCTCGACACTTTGTTTGTTGTCACTTGACAATGCTCTTGCCATTTAATTTGTTTGATAGTCACGAGAGATGGAGTTATTTCTGGGTAGTTGTCTTGAATGAATGGTGTCTATAACATTTATGTGCTGGTTCTTATTCGATAGTGTTGTTGACTTCTTGTAATTTCATCTAATAGGTTAAGCCTGCACTTCCAGCTCTTGCTCGACTTATTCACTCTAATGATGAAGAAGTCTTAACTGATGCATGTTGGGCACTCTCATATCTCTCTGATGGTACGAATGACAAAATTCAAGCTGTTATTGAAGCAGGAGTATGTCCACGGCTAGTTGAGCTTTTGCTGTAAGTATTAAATTATTCTTGACCGATCACTGTTATACATATTTCTGGGACTTGTAATTTGATTTCATTTGCTTTATATGTCCACACCCAAATTTGTAAATCTTCTGGCATATTCCAGGCATCCATCTCCTTCGGTCCTGATCCCTGCTCTTCGCACTGTTGGAAATATTGTCACTGGGGATGATATGCAGACACAGGTATGTAGCACTTTTTAGGTTTGCTTTTCTGTAATACGCATAAAAGATCCATTATTTCGCGGTCACATTACAACTAGAAAATTCTTTTATTTGAGACATTGACTCTGTTTTAGCACTCCTTTTAGCATCTCAATCCCAGATGGAGTTTTTAAGGATTCAGTGTAATAGGTTTAGCATCTACTCTTGTTCCTTGTATTTGATGGAACTTAAGGTTATGATGAGTTTGTGGCCTAGATCAAAATACATTTTGTCTGTGGCAACTGCTTAAACAGCTATACCTTGTGCGTACTGTGAATTATTAACTACACTCCATTTTCATCATATCAATCCAGTCAAGTTTACTAAATAATTCCAGAGTGTTGGTCAGTTGACTGTCAAAGTTTTCTCTGGGAAACCCATGTTGGCTATATAGCAGCTCCACTTATCTTGATAATCAAGAAGAAATATATATTTGAAGCCCTACACATTTCTTTGAAAATTGTACAGTAGTAGGCTTGTAAAATAATGAAGTGGCAAGGAGCAGATATTGTTATAAGCAAAATATAATTTTATCTCGTAGATGTGGAAAAAAAGAATTGACTTTTGTTTGTCTGAGATGCTAACCAATTCCAAGTAGATATTTGTTTGTCTGAGATGCTAACAGTGTTCTGCTACCATGTAGTGTATTATCAATCATCAAGCACTGCCTTGCCTTTTGAACTTGTTGACCAACAGTTATAAGAAGAGCATCAAGAAGGAAGCTTGCTGGACCATCTCTAATATAACAGCTGGAAACAAAGAGCAGATCCAGGTAAACCAGATACATTTGTTTCTTCAACTGCATCTGGATGAGGACTTGGGTTTTCTGTACAACTTATTCATTAAATATTTCAGGCTGTAATTGAGGCTAATATTATCAGTCCACTTGTTCATCTACTTCAAAATGCTGAGTTTGACATCAAGAAAGAGGCTGCATGGGCAATTTCAAATGCTACATCTGGTGGCACTCATGAACAAATCAAGTAAGCAGTGGTCTTACACTGTTTGAAAAAAAATAAGTTTTCAATTTGAAGTATGTCAATGAGCCTGCTCATCTGTGTACTCTTTACAGGTACCTAGTTAGCCAGGGTTGTATCAAGCCCTTATGTGACCTTCTCATTTGCCCTGATCCAAGGATTGTAACAGTCTGTTTAGAAGGCCTTGAAAATATCTTAAAGGTAGGGGAAGCTGACAAGAATGTGAGTGACACTGGAGGTGTGAATCTATATGCTCAGTTGATTGATGATGCTGAAGGATTAGAAAAAATCGAGAATCTACAGTCTCATGACAACACAGAGATATATGAGAAGGCAGTGAAGATTCTCGAAACATATTGGTTGGAGGAGGATGACGAGACAATGCCACCAGGTGATACTTCCCAATCTGGATTCCAGTTTGGAGGCGACGCTCCTGCTGTTCCCTCCGGTGGATTCAACTTCAGCTAAAGGTATATTTTATGATGGTTCATATTCTAGCAACCCTGGCTCATTTTTGGTGATTGGAATGGAGAGCCAGTGGGCATCCTTCTATGCTCTGCCCAAAAGGTCCCAAAAAATGAAAAATATTTTTCCAGCACTCAATGATGTATTATTTATTGCAGGAGTTTTAGCTGCTGCTACATTGAAGTGTGTTGAGATGGTTCAGGTCAGGTGTCTTGGCGTCTCGGTGGTGAGAGGTTGTCAGGTTCAGGTCAGTTGTCTTGGCGTCTCGGTGGTGAGATGGTTGTCAGGTTCAGGTCAGGTGTCTTGGCGTCATGTTTGGTCTATCTCCGGTCCCGCGTGTGCTGTCGAAAGGGTGTTGAACTGGGTTTTGGTAATTTTCCAAGTCCAGAGTAACATGTTGCGGGAAGAGAAATGGATGTGGTTGGTGGCATGATTGACATTGGGTTTTCATGTCTAGAATATTTTGGGAAACCTGAGTTCACATTAAAAGCAGTCTTTTTTGTCTTTTAAAAATATATTTCTTTTTGTCCACGTCATCATCGCAGCAGCTGTAGTCTCATCTCTGCCTTTCCTTTCAACAGTTTGCTGGTTTTGGCACTCACAAAATGTTTACATTGCCATGCTTGTAAATTTGTATTTACAAGCGATGCTGGAATGATGTTTCCTTTAAATTAAAAGAGTCGGTTGCAAAGATTTTCTTTTCTACAAGCACGAGTCTCTCTGTTATCCAGGCCTTTCACCAACATTTGCAGGGTCAATTTTGAAATAACTAACCCTTTTGTTAATTAGGCACTTCGGATTAATATGCTACACCAGATGGTTAAGAGAAATAAGCAGGGTGTCCTACAGGTTATTTAACATAGATGTGTTGCCTCATGAACACTTTACAAGCATTTTGCACAATGCACCGCATCAGGAACCCTCTGTTTCATGTCATCAGGCAACCTTTTTACACCGCATCAGGAACCCTCGGTTTCATGTCATCAGGCAACCTTTTTACACTGAGCTAGTGATTTTCTTGGAGAACAATCTCGCCTTGAAACTTGGTCTTCTTTTCAAGTTTCTGAGATAGCATTTCGCGGACAAGTTCCTGATGGTAAATCTACTGATTGTTTACAAAAGGATACCTTTTGCAGAAGTCAAAGATGCAAAAGTTTCTCTTACAGCCTTTTACCGGAACAAATCAACTCTCCTATACATTGGTGTTGAGTGCTATTCCAAGCAAATCATGTAGCCAAGTGCTGTAACAGGATTCTCGCAAGCTACATTACATGATCATTAGGATGCCGGTTTTGATATTAGTCAGAGTTGCAAGGGAAGCAATCTTGGGAGCCATGGTCAAGAGAATTCCTCGGAAATTGTCCACATGAAACCATGCCCTGAATTAGAAAGAGCATGAAAAGAGCTTTTCGACATGTTCATCTCCATCTCCACTGGCAAGGCTTCCAGGTAGCAGAGTTGCACTCTTTTCTGCAACCACAACCTATCCAGCTATCCCCATCCTTTTGGTGATTAGAGAACAATCTGTAAGTTGACATCGTGATTAAAAGCCCCCCATGGCTTCGTCTTCTCCAGGTTTTTTCGAGGTTGCCCTTTCTGTTCTGGAAATTATTTTGAGAACCAAAGTTCAATCAAGTGGTTCAATCGCCACCTGAAACCATATAAACCAACAAAAACCGGGACATTGAACTCGTAGCCACCGGCTGTTTTCATGTTTAATGGGTGACAGAACCCAAAACATGATCGACATCCCATGTTTATCCTCCATGATTAGCATAAAAACTTTTCATCCTTGGAGTGGCTGTGATGTTCTAATAGAATTCCCTCTTCATTTTACAGAAAGGAGAAAGGGACAGCACTTGACCATTGAATCTACTACGAGGTAGGCCTCGAGTCAAATGTTCAATTATCACCACATGTTTGAGGGTGTAATTGTTTAATAATTTCGACAATGATTAATGATTTTAGTAGAATAATAAATTACAAAAATACTTTTTTTAAGCTTGTTGTCTGGGTCTAGATGTTGTCACCATCAAAGAGAACAATTCACTAGACTTGTATGGGTTTGAATTTTATATTTTTTTTTTGTACGTGAATAAACACTATAAAATATACGTGTGTGAGCGATACAAGTTTTAATAATTATTTGTATTTTATATTTTCTTGCCTGGCCTGTCATGAAACAAAGATTAAAGAATGACTCGTTGTTTTTTAATTTTTTTTAAAACATATTACATTTTTTTGGTTTATTTATATAAAAAGTAAAAAATATTATTTTAATATATTTTTAATTAAATAACTCCGTACATCACCCTGCTAAAATAGCACCGACTAGTGATACCTGTAAAAATAAATCATGTTTGAATGATGTCAGTGGATTAGAGGTGGAGATCTAAAATAAATCGAGAACAGCTTTTTGCATTTTTAAAGTATGGTTTAGATTGTTTTCTAAAATATATTTAATTTAAAAATACCTCAAAATAAATTTTATTTTATTCTTAATATCAATGCACAGCCATTTAAAAACAGTATTGTTTTAGAAAAAAATATGATTCTGAAACAAAATGCAAAACAAAACGGGTACTATGCTGTGGGGGTGCAACCGTGCAAGTGCAGTCGGAACTTGGAAGTAGAGAAGCAACAGTTTTGTTGTGCAAGGCTTCATGTTACCGAGGAGGCGCAGGCACGGCTTTTCAGCTCCGATCACACTCAATCGTCCTGCTCTGGAGAGGAAGATAGGCAGGCAGGCTCGTCTCTCGATGATTTGAGCCTTGAAAAATGAAACCTCTTAATTAAAGAATTCCATCGTGTCATTGAAAGGAGAGCTTCCATATCACACCAAATCTCTTTCTCAGGCCTCCCATCGCTTTCATTGAGGTGAAAGTGAAAGGCTTGTGGGCTTTTCCCAACTGGCCCTTTTCTTGTTTCTGGATGACATTTTATTTAAAAATTATTAAATTAATATCTTTCATAGCTTTGGTGTACTTTTTTAAAAAAATGTTTTGATTTTCCTAGAATAAAAAATGTTTTTAAGAAACAGCACACTATAAAATATACAGTAATAATATATGTACTTTATCGATTTAGAAATTACTTTATTCTAAGTTATTTTGTATTATATATTAAAATATTAAAATGTTTTGAAACATTAAGATATATTAAAACTTAATTCCAGTAAACATTTTAAGATGATAGTCAATCTGTCTATAAATCTAGAAAAAAAAAGAAGCAACAGAGCATAATGTGTTCATCCTCAGCAACCATCGTCCATCCTCCTCCCGGGCCAAAACAACCGCATCAAAAATATAACAGTGTATCCGTTGATAATATATATATTAAAAATACCCGTACCAAAACAATAAAATAGCAAATCACCCGTGTGTAGCCACGTGTCCAAAGCCCACAAAACATTTTGGCGGGTGCTATGACACTCTCAACTCCTGAATATTTTTATCTGACCAAGAAAACCCTCAAGCCAGTGGCCCCTAAGAAGCCAGCCCAGACCCTTTCTTGTAATATCACAAACTTCCAAGAAAAATGTCCCTAGGGTTTGTTGTGATATCCACTATCCACCCCCACAGAGCCAGTGACAGCTGACAGAGAGAAACCACTGTTGCTGCTGCACATACCCATCCTCTCCTCTCCTTGTCCACCACCTCTCCGCTTCTCCCTGCCTCTCCATTTCCTGTCCTGGTTTCTTCAACTCTCACAAAACCATCTCCTTCGCTCCTTTTTCTCTTTCAAAATGGCATATTGTTAGTGTCATGCCCTTCTTTTATTGTTCTCTTGGTCATTTAATGTTTTTCTAGTATCCCATCAAGAAATGATTAGACCCTTGCAAAGCTACCGCCTTTAATACCTCATCCATCTTAAAAATAAATTAAACTCGTTAGTCTGACACAGTAAAACACTCCCCTTTTTACTCTGAACCAATTGAGTCAAGAAAAAAAAAACTTGCTCAATACATGGGTGTGATCATGGATCTTAAAGGAAGGGTAAGCAGTGTCAACAAAATGATCAATGTTTTCTTCTTCTTCTTTATGTGTTTTTGTTTTGTGGTATGTAATATGATACTATGTGGTACAGAAATCATCACGTGAAGATGACAGGAGTGGTGGTGGTGTTAGTGGCGAGGTCGAGGACAAGAAGGCTTGTACTGATTGCAAGGCTACTAAGACCCCATTGTGGAGAGGTGGACCAGCTGGGCCCAAGGTGTGTATGCTTTGTTGTTTTGGTTCATTACAACCTTGTTATCTTCCCTGTTCTGTTCTTTTTGCTCTTGGATTTTTTTTCTTCTGGGTCTGTTGTTTTCACACATGGGTTTTTAGTGTTTGAGGTTGTCTAACCTTCGTGCTACATGTAAAATACAATCTAATGTTCTTTTATCTTCATCTTCTTTGTTTTTTGCTTTTTTGATCTCGGTAATCTATATTCTCAAATGGGTCTTGGTAGTTTTTGCTGGAGCGTGATTCTTGTCATCATATGTGATTGCCAGTGCTTACCTACTCGGTCTAAATTTGTGATATATTTTGACTTGATGGTCTTGTTATCTTCAATGGGGCCTTGTATTGGTCACCATTTCTTTCTTCAAGTTGTTTGTTCTGGCCCCGTGTCGTTTTGACTCGTGGGGTTTCGCATTTTCAAATTGACCCACACGGTGACCAATACGTTTTCCTTCATGTTTTTTCTTGTTTTGGTTAATGGTTTTTAACTCGTGGGTGGTTTTTTCCAGTCACTGTGTAATGCTTGCGGGATCAGATACAGGAAGAAGAGAACTATGATGAGACCAGAAAAAGGTTCGGAGAAAAAAAGGGCAACAACTACCACCAGCAACACCACCACTGCCACAGACATTTCCACCATCACCACAGCTACAACAACAAACACTGCTCAGGCTGTTAGTGGCAACGGATTGATCAGTGAATCCTTGAGAATGAGCTTGATGGTATTGGGCGAAGAAATGATGCTGCAAAGGCCATCAGTTGTGAAGAAACAAAGGTGCCAAAGGAAAAGGAAGTTGAGAGAGGAAGAGCAGGCTGCCTTTTCTCTGATGGCTCTGTCGTGCGCTTCAGTCTTTGCATGAAAGAGGAAACAAAGTAGGTGGTGGTCCAAAAATGGGGACGAAGATAGAAGAAAACCCTGACCTTTTTACCCAGATACCTTTTGTTCTTTTTATTTTTTAGGTTTCGAAACAGCAGAAAAACCACACCCCAAACTAGGGCATTATAATGGTTTGTTCGTGTTGTTTTTCTTCTTCTTCTTGGAGGAAGTATAGTCAAGGGAGATGTGATGGTGGGCAACAGTGTCATTCATGTTTTGGTGGCATTTGTAAATACTATTTTCGGAATTAATGAAGAAATTAATATATATGTTTAGCAAGTCGAGTAACATTCTTTTTGTTTTATCATATTTGCTTTGCTTGTATGATAATTCGGAATCAGTGATTAACTCGCTCTCTCCGGTCCTGGTTTGATACAGAACCGGTTCGGATCATGTTCCATTTCCCTTTTTGTTTTGGATCAAATACATCAGCTGAAGCAAAAGCCAACCTGGTGGTATAAAAAATGTTTATCTATGCTGCGCCAGGGGGCAAGTATTCCTGAACGGAGCCGCCATGATCTGAGCTTGATATTGTTTATGTATGTGGCGACAAGGGGCAAAATTTTTGTCACGCTCACTGGGAACCACCTCCCAAACCCAAGCCAATGAAGGTTGGCGCTTTCCACTGCGTCGTTTGGTATATGGCATGGAGACATGGAATGGTCTGAGGTTGAGTTTCCCTGTTTTGTTGAAGGGGTTGATGCAAGGATTAATCCCAGAATTTAGTTTTTGGCATCTTATTGTTATACAATGCATTATTTGTGCCTATTTGGCACTGTGCTGCTGCCATAAATTTGTTTTTCAAAATATATTTTAAACTGTTAATTTACCTGAAAATATATTAAATTAGTGTTTATATATATAGTGTTTTTTGAAAGTTTCTAATATTAAATATATATGTATATTTAATATTAGAAACTTTCAAAAAACACTATATCACGTGCCAAATACACTAAATTACTATACTTTCCCTTGAATTTAACTTTATTTTCTGTTGTTTAACTTTATTTTCCTTAATTTCATCACTGCATGTAATGCTGTGCGTTGAGATTTTATTTCCTTTACAAGGTCTTGAGAACTCAAATTGTTTGTGAATATTTTAGAGTTGAATTAGAGGTCAGCGAAATAAAGCTTTAATTTATAATATAAAAAATAATTAAAAGAAGAAGGATCTAAACGAAAACAAAAAACAATAACGAGGTTTATATTTAATTTTGCAAAAAACCATTATTTTCAACCACGAAAAAAAAATTATTCATGCAACTCTCACAATAAAATAAATCAATAAAACTCATAAAAACTGAAATTTAATTTTCTCAAAATTGTGAGATATTAATAATAAAAAAAAGAGTAGTGGATCCGAAAAATATGGATCACGATCCGCTAGTAATGGTTCTCAACTTCACAGTTTCTTTATCCGTCACGAAATCCTCATCTCCATGACTTTACACTAGATGGTTACTCCTCTCTTCACCCATTTTACCTAGCCTCAACTCTCCCTATCTTTCTACAAAGTCTCAACTTTCAAACTCATTGAAGAATGCACTCTGAGCACATTTCAAGTTTCTCTCAGGCATGGATACTCTGTCTCTTAAAGTTTTTTTTTGTTTTGAGTTTATTGGTCTTAAATGCTTTCACATTTAAGTTTCTAAATCTTTTCGTTCTTGATTTGATTGTGGTTCCATTGATTTTGAGAGATGAAAGACATAATATTTATTTAACTGTAGTTTTAAAGTGGTTTTCTGATGTGTAGATTGTGTAAGCTGAAGAAGATAAACTAGAAAAAGATTCCATTTTTATGTCAAAGCTGTTATCTTAAAAAAATTATTCTTTAATCAAATATCTGGGGTGATTAAATCTAAAAAGAATAGGTGGGTCAGTTTTGGTTTTGATGATTATGGTTTGAAATGCATTTTTTTTAGGATTTGTTTGATATGTTACAATCTTTATTGAAGAACTAGGAACCATTCATTTTTCTACTAAAGGGCGGTGGTGTGACAATTCAATTGCGTGAGGTAGAAAAATTCTATCCGGGGCAATGTTTTTTAAGCTGAATTCAGGACAATTTGGCTGTTGAAATCATATGGTTTAGGGGTGTATATTTGAGAGATATTTTTGATATGGAGTGTTTTGCTTGTGAACTATGGATAGGTTTTGAGTTGAGGATTATTGAAGTTCATTCCTTGATTGGTAGTTTTATTTTCGGGGGGATTTGGGTTGTAAACTTGATTTAATTTGATACGGGAATTGAGATATCATTGATGGTTTTGCCTTTTTCACATTTTTTTTTGTTGATTATGCTTGAAAAACTCGGCAATTTTTTAAAATCAAGGTTTTGTTTTGGGTATCAAGAACCACAGAATACCAAGTCCGGAAACAATCATTTGATATCATTTCACTAAGTCATCAGAACCTTTTGTTTTTTCTGATAATATAACTTTGAACCAATGAAGAATGAGAGATCCAAGTAATATTACATTTCTTACATTTGCTGAACTTTTTATGGAAGCATCTTTATGCTTAGTTTTGCTTCACATTAATCAGTCTGCATTTTGAATTCTGAGTTGTTCACTGGCATTAGTTTTAGGGTCCATTAGGGCTCTTATCGTGGTGATGTGTTCTTTGGGATTCAATACCAAACCCTCTGGAAGGCACATAAACATCATTGTTGATGGAATGGAACGACTTCTGATTATTTTCTTAGAAAGGGTACTTTGATTGATAGAGGATCGATGCAGAACCATTAATATCAATTGTTTAGACGTGTCAAGAGGCGATGCTGTCTGGTTGCACATTTTTGCTGAACTGTGAATATTGTTATGCTCTTAGGCAAAATGTCAGAGATTTAGTTCAGAGTGATATTGTTTCATCAGTTCAATTCATTATTTATTCTCAGGTCTAAGCAGATTACAACTGTGATGCAAAATATTTCTTTGAAATCTTGCTCAGTTGTAGTTCATGAGTTGCATGAGGACAGTTCCAATGTGCTTTTCAATCTTGCAAGTTCCCAGATGCAGAACCCACACCTTAGCTATTTTTTGGTGGGAAAGCTCTCGCATTTTAAATAGAACATGTGGCAGGAATTCCAGCTTTAGGTTGCTGGGTTCCAAAGCCAATGGGATGGAAGGAGGATACAGTAAAAGATGGATTAGAAGACCTGTAAGTACCAAAACAGGAGGAGAAAGCCAAACTACTCAAAAAAGCAAATCAACCACCATTGGACATGAAATTCTGGACGAAACAGTTTCAACTAGGTCTGCATTGAATATAAAAGAAACAGAAGGGAGCGAGTTCCATAGAATTCAATACTGTGATATTCAACAAAAGATTGCTGAGAACAAAGATATTGCCAAGCTTGTGACTGTTATTGTCTTTGATATTGAGACTACAGGGTTCAGCAGAGATAATGATCGCATTATTGAGATTGCATTGCAGGATCTTGAGGGAGGTGAAAACAGCACCTTTCAAACACTAATAAATCCCGGACGTCATGTGAATAATTCACATATTCATTACATCACAACACATATGGTCTCCAAACCTGATGTCCCAAGGTACTAATGTCAGCAGCCAATAATTTTCTCACAGAAACTTCCATGATTAATATACAATTTCATAAATGAAAGACTACATCAAGTATTAGGTTGCAAAGACCTCAGTCGGTTTCATTGAATCTCCATTCTTTCATTCATTCCCTGATTAATTGATATGTGAAGTTGTTTCTCTGTGGAAAAGGATTACATTTAGAAAATAGTGTCAGAGGTTGCAGTCATGTCCAAGTGAGTGTGCATACTTAACAGAAAGGGAATAAACCATTGGCAGCTTTCAGTCATTTCTGGGGGCACCAGCATCACTTGTGTGGGCATTATTTCTGAGAATTTCCACATTAGTTTCCTTTTCTTTCTCTATCATGTGTCAGATAAGGTAGTCTGCGTTCCTAATTTCCCACAGAACATTCATGATTCTTTGTTTCACCTTTCATGCTCCTGACGGAAACCGCTTGGTTATTTGCATTGAAGGGCGAGCTCGATCAAGCTCATTATTAGCATTATTAGCTAATTTCCATTTTCTGTTGTATAGGAGATGCATGTTCACCAACTAATGGGTTAATTTTACACTTACATAAATATTGCATGCGAACTTGTTGCAGGATGGAAGAGTTAATACCTATATTACTGCAGTATGTGAAGAGCCGTCAGAAACCCGGGGGCTATGTAATGTTTGTTGCTCACAATGCTCGTAATTTTGACGTCCCATTTCTGGTTAATGAATTCAGTCGCTGCCATTTTGAAATTCCTCCTAATTGGCTTTTCGTCGACACGCTTCCTCTGGCACGCGAATTGCTGAAGATGGAAGGTCCTCTCTCCCTCTTTGCACTCAACTGATGTCTGCCCTCGTTTTCTGAATGCATTTGAGGATTTACTGAGAACCTTGTTTCGACTTTGTTACAGGATTGAAACAAACTTCAGGGACATCACTGGAAGCCCTTCGCATGAAGTATAATATTCAATCCGCTGGAAAAGCACACAGAGCCATGGCTGACGCCACCGTATTATCACTAATTCTTCAGAGGCTGACTTTCGACCTGAAACTCCCACTCTCTGGCCTCATTGCAAAACATTTTACACCTTCAGAATTAACCTCTGCAAAGAAGAAGAAATAGATCTAGCTTGGAGCCGCATTATGCTCCTGTATTGACTATTTATAGTATATTTTTGACTCATTGCCTATTAAAATCTCCAGCTCATTTATTGTTCTTTCATCCCGTGTTGATTTCCCATACTCTGGGAGGTAAATAAAATGAGAAACAAAAAAGAATTAGGATTTAATCAGACAATTTTGTATAACATTCTACACTAAAGAATAAAGTCGTGATCGTATATGTCCTGTCCTGGATTGACAGGTCGATTCTTTCGACATGAAATTGTACTTGATTAGTTTCTTGTCTAATCGCCAAACATTTTACACCTAACCGGCTCTCTGAAGAAAAATAAAACATTTATTTTTATGTTTAAGAACATGTTTTTATTTATTATTTTTTAAATTAATAT
This sequence comes from Salix exigua, assembly GCA_032356905.1. NCBI lineage: Eukaryota > Viridiplantae > Streptophyta > Magnoliopsida > Malpighiales > Salicaceae > Salix > Salix exigua. Next base: position 665,184 of record CM063592.1, read on the forward strand.
ATTTTTTGTGTTTTTGAATGATTTAACATGTTAATATTTTAAATAAAATAATATTAATTTAAAACATTCTTAAATAAAATCATTGCCACTATATTCTCAAACACCAAAGCTGTCGGACGCAGGAATTAGCGCTTCCGCTCTTTCTGTGTTTGTGACTTTGTGTACGGAGAACGTTGTAGAAGACAAGAATTCTTCTAAGAAGGGGTGGGTCTAAGAGAAAACATATACGAATATTGCCTAGAATGCTTATTTAGTATTACGATAACATTTGCTTTTTAAAATATGTTTTTCTTGAAAACATAATAAAATATTTTTTAAAAAATTTATTTATGATATTAGCATCAAAATGATATGAAAATTCACACAAAACTAATAATTTGAAATTAATTATATGATTTTTCAAAAATATATATATTTTTGAATAGGTTTGAAGCCTAGATGAAAGGGTGCAATGCACAATGGAAGTCTTTTAAAAATAAATATCCTCTATTCTCCAAAAAGATATCTATTTATTAAAAGTAAAAAAGAAAGAATAAGATCGCAGACATGGGAAAGGATCATTATTTTATTGGATATCTTGTCCATTGTTGAGAGAGAGAGAGTGTTTTCTTTAACATATGGACCATGGTGGAGCCGTGTCGTTTACATGAAAAAGAAAGGTTGTTAATTGAAAAAAATAATAGTGCTCTCGTTGAGAGTCGAACTCAAGACCTCCCGCTTACTAAACGGGTGCTCTAACCAACTGAGCTACGAGAGCCTGTTGACTATTGAACTCATATGTGGTTAAATATATAATTACAATATGGCGCACGTTTATTATGTAGGCACACACAAATGTCCATTCTATGCAATTACCTACTGCTCCACATCTGGCTATAGATTTTTCAGAAGATTTAAGGTATAATGCTTCTTGGCATCTGTTATTTTGGCACAAATCTTTTTGGTTCTTAAAAAGAAACAGTTTGAGAAGGTTCAATTGTCCGAAATGAATTTCTAGATTGCGAGTTTATCAACATCAAGTTCTTAATCTTTTCTTAATTTTTCATAATTGAATTTTTGTTAATTTCTTAAGAAAAAACAAAATTTTGATGGAAATTCTGCATTGAAAAAAAAATTGTGAGAAGAAGCATTGTTTTGCAAGCACGGTGAAGCTCGAAACCATCACTTCTGCAAAGTTTTATCCTTGTAAGCTAGAATGTTCATACATCCAGGCAGTTAAAACTGGGTTCATATGCAATCAATGGCAATCATGGGGGGGAGAGAGACTATAGTTGGATTTTTTTTTTGATATTACATGAACAAAAATGGGAACAAACAACTATAAAAGGCCTCGACTGTTCATTACACATCATTGGATTTGGAAGCACCATGCTCCATTCTCCTGAAAATTCAAAAGAATCAACTTAGCAGATCCATGACAAAGGAACAACGAACAGTATCAGCTCTATACATCGTGAGGGCATTTATTCCCAAATACAGATCTCTCCCCGCAAAAAATTGTGGGAAAAAAAACAAGAAGAGAAATGTATTCAACTAATTTGGTGAGAGTATCCAGGGAAATTGAAGCTCTTGCTTTCTTCAATAAGACAAGATAGAGCCATCTACAAGCGTGTAACTTTTGGAGGGTAGCGTCAGCACTATGAGTGAATGAGCTTCAGGAATATCTATGCTCACAAATCAAAAGAGAATCTTCAAGAATCATCTATTCTCACAGTCAAAAGAGAATTGTCTTGAGGACAAGGAGGACCAACATGATGAAGCACATGATGACGAGCGCCGTGGCACACATCACCATTCCGCCTCGTTTCTGAGTTCTCTCGGCCTGCAACGCCAAATCCATTCAATGCAAACAATGCAATACAGAATTCGAGAGAAAAGGAGATGCTTTGAATGTAGAATGAAATGATTGTTGAGGGTAAGAAGAGCACCTTCTGCAGTTGCTTAAGCCCCTCCTCAATTGTAGTTTCTACATTCTGAATGTTGTAGTCTATCCTATCAACAATAGTGCCCTGCTTGGAGAGAAAAGACCAGTTAATGACTCGTCTTAAAAAATAACTTCTGCGGATTTGAATAAGAGGATGAGCAGCTCTTAACCTGGTCTATTACTAGTACTGACAAGTCCTTCATGATTTGAGCAAGCTCGTTTACTGATTCAACTACCTACAAGGATCAATAGCAAAGACATAAAAAGTATTAAGAAATACAACAGGACACTGCCAGATTTCTGTTGATATTAAAAAAAAAAGAGACTAAGAGCAATCACTTGCCTGTTCGATCTCTCTTTCCCTTTCTACAGTGAATGCTTCACTCTTTTTCAGCTTGGCCATCTGATGCTCATTAAAAACCTAATATATAATTCATTTAAAATATTCTTAGTACTCAACCAAGGTGAAGAAATTGTGCAAGAATCCTGACTGAAAATGAAATGTATCTCACAAAACTATTTTGATAATGTTTCTGGATGTACTTGATAGATTTAATGACGAGAATAAAATTTAGACTACAACTTTGGGACACAAAACAAACAGAAAGAATCAATGGAAGAGAAGAATAAGTAAGCACCGGCACTTCATGTGGTTCAACCTTAAGTCTATGTTAACATGTGAAGACAAGGACATGAATTTACTATATTTAAAAAGTGCAAAGCACAACCTCTCTCATAATCTCTTGAACCTTTTTACATCTGAATATCACCTATATATAATTGACATCAATACATTCCAATACCAAGGAGGATTTAGCCCTGAACCACCATATAGATTAGTGGTGGGCTACATCCTTCTACAAACTGTAAATCTCACAAAATTTCTTATTCAAGTTTGTCTATCAACTTGTTAAGCAGGACCAAAAAATTCAAGACATGTCATATCTGGCAATAAACCCGTGGCAGAGAAGGTTAAGACAAGCACATACCATGTCATCCAAATTGTCATCATCTATAATAGATCTACCACCATTTAGGTTCATTTCTAAATCAACCCCGTCCTGACCCTGCATACCAAAACAAATTAATTATAGAAAAATGTTGATATATTACTCACTTATTCAGGTAGTTCCATAACAAAAAAAAATCCTTCTCCGACCTCTTTTTGTTGCCTGAGGCGCTTCAAGTAAGTTGACTGTTTCCTGCGAAGTTCCATTGAAAGGTTCTGAAGGTCAGTAGCAAGGGAACGCTGCAAATAAAAATATGCTAACATAAGCACAGCTCATCAAAAAAAAAATCTGCCATGTACAGAATGCAATTAACTGCATATAAAGTGCAACAGAGCAAAACAATGGGATGACGAAGTTCACAGCCAACTAGTACATCGGAAAGAGCAATCATTACACCCAACAATTATAGGCTCATGGCCAGAAGCAACTCACAAGAAGATATTATAATTTCTCGACTGGATAAACAAGGGGAAGAAGAGGAACAACAGAGGTCCATAACCCATCAAACCATTTAATAAGGTAGAATTTCACATTTACTTTATGAGCACATTATTGAATTGCATTCCCCCATATTTTTCATTCAAAATTTATTTTTTCTCGGGCTTAGGCCCCATCATCTACGAAAAAAATCATATGGAAGTAGAGAGATATCATTAGCAACTTTGCGTGTTTTGTTTTAAGTCATCATTTTCATGTGTGGGCACATCTAGTTGGTTCTAGCAAGAAAATTACGACTTACTTGCACATTTTTTCTGATGTTTGAATCCTCAGAAGGCCCGGCCGCAGCAAGTCTTTGCAGTTTCTTCTCTGATTTCCTTAAAAGACCAGTTATCTCTTGGGTTAGACCCTCGATCATGCGTTGATCTTCTTTACCATCACCAAATGAAGGCATCAATGCTTTGGCATGGGCCTTTGCTAGCTCAACCATTTTTGTACGTGCACGTTGCACATTTACCGATATTTCTTCAGATACATCCACCCAAGCTGGTGGCAAACCTACTGTAAGTGCACCCTTACTGCATCAAGAAAGGAATTTTTTAACAGTCCTACCAGGTTATCATAAAATTTTACAGAAAATACTAGCCCGTTAAAACAGCAATAGTACATTAGGCAGGAAGCTATGAGAGTCTAGAATTTAGAAGAGAGCCCCATGGAGTACTTAATACATGTACTCATATCTATCAGAATCTTTCAAATATCATGGCTTGAAATACAACCCTCCCCCGTGCCCACATACATCACCTCACAAAGCTACCATCTCACTGCCACTTGCAACTTCGATAAATCTTTCTACAAGAAATATCAACAAAATCATTAAGATTCACACATACCTGCATGTAAAATTATAAACCTACATTCCCGGTTATTCAATATTCCCAAGTCCCAAATTATATCTTTCTTCTGCAACAATCTTGCACTAACTTCGAGAAAAATATCTCATTCTTTCATCATTAAAATACATTTCCTACATCTATTTCAATCCAACCACCATTCATTCTTCACCTACAGCCACCAACAAATCCCAAACCACATACACAGCAGCAAACTTTTACAATTCTCGATTGCAATGCTTTTTGAAACCCTCCCATGATCCTACTCCCCATAATTAACTCCATCTACACCACTTTGAAATGTCGCAACCCTACAAATCCACTCACGTTCACTTCAAAAAATAAAAACCCGACATGAATTTTCAATATTCCACACATTTTCCACTTTCAATCTAACATTAAAACACACTACAAATCTCCAGCAAATTTCACTGCAAAAATATCTTATTTCTCATCTCTTTTTAGATAAAACTCTCAATTATGCACCTCACATCACTAAAATCAATAAAATTTAATTAACTCAAACTCCTCTCAAAATTCAACGCTAATTTGTTTTTTTTCAAAAAATATCCAGAATTTACTTATATACTAGTTAATTAATTAACAGCAAAAGCACAAAGCAGATCTCTATACTATACTATACGTATACATATACGAATATGAAAGTGCATGTGCGTGTACCTTGAATTACCAGGATCTTCAGTACTAAGAGGAGTATATTTCCCATTATGATTTAGAAACGAGGTGCTAGCCAACTCTATCACCGGACCACCACCACCTCCTCCGCTGGAGCTTGTCGAAGGCGATGAGCTTGACGGGACCCTGACGCTCTTTAATGCATCTCTGTACTTCCTAAATATCAAAGTCCGATTCCTCGTTGCCATAACAAAATTCTCAAAACGAAAATTTAATCTCTCTTTCTCCTGGAATCGAAGATTGACTGTTCTGGTTGTGTTGATGAGGTCACGTGATCGGTATCGGAGGAGATGGCGGAGGCCACTTGACCGGAGGAATTGCAAATGTTATGGGAGGTTGTGGAGGTTGGGGTTAATTAAGAAATAATTGCAAGTAGAGGGATTGATCGCCTTGGTTCCTTTCTCTTCTTTTTTTTTTTTTTCGTTTACTTTGACTGTAAAGTGGGACCTGGAACGATAACTAGTGGGTCCACCAGTAATTTTCTTTTTTACTTTCTGTTCCCTGTCCTAATTTTTTATTTATTAATATCATTAAATTTAATTAAGCTACTTGATATTAAATTTTTTGTCAATTCGACTACGTGTCAAGTTTTAAATTGAATTATATAGAATCTCACCCGAATAAATCAATCAACTTAAAGTAAATTATAATTTAAATAACCAGTACAAACATAATATAATTTTTTAAAATATTAAGACATCGGTCACCCTGTGACCTGAATGATTTCAATGAGTTTAATAAAAAAAAAATATTTTATTTAATTTTATGATAAAAATATTTTTTTACAGAATTGAGCAAGAAAATAATTGATATCATGATAATCTTATATAAAATAAACAAAAATAAATCATGAATTTTGTTTCCCAACCAATCTAATATTGATGAATAGCGATATGGAATATATTATGTTTTTTTAAAAAAAAAATTGATGGAAAAAACTCTCTAAACTCATGAATCTGGTAACCTGAGTTAATACATCAAATCTATAAGTGGGGTAATTAATTTCATTGAGATTAATATTTTTTTTTCTAAAGCGTCGTTTCGTTGACTGTACAATAACAAAAATAGACAATTGCAAAATCGGGCATCAAATGATAATAAGCAAAACAAAATGAATCACAAAGTTCAATTCTTAATAATCAATATCAAAGAATGAAATTATTTTTTTTAAATAACAAATTCGCTTGAAAAAACAAACTAAAAAAATAACTTTTTTTTTATAACAATGCATGACCAAACATTTATTTTTTCACGCCTTTTAAATGTTTATCTAATAAAAATAAAAATAAAAGTTTTTACCAAACATTCATTTAATCAGACAACTGTAACGTATCGAGTTATAATTTTCAAAAATTGACTATTCATCAAATTAAATATTTTTTCAAAATTGGAAGGAAAAAAATTCACACACCACTCATTTACCCATGCCTCGTCCGGATGAAACTATATTTTTTGTGTTTGTCAAAAAAATATTAATTGTGTAATTTTTTATTATATTATAAATTTAGATAAAATAATAAATATGTATAAAATTCATACAGAGCTAGAGTTTCCTATATAATATATAAATTTAAAAAATTTCACCACCGATATACCCCGCATGTGCCGCCGGAAAAGTTCGTATGAGTAAAAATTAACGGCGTGTAAAAATATGACACGCCTATAGTAACCTTGAAAAAAAAAATATAGAATTACCTGACCATTCTTATACCCAGAAATAGTCACTAAAAAAACCAGGTGCGCAAGTTTCACCATACCCCACCACCAACTTTTTTTGTGGCTTTAGATGGTATCAAAATAATTTCACTGTGAAAAACATGAAAAAACCTAAAGTACCCTTGCCTCTAGCCCCATACCCGAGTCCCACCCAAGAGCAAAGTCATTATTTCACCATTTAATATAGACAAAAAATAAAAAAAAAATACTCATAATCGACCATCGTCTCCTTCTTATGAACATCCAATGATAAATTAGTAATTTTATTGTACAAATAAAAATAGATAAAGCCAAATCACCCTCAAATAATACGCAAATATCACACAATATTCTGAAAATGCCCAAAATCTCCTGGCAACAAAGGTAAATTTTTGCTGTTTGAAAGGTAAAATAGTAATATAAAAATTCACAATAATATATGTTTAGAAACAATTAAAAATCTACGCGTTTTATATTATTTCTAATAAAAAAAATAATATAAAGCCACCAGCAGAACACACATCATACTCCCTTCTTCCGACGAACAAAAACAGGTCCTTGTATTATCTCTCACTCCTTTTATAAATAAATAAATAAATAAAAACCCACCTTATCAGATATCATCATTTCCTCTGATTCAACCCCTTATTTCAAGGTTATTCATTTGCGTAAATTCAAGATCAAAGCTTCAAATTCGATTAAGAAAACCCACTTTTTTTATTTTTCAACGAGTGAGGATCGGTGGAGAATTTTGGAGTTTTAAATAAAGTTAAATTGATTTAAAAGGAGCTATGGACGGTGATTCATGGAGTGCTCGTCTTTCCTCAGCTTCTAAGAGATACCAATCAGCTCTTCAATCACGATCTGGTGAGCTTTTTTATTTTATTTTATTTTCTCTTTTTCGGATTTTTAAAATGATCATTTTATTTATTTATATATGTGCGAGGTCTGTCTGGTTTCTGAAAAAATGAAGGAAAAGTTAGTGTCATGGAAGTCTGTTTGTTTCAAAGTTATAAGGTTTGGGTTTTTAATCAATTTGAGCCTAGTTGCATCAAACCCAGTTGTCATTTCTTTGTCTTTTGATTTTTTATTGGTTTGTTTGTAGCTAAGAAATGATTAAAAATTTAAAGATTATGATAATTTAAAGTGTTGATGTTCAGAGTTTGGATTTTTAAGTAAGTTGAGCTTGGTTGCACCAAACCCTGAAGTTGTTTCTTTGTCTTTTGGTTGTTTATTGATCTATTTTGCGTTAAGAAAGTGAGTTTATGGGAATTTAAAATGTGTTAATGTGTGAAGATTGTTTTTTTTTAATTGTTTGGTCATTGACAAAACGAAGGAAATTATAAGGTTTTGAAATGTAATTTTCTTTTCTCATTGAAAAAGAGGGTTTTGTTCTGGTTGGTTGATGGAAAAATGAAGAAATATGAGAGAACTGGGATTTGGTATGTTAAGGTTTTTCATTATGGGTTTGTTTTAACCCCTGAAAGGGAAACGACATTGACTTCACCCTGCACGGTATTGCTGTTACTCGAAAGTGAAACTCAAAAGGTTCGTTATTTTTTATAAAGAAAAAGAAAAAGAAATTGTCTGTGAAAATATTATTTTTATTCATTGAGTGAAGAGTGTCAAGAGACGAGTGTTGTTATCTAGGTTCAGCAAGCTGGAAAATAAATTCTCATACGGAGGTAACAAGTATTCCTTACGGGGAATCTGTAAGGGAAATGCTCCTCGTAGCCAGTAAAGTGGTTGACTTCTTGAGAATCAGGACTCTTGACACTTGAGTTGAGTTAGACTATTATAAAATGGAGACGCAATATTTCTGGAGGTAATGAACTAAGAATATTTTCTCTTAAACTTCAACTAACTGTTCAATGTTTGCAAATGCAGATATGTTTACGGGGTTTGAAGAAATTGATGGAGATGATATAAGGGAGGAGTATCCATGCCCTTTCTGTTCTGAATATTTTGACATTGTTGGGTTGTGTTGTCACATTGATGATGAACATACCGTGGAATCAAAGAATGGGGTATTTACTATCTCCTTATACATGTTAATAGCTGAATTGCATACATCCATAGAATTAGAAATATTCTTTATTGTCTATCAGAATTATTCTCTAGTTGTACATGCTGTACAATGCTATTTCATGTTTATGACTCAAAGCATGGCCAAATATTTTCAACAAAAAATAACCACAAAACCTTGATTCTTACAAGGAAGAGAGCTTTTTAGGAGGATCAAGTCTAAGGCTTCTTCTAGTAGGCAACAAAGACTTGGTAACAAATGATATTGCATATTCCATATTGGAAGCACCGAGGTTAATCTGCAGTTGGCTAACTCACCCAACCATGATGTATGACATAAGAGAGCAAGCACAATGATTAGTAGTGGCAAGCTCCCCTTGTCAAAACAGAGAAGATGAGGTGCAGAAGTTTGACAATTTTTAAAGAATTAGAAAACTAACCTTGTTGAGTTGTTGGATGTTGGTTGCACCAGCTGCACAGAAGGACCGACGACGACGAGCTTATAGACAATTGATGATTGATTGAGAAAGGGAAAGCGAAAGTGACTCAAATGAGGGCAACTGGGCAAAAGTTAATTAACTTGTAGTTGCACAGTTGCGTATTGGCAGGATCGTAAAATTAGTCCATGTTTACTGATTTTACGATTTTGTCTGATTTTACCGGGTCACACACAATTTCACTGAGTTTTGATTTTCTAAACCGATTTTACAAGGTTTATAGATTTGACTCGTAAAATCTACGGTTTCACGAGTCAACGAGTTTAACAACCTTGGATGGGACCTTTGACTTTACTGAATTAAGAATTCTTCCATTCAAGCCAACTTTACTTTTGATAATGGGTTAGGGTTACAACCCGCAAAAGATTGTTTTTCTATGATTATGACCCCCCAGTTCATGATATGATGTATAGTGTTGTAAAAGGGTTCAATAGGGTGCCAACACTAACTTTCTTTTATTAATCATAAGAGTTTTGATCATCATATTAAGTGACTACATTTTTTGACACTATTTTTTGTTTCGGGTTCCAATGATGAGATCTTATTGAAGGCTAATTCTGATCATGATGGAATGTGTTTATTTACAGGTTTGCCCAATTTGTGCAATGAGGGTGGGTGTTGACATGGTCGCGCATATAACCCTCCAACATGGAAATATATTCAAGATATCCTTTTCTTTTGAGTTATTAATTGCTTCCAAAGTAGCATTTCCATGTCCTGTCACAAATATGTCAAAGCGAGCAACTGCTAATGATCCCTCCCCCCTCTCCGGTGATCGTGTGTTTGCGTGCAAAAACTATTTCAACTTCTTGATTGCTTTTATTGTGGGAATGTTTAGATCACTTTCTTATTTTTTGGTCTAAAGCTAGACAGTTTTTTTTTTTGTTCATTTGATTCTGTCCAGTTTTTATTATGTTTCTTGTACTTATTTTTTGCACCAAGGCCATCATGCTTTTGTTTTGAGTTCCTTAATAAGGGTTTACATGCAGCGCAAGAGGAAATCACGTAGAGGTGGACCTCATTCAACCCTTTCTCTATTGAGGAAAGAGTTGAGAGACGGGAATCTACAGTCCCTTTTAGGTGGTTCCTCCTTTATTGTTTCCCCGTCCAATGCAGCACCTGATCCATTATTATCTTCGTTCATTTTACCCATGACTGATGATTACACAAGTTCCCAGCCTTCTTTTTTGTCTGAAACAAGCTTGGCCAAGAAAAGCTTGGATGGGAATGTTTCAGAACGGTATGTTTTTCTGCTGTTCTTTCTCTGTTATGCTTTACTTAACTCATGCAGTAGATTCTTTTTTCTGTACTGTAAATCTATCACATAATAGCTATTTCTTACTTTTATTATCATGGAAAATAATAAGTCCTGTGATGATTTCCTAATATTATTTTGAGGGTAGCCTTTTTACTAGATAATGATCAAGGAATATTGTATGGCAGTATCTTTGTGACACTGAACTTGCAGATTTCTAGCCAGTTGATAATTAATTACTGCGAAGTGTGCCAGTATTTTATTTCGTGATTCCCCGGTGAACAATGACACAAATGCCTGACACTGTTGTTGACATTAGAGAGCTCGGAAAATGCTCATATTAATATTGCCCTACACTCACCTAGCCCAGACACAAAAACCTATCTATCCTGGAGCACACATGCATTTTGGTTCTTTTCCGTGATCCATGCTATAAAGTTGTAATTTTTCTTCCTTTTTTGCACCAAGAGCATCCATGTTTGATCATAAAGTATGATTGTTTGGACATTTGCTGAAAGAGAACATTACAGTTTGAATTGCAGACGATCATGTAGTCAGTTGCATTGATGCTTTCATGAAATTCTCAGCGAAGATAGGATCAAAGGGATGTGATGTCATAATTTGAATACTTTCTGGAATGATCATTGATTTATGCCAATAAACTAAAATCTTTGAACTGCATTTTTTTGCCTAGCCTACTTCTACATCATACTTACCAATAGTCACCAAAAGCATTTCAACCATACAGAGTGAAACTATACAGAACTTGAGAAAATGGTAATTAATTAGCCTTTTTTTCCAAATCTGAGTCGAGCCCAAGCGCTCGAGGTCATGAATACTGTGGGCTGCTGCTGCCTGATCATCTGAATTATAGGGTTTTAACCCTTCATTCTAATTTTGAGGATTGAATTTTTTCTTCCTGAGTGTCCTGACTTCTGGGATATATGCTACCCAATCACGCGGTCCTCGTACTTGCATCCAGTGCTTGAATAATAATGCCACTCTTAGTTTCTAACCCCTTCCTAAACTCAAACCGGAACCCATTCCTGACTGCAGTCATTGAAATATAGCCCTGCATTGAGTTTCGGATCATTTGTGTATGTATGCGGGATCTTGTTGGCTTTTCTCATCCATGTACTGTATTTTTGTCTCAATAGCAGAAACAAGAAGTCACCTCCCATGTCAATTAAGGACAAGGAAGAGAAGGCCAAAAGGAGTGAGTTTGTACAAGGGCTGTTGCTGTCTACAATTCTCGATGATATTTTATAGAAGTGTATTCACGCCGGCCGGTACTGAAAGCCAGATTTTCAACTAGAGCCCTTCAATCTATGCTATGTTTGTAGTGAAAATGGGAATGTATCAAACGCAGAGTATTGAATAAAAATGTAGGAATGGATGTAAGTTATGTTGCATGTGAGCTTTAGTGGCTGGACAGAGACTTGTACTTTCAGTTATGATCAAATGGTAAAGAAAAAAAAAAGTTCTTTCTGACAGTTCTCTTCTTTGCTGCTTTGCTAACGGATTTCTGTTTAACTTTCTTGTAGTTCTTTGAAATAACAGAGACAAAATGGTAAAGAAAAAAAAAGTTCTTTCTGATAGTTCTCTTCTTTGCTGATTGCTAACGGATTTCTGTGTAACTTTCTTGTAGCTCTTTGAAAAAACAGAGACAAAATGTGTCTAGTAGATCAGCAAGCTGGTGTTTCATATTAATTTTGATCTATTGAGTTGCCTTCTTTTCTGATGTTGATGCTGCTGACCTGGTAGCTCGAGCATAATAGAAAGAAACAAAAAGATTCCTCAAAGTTGGCTATAATACCGGCATGTGTCAGATATAGTTAGATCCCTGGTTATTAAACCGAGATGTGCCTGACGAAAGGAACTAGAAACCAATCAACTCAGTGCTAGGATTGATCTGGGTTTCATAAAAACTTATGGAGAAATTAAAGTCGGTGTGGCTTGATTGAAAATCTAGAACCTGGAATTTGGGTTAGAATTGGTAAAAAACATATTGACCTTTTTTTTTATGTATTTAAGAAATTATACAACTTACTTGAGCCTTAGAATTGACTTGCCGGTTCGGTTCATGCTCAGGTTTTATAACTAAGGCAAACTGCCCGAGTATTATATTTGTGAAAATAACTAAAACAACTGATGTTTTGTCTTTGCAAGTGATAGAGAGACTTCAAGACTAGACTTCAGATATCTCCTGTGACAGAACAAGTTGATCTACCTGCGCTGACTAAATTCATCTAGGCACTACAGGTTGACCAATTGTTGAAATCAAGTTTTGGAGTTCAACTAATACCAGATCATGACTGACCTGTATGAAGCAGCTGGTTTGGTTCTTCTAACATGGCACTTTCATTCTGACATGCCCGGGGGGCTGTTAAATTTAGGCCACAAATGGGAAAATAATAACTTAGTGAAATCTAGTTTATCTGATCAGGGTTTTAGTGTCTCGTTTGAACTGATTAAACCTAGTCCAGACCTAGCTAGGTTAACACCAAGAAATTAATTCATCAAAAAAAAAAAACACCAAGAAATTAAAAAGAAAAAAAACTTGACCACACTGTTTTAATAAAAATCAATGATCTGTTGATCCACTTGTTGTTCCAGTAGTGGGACAATGAGAGCTATCATGTAACATGTATAAGGTAGCTCTAACAGTGGTGATTTCAGGTGTTTCTCTATCAAGGCTCTGATCACCACCTTCCATTTTATCAAATGTTGCAGTGCTTGGCTTTTCATGTTGAATACAATTGTGTTTGATTTATCATAAATAGCTGGTTCGAAATAACAATGTTCCATGACTTACTTGAAAAGCTCTTTTGCTGCTTCCACGTTTCCCTGGCCTCTCAAACCCTCAATACTTTTAGCTTCCATCTTGGTTTACTGGATGAGATTTCTTTCTTTACAGTATCTGCCGTTTATCATCTGACCACCGACACGATTTCTAGTTGCTAAACGATCAAAAGAGTCTACATCAAGCTTCAAAAGATTCTCATAGCGTATCTTATTCAAAACAAAATTTCTCACTAAGAACTCATTGAAAGAATTGAATCTTGACGTGCCTGTAAATATATAGACCAGAGACTAGAGACCAGAGAGCGAGACGTCAAGAGCATGGCTAAAACTATTTTGTTTATGCAGCCGCTTGATGGATTGTTGGAGGCAGATTGCCAGACTCTTCGGCCTTCTTGAAGCCATTTCTCTACAACTGGATTAATGGAGTTTGCGATCCATTAATAGAGTCTATCTTTCGGGACTGTGATGGTGTTTATGGAAAAAATGAGAGCTTAGAACAAAGGAAAAGCCATAACTTTGATGGCAGAGGTTTAGGTTTGATCTTTTAAGAAGATGATTTAAGTTGTCCTCAGAGAAAAAAGATCTGAAATTTTGAGAGACGGTTGTTTTAAGGCTCAAGGAGGGCTTAAAGAAGTATCCATTTATATTTTTGGCAGTTTGCCATCACCTACAGACATAATCCACCAAAAACAAATTCCCAGACCCTTTTCCTTTTCCAATATTAATCTTTTAACTCTTTCTTCTCGAGTTACTTTTACACTATTCGTGGTGACAGCTGAGCACCTGCCTTGGCATCAACTTGACATTAATGTAGGATAAAATGATCAAGAGGTATGGGCTGAAACTGATAGGGATAGAGACCAAAATAAACTTAAAGCCAATGAAAATGGTAATAAACAGCAACAACAGGATAATTTAGTCAGTCTAAATAATGAGTATCATGATCAAATAAGAATGGAGCTTTTGTGTGCTCAATGTTAGTCAATAGTGCCTATAAACAAGTTAACCATAAATGTCTGTCCAGCTCTAACAAAAAAGAGTGAGGAAATAGATTCTCCCTAAAGACCTAAAGTCAACCACTGTCGTGGTCTCTTGTCCATGATCCTTTTCACCACGTCCCTTACAAATGAGTCAAAACAAGATGAGCAACAACCTTTCATAGGGCTTCTCTGCCCAGCGACCACTCTATCAATATGTATACAAGTTGATGGGGGGGGCACCGTATGAACTTCACTCCTCTTGTGCTCTAGTCCACAAGCAGCTAATATGGTATGTGTAGAACTCCTTGATATATCCTTGAAAGTATCATGGTCTGCGTTGGAAGAAATAAGCCAATTTTAAGCATTTCAATTGCATGGTTGAAAGCAATTATTTCAGCTTAAATTCCATGCATCTAACCAACAAGCAAAAATTCTATGAATTCTCAAGCTTTTCAACACTGCCTGACAAAAGGGCATCTAAACAAAATTTCATATCTGGATGAATATTGTCAAGTCCTGAGTGTATCACAGGGATTTGGCATCCCAGAACAGGAAGCCTGTTTCTCCATCAACTACCTGTTTCCCCAGGGTCTCAACAACCAAAATACTGAATCAGTAAAAATTACTTAGGTGACAATATAATTTCACGTACCTAATTCAGTATCATGTGACAAGCTTCCCAAATGGTTTTTGACCATTGATTGCAATTTTTCCTTCACGTCATAGAATTGGCTTTCTTCTCTAACTTGGTTCGAGGACAGAGTACCACCAGGCCCGATCATTGCTTTGCAGCCAAACTCATGCGGTTGTACATAACCAGGCATTGAGTTGATCCCTACGAGTTCAGGCCATAATGTCAAATTGATGGATCTGTCAGCAGTTGGAATAGATGGATCCTGAGCCGTTTGCCTTGTCAATTGGTTTGGTACCAGATAAAAAGAATCCCTATTTTGAAATGAAGACGACGGATGGTCATTAGCCTGCAATCTCTCCTCGTGAAGTGTCTGTTCTGTTGTGTCAACTTCTTGTGTCCTTAAATTTTGAAGAGCTGTTTCCCTACCCAGATCAATTTGCGAGTTTGAAAGATCACTACGCAAGCTGGCAGCAGAGATGACATCAATTCTATTTGCCATGGGATTTATATTTGTTGAGGGGTTCATATTTGAGAGGAGAATCCGTATATTGCGGTGTATATGACGTCTCCCAGAGAGAGTTGAAGCGCCTGCTCCAGAAACTGGAGAAGCTACATGATTCTCTCCAGTTGGAAATCTTGGAGATGACAAACTCCCAAATGCTTGAGGGACTTTTAATCGAGGTGAAGACTCTAGATTGGGATCTAACCCTTCTTCTAAATTCAACATGAGTGATGGTCTATTAAATATAGTGCTGCTTATATTCCATTGATCAGGCAAAGGATCTTGAGTCTGAGAACTTGAGGATCCAAGAGCAACATGTCTGCAATCATCACAGTACCAATTGCCTTCAGGTACTTGCCGCCCCAAACCGACACAATAGGTATGTGCGGATGAATCACAGAGATCACATAGTAGCATGAGGCCATCATCCCCACTTTCGTGGCATTCTTTACAAATCACGTTCTCATATGGATCAATGTAGCTCCTGATTTCTTCCTCAGTTGGTTGATAGACCTGCATAACAAAATAACCCAAACCAAGACACAGAATAAGCAAAAATCAAAGAACAAGGCAAATAATAGGCACGGAGCAATAAGACAGAAGACGACCTGATCACGCTTGGGAACTTGGATCACCGTATTCCTCAGATCGACTCCCACTATTGATCTTCCGTTCTTGGTTATTGTTCTAAATCTTTGCTTGCACAAAGGGCAACGAGATTCCACCTTTGACCACTCCATGATGCAAGTGAAACAGAAGTAGTGAAGGCAACAGTCCAGTGTTCCCCTGAATCTTCTTTTGTCCTCTTCAGAAAGACAAATTCCACATACCTGCCTTCCTAGCTCTGATTTTACTTCCTCTACCTTCTCCTTACCTTTTCTTACTGGTGATTTTGTCTGCTTGCACAAATCCCCATTCTCCTGAAATCTCTTCCCAGCTGATGAACTTCTCAAACTTGTCTTCAATTCTCCATACCAATGACTGGCTTCCCTCACCTGCTCCCTCTCTTCCTCGGAAATGGTGTAGTCACAATCAGATGACCCATTAGACAAAAAATCTGAATCTGAATTTACAGCAAATTTCCTCTTTCTCACACCTGAATGTTTCTTGCTCGTTTCTCTCACAATTGGGCTATCGGCTAAGAAGTCACCATCATCTCCGTCATCATATTCACATCTCTCTTTCTTCTTCAACTTACGTTTGTTTCTTCCTTTCTTTGCCAAAGGCTTCTTCAAAACCCTAGATTTTCTAATCCTTTTTCTACCTCTTCCAGAACCCCTTTTTGGCACTCTCTCCTTGATCAATTTCACATTCCTGCTCTTCCTTTTCACTGTCAATTCTTCATCCCCATTCAAGCAATCATCATCGTCATCATCTTCATCTGGTGTGAATTCTTCATCGTCTTCACCCTCATCATCATCTGGTGTGAATTCTTCATCGTCTTCATCCTCATCATCATTAATATATTCCTCATCCTCATCATCATAAGATACCCTTTTTCTCTTCTGAGAAGTTTTACCCTCAACTTTCCCATTCCATAAAGAACCACTTTTCTTCTTCGATCTAACAGGCTTCCTAAACTCCTCCTCGACAAAACTATCAAAACTCTCCTCTGATGCATACCCATCTAAAGAAACTCGGCAATCCTCTGAATCATCATCCGATACGTTTTCCTCGTTCTCAATGACATAATCCTCATCCGAGTCATCGGAATCCTTATCTTTATCCCTGGCCCTTTTCTTGAGATTCCCCCTCCAATTAACCTTTTCTCCCCTTCCCATCTATATTTGCACACCCCCACAGAAACACCAATACCCCCAATTACAAAACCAAAACTTTCAACCGTTCATCCAATAAATACACTACATAATCTACACATAGAATCAGATCATACAAAAATTGAACCCCGGGATTCCTGAATTGAGTCTCTTTCTTTCTAGCTTAACTCCTACCTCAAATGGGGTAACAATATTAATGCAAATCCTGCCAGAAAACTTCACTAATCACCAATCATTTCTGTCACCGATCTGTATCAACACAAACCACGAATAATAACCAAAACCCAGATCAGATTCCAAAACTATTCCCTTCATAAAGAGCCTGAAAATCAATCATAAAAAAGCACCAAATCCCACTAATAAAAAGAAAAGCAAAAAGCTTTAGCTACCCTTTTTGGAGCTATTAAATAAATTAAATCGAGTTCCTTCTAGAAAAACCAGGAGAGCAAATAAATAATTAAGTATAAAATCAAAGAAGAAACAAACTTTAAACCAAACATAGCCTTCAATTTCCAGTAAAGAAGGCTTAAAAATATATACTTGTTACATACAGACAGGTACATACATAGAGAGAGGGGGGAGGTTGTTTGATACCTGAGAAAGAGAAAAGGAAGGAAGAAGAGGATGACACTGAGACAGAGGAGAGAAATCAGAATTGTTATTCGTGGAGATTATTGTAAGAAATAAACTGCCATTTTATTACCAGTCCGGTTACTGCGTTTGCTGTGTTATGATATCGTTTTTCGTTTATCTATATATAAAGAAGGTTTTTTTTTAAATATTTTTAAGTAAAACATACTTTTAAAAACAATCATTACTATCATTTGAAACGCTCATTCAATTAGTAAGCCCCGGATAAATTTAATTAATAATTCAACATAAATTAGATTTTTAATGATTTTAATTTATTTTCACATGATTGGTTGATTAATCTCTGAAATAACCTGGTGGGTATTGTCAAGATTAACATTTATAACCGTAGTTTACAGTATTTTTATTTTTATTATTATCTATTTATTATTTGATTGATTGAGGCTGCATGTATCGGGTTAAGAAAAAATGTTTAATTTCAAGAAAAAAAATTAAAACTATATTATCTCTTGCACGTGTTATGATTCGTGTGAGACGTGATTTAACTGGAAATGAGGTTATGGATTAGACAAGCTGAAATGCCAGCCAAAGCATTAACAGGGTTTGGATTTTATTTTATTTACCAAAAAAACCCTTAAAAACTATGAGTGAATATTTTAACATTGATATATTCTCTCTGGTATAGTGAATTAGATGGGTTGACATCTAATTTACTTTGATTTTTTTATATAAAAAATTAAATTCTATTTGGATTCAATTTTTCACGCTTAGAATTATTTTAAACATGATTTAAATTTTTTAAATTAAGTTTAAATAAAGCCCCATCTATTTGCGAATTTGTTTTTTGAAGGGTGGTTTCCATAGAAAATGAATTATTTTTTTATATTCGGAAGTTTCATGAAAAATGAGTTGAGAATATATATATATATATATATATATATATACTCTTTAATATATTCTTTTGACATGTAAAAACATTTAACAATATGAAATTAAAAATATTTAATCTCATAAATTATTTCAAATAAAAAAAACAATTAAAGGAATATATCAAACAAAAATGAAAAAAAAACTTGAAAAATGATCACTGTAGTCACGAAACAAACAAGGTATAAAAAAATTCAAACATATTGGTACTGACACACTTAGAATAATAATTATTATTATAAGAGTATGATTGATGTTGTGTGTTTTAAAGTGTTTTTTATTCAGAAATATATCAAAATAATATTGTTTTCTTAATATTTTTAATATCAATACATATAAATAATCTAAAAACATCACAAAAAAAAATAAAAAATAATTTATAGTGATAAATAAAAAAAATATTTTTCTTAAAAATATTTTTAAAATAAAATGTCAAACTGAAATTATTACCTTGAGACGTCTCCACGACCACTGACAAGAAACTTATTTTGTAAATAAAGCTGGTTTTATTTTATTTAATACTGATTCTGATAATTAAAAGTAAGAAGTGTTCACATTTAAATAAAAAAATTAATATATGATATTGCATTTTTTTTGCATATATATACAATATAAAAAATTTCTATACTGGAATAATAATAATATTTTTTTATAAAATAAAATAAAACAATGTTATTTTAATAAAAAAATATATATTCAAAATAAAAACTAACTTATATTATATTAACAGAACAAGTTAAAGCTACGTAGAAAAAATGATTTCTTTATTAATAAATCTCTTCAAAAAATTCTCTTTTATTAAATTATTAAATCTTTCCAATCGTCTTATAAAATTAATCTCGGGGATTTTTTGGTAAGCATCTATTAAAAAAAACAAATAAAAAATAAAAATTCCTTGCTTTTATTCTCTTAAAAAACATGGATTCACTCGCTTCAAGATTTGATTCTTTCGTTTGACCTTTCGTCCGAATTGGACATGCTCGTCTAGCTTTTCTTCTCCACATATTATTACATATATGCCCTTCAACTTTTGTTCATTTAACAGTTAGACCTAGAAAGTTGACGAGAAAGAATGGCGCACCATCATGAATAAAGCACCCTCGCTCGATTTTCCATCACATCACGGACCATGGGCCCAAACTCCAAGCGATCCTGGCTGTCCATTAGGAATAATCACAGAGACACAAACACACAGGAGGGTGCGCGAGGAAGACACGTATACGGAAATGGATGAGACTGGATTTTTTATATATATATTATTTTTTAAAAGAGAATCAAACGGCGGTGTGTCAGACTGCCCACAGAGTAGATTAACAGATGATTTGGAATGCTGGATGCGGGAGGTCGGCAGGCGATGTTTGTTTGGATGTAACACGTGCTGTATAAAATTGTTATTACCATGAAATACGAGGTTATTTCCTGTTTGCTCTAAATTTTGTATTGCATTAGAATTTCACTTTTACACGATACTATTAAATGTATTCTTTTTAAAAAAAAATTATTTTTTTGTGTTTTTTTAGTTTTGATTTATAAATACCAAAATAAATTTTTATAATAATAATATTTTAATAATTTCTAAAAAAAACTTTAAAAACAATCATTAGCATAATATTAAATTAAATAAGCTCTAAACACGGTGTCTTTTAAATTCCAGTCAAAGAGTTAGATGTGTTGATTTGGATTAAAAAAACAAGAAGTTTTTAATTATTTTAAAAAAATCAAAATAAGGATTTTTTATAAATAAAATAAAGTTAAATCGATTCAATTTCAAATATTTTTTTCTCTTCTAAAACATCACCGGGTAAAACTAAGTTTAATAATTGCAGTTTTATTTACCATTTTTTTCTGCGTTAATAAATATTTTTGGTGTAGTTTTGATGCATTTTCGAACAAAAAAATACTTTAAAAGACTACAAAAATCACATTTCCAACACAAACACATGATATAACACAAAAATAGTTGGGTATATAAGTTTTTTTCTTGTATAGCCTGAGTTTTCCATCTAGAATATTAATTTGATATTTTTTTTTAAAAAAAAAATGCAAGTTACAACAGAAGGCGCGACAATGTTCCCAAACAGGTCATATGGCCTCATTTCTATAATTGGAATTGACTTCAATCTTTTACAGAGAATGTTGACCATGACCAGCCGCTTCCACATAGCTATAAAAAATAATATATATATATATATATATATATATATATATTAAATATATATATATTAAATATGTAATATCCTTAAGATCGAGTTGCTATGAGGTATAAATCTCGCACCATCAATATTTTTGTCTTTTTCAAAGCTCTGTTAGAAAACAAATGTTGACCGGGAGAGGGTTTTTTTTTATATTTTTTTTAAATATAATTTTAGTCATATAATTTATTTTTATACATTTAAAGTAGTCCTTCATCTCTTAGTTGGTATCTAAACAAAATAAAAAAGATAAATAATGAAAATATAAAAATATATCTAGTAGAAAGAAGAAATAAATCAGTTTCCGAAACAATTTTCAAGTAAATTTTAATCTTTTTTTTTCAAAAATAAAACACCTTAACTATCAATGTTTTCACGTCAAAATAATAGATGAACACTCTTGTTTTATATTATATTTTAAAAATACTTTGTGATTATTTTTTTACTAATATCAAAATAATTTATAAAAAATAAACATATACATTTATTTTTAATAAAAAAAAATTTAAAAAACAATTTCAATATTACTATGTCATCAGTAGATAGGCTTTGCATAGCTCTGGGCTACAGCTTAGTATATTTCGCACGTGAGCTCACAGAACTGCTAAAAATCTCGCGGTCCAGTCCAGGTTCTACAAATCCCATAGGAGGAAGTCACGGGGATGGAATCTGTTCATCTCTGGCCCAGTCCTGATTCTGCAAATCAAATAGCAGGCCGCCCTCTTCAGTTCTTGATAGATTTCAACCACGATGGTGTCTCGGATCAGCTTCTGTGTATAAAAAACAAGCCTCTCTAATCAAGCAACAAATCAAATCCACATAGAATTGGAGTTTACACGAGAAACTCCACACCACTCGCATATTTCGAGTTATATATATCTATATAGCCATGCATCAAAGATTTATCTCCTGAAAGGAATCAAGGAAACCTGAGTTTTTTTTGTGTTTTTTTTATGAATCGTGGATGTTCATGTCATGTTGCGTGTATTTTAACTAATCCCACGAGTTCTTAAGTTAACGATTATATAAGTCTTTGGTGACTATCTTATTAATGAAAAACATTGTTGAAAATTTGAGATTACATCGCAGGAGCAACCTCAAAATCAGACCATGTGCCTGGTCTCTCAGAGTTTCTTCATCAAGAACAGCACTGCACCCAAAACCAGATTACAGTAATGATAATGTTTATCGCTGCTTCTTATAATAGAAACTTTGTCTCCCAAAAGGAAAACATTTTTTTTATTATCTTCTCCTTTGTTAACACCAGATTCAGTGTGAGAAGAAAAGGGCTGGACATAATAATCTGACAAGCCATTGAGCAGACTAAAGCTTTATTAGACCTCAATCTCTTGTGTTTTCTTGGCATCATTAAGTCCAGCACAGTGGACCATTTGCCACAGCAAAACTTGGCTAATCCCTTTGTTTTTTGCTCTAATTAAAAAAGGATTAAGGAATTTTAGCAGCTAAACAATCTGAATCATCAAATGTTTGGGGATTCATGAAGTGACCTGGACACATGGGCTGTGTTGAAAAGAAGGACAGTGGAGAAGGCAACCAGAAAAGAATACGTGATTGAACATCATTATTCTAGACAAAGGTCCCGATAAACAATGCACTCTTGCATTACTCTATTCATCTTACCTTTTTTTTTTGGGATTTTGAGAGAAAAGCTTAAAAGAATGTTAGACCAAGCAGCAGACAAGAGTGCTGTGATAGTATGAGCATTTGAGGATTGTTTAAATTAATATCACACCTTGTTTTAATCATGCTTTTAAAACATAGATAACATCTAATATGAGTTTACATGAATTAGCTCGAATTAACCCGGGTTTAGAAATTGGGTCATGCTGACCACCAAGAACTCGAAAAAGGTGGATAAAACCCATTGGAACAATCTTATTTTGGATGCGAGAAAATTTCATTTTTCGGAAAGCATATTTTATGGGTCCAGGTAAGCAAGTAAAACTCTGAATGTCTCATGCTCTTACAAAAGATGCATGTATTAACTCGAGCTCGAAATCTAATAAATATATCGCAAGCTCTTTGTCTTTACGGCAGATCCCTTAAGGACGACCTCTTTTCCTTGCCTACAACACCCACAACTTTAGGACAATGCTCATGTCTGTTGTTTTGTTAGCACGAAGAAGAAGATGCTAATCACATTAATGGAAGTCAAATGATGGAGCTTTTTGTTTCTAAATTAGATATTAAATAAATTGCATAATGTTAGGTCTTGGTAGCAACCAGCAAGCCACTCGCTGGGATTAGCCCCACCTTTCCCCTTCATGTCAAGGTCTAAATCATCAACTAACTACGCTTTAACTTCAAAGTAAAGCCTCGTACCTCTCCCGATCATGTATTATATTGAACTGGGTCTCGCTTTAGTATAACTCGGAGAAGCATGAAATTCCCAATTTATGATTACTTCATACGTTTAGATTTTCGGCGCATGTTGAAAGTAATTAGTACAACATATGATTCATGTTTGCTTTTTAGGTACCGGTTGCTAATAGTTAGTTATTTTATGTTTTTTTTTATTGAAAAAAAAATAGATTGAGGTTTTTCTATGATTTTGATTTGATATGAAAAAATATATAATTTAAATTAAAAAACATTTTTTAAAAAATTTGCACCACATTACCATGCATCTCTTAGCATAAAATTTACTCTAATGTGTGTTCTTAGTAGATAGCAAAAAAATAAAACACATTCTTTTTATCTGTATAATTCGCATCGATAAATATAAAACTCGACTTGATGATAGATCGACTCGATATCTTATCTTGTTGGCTTAAATAGCAGTTCTCATTGGATTTTATAAAAAAAAAATATACTCGTTACCCTAACAATCTATCTAATCAACTCATGATTTTTGTTTTAGACCGAGTCGAACCAAATAAGATCTTTTAATCTCAAAGCATGAGTATAGATAGTATTTTTGTGCAAGTTTATTTTGCACATTAACCAAATAAGATCTATTAAGTAAACTAAATTATTTTAAAAAAATTCAATATCTTAAGCATTCATACTCATGCTCTTGTGCTCCCTATGAGATTAGAACTTTCTTCTTTGAATTTTTATTTAAATATCCACAATATTTCTTACTATTTACACGAGAAAAAAAGAGTCATTTGAATTTTTTTTATTTGATTTTGTTTTATTAAAAATATATATTTAAGGAGGTCCATGGAGCCCGCATGAATCAAGGGCTGAGATTGGACGGCCGGGCATCCATACTGAGTTAGCTAGTGAGTGCCGGAATGGCTTGCTGGGCCCCCACTTCTATAGTTGTAAATTGTAATTGCCCCCAGCTACTCCTTGGCAAAAAATAATCATCCGGACCTAAGAGGGTCCGGGTCCGAACCATACGTTTGAATCCTTTTGAACGTTGGAGGGAACGGAGGGGTTTAATTGACATCAGTATCCCTGTTATGTTTAAATAAATGCTGCTTTACCCGCATTTTATTATTATTAGTGGTCACGAAGAATTTGAAATGTAAGCCATTGAGCAGATTAGGGGAAGGAACCATAGCTTGCTAGGCTACTTCTTTAATTTATTTTATAAATTAATATCTACAAAGAAAAATAACATGATTTGGTCTCTTTTTTTTTCAAACCATGTAAATTGAGTTAAGCTCAGGTTAATTTTATAATAAGATAGTGTCGTATTTTTTTATTTTATTTTTGGATTTGAGAAAACTCCACACTCTGAAAAGTACATTTCATGGGCTAAGGTGGACGAGTAAAACTCTGGTTGTCTCAGATTATTACAAGAGACGCATGTCCCGACTCAAACTCGAGACACGCCGTGCAAATCTCAAACTCTTTGTCACCCCGTCACGTCTTTTAGAGACGACAGTGTTACATTGCTATCTCGAAACAGAAAAGACAAAATACAATATAAAAAAAATATTTCCTTGTACTTTTGTGTTTGAAATGATAGAAATTCATTCCAGAACTATCTGGAATAAATTTATTTTAAATCTTTATTTTTATTTTTTTAATCAAATATATTTTTATTTTTCTCTTTTATTTCATGTCCAGTAACAATACCTAAACACACAGAGGACTACTTGGGTAACTAACTGTAAATGATATTTTAACAATTATGTAATGATGACTGAAAATGACCACCTGCCTGCCCCCTTTCATTCTTTTGATTTAGAGATTTTATATATATAGATTGATAGATAGATATAGATATAGATATATTTCTAAAAACTCAATTAAAGCTCTATAAATTAGTATTTTTAGTATCATGAGAATTTATTTATTAATCAAAATTTCTTATTAACTATATATATGTTGGGTGCTGCTAACCTAAAATATTTATATTTCTGGTTGATGGTGGTGCTAAAATGCGTAAGGTTCAAAGAAGAACATTTTCAAGTAGCATTATCTGCGGATAGGGTTTCATTTCTTGACAAACATATTAAGCTCTCTAATCATGATCACTTGTCCATGGACGAACACCACTGATTATAGATGATTTGTTATTTTGAGGCATTTTCAATTGTTTTCACTTTAATATTCTAAGAAATTGATTTGGAAAGTTAGTGGTAAGAAATCACCATCTCTCAAAACTCATCCCCCTCCACTTATAATGAGAGGTGTCTAAAAATATTTCCTATTATTTTTCACGATAAATATTTTTAGCAACCAAGTAAATCTATCTAGATAAATAAAAGAAAAATAATATCATTTAGTGTTTGTTTGAAAGTGTGATTGAGGTTGCTTTTAAAAATATTTTTCTTTAATAAATGCATTAAAATGATGTTTATTTTTTTAACAAAATTTTTTTTGACATTAGAAATGAAAATGATCTAAAAACACGAAACAATTAATCCATATTTTTGAAACACAGTGTCAAACAAGATCTTAGTATAATGAAGTAAATTGTACAAAATTATAGAATCACTTCTTATATCGCTGCTCACAGTTTTTTTTCCATATTAACCCATATGATTTTGTGATTTTGGATTTTTTTTTCATTTAATCTTTATGATTTTGATTTTTGATGGTATTTTTTTTAAAAAAAAAACTCTTAACTTTAGGGATGAATCATGAACTTCATCCACTCTATGAACGTGCCTAACATGGATTAATTCAAATTGAATAAAAAAGATATGGGATGGAAAATTAATTTGCTAGCTTAGGCATTGAACACTTTCATGGATTATAGAACTTCCTTGGATTTTTATACAATAAAGAAAATATATGATTAATGGGATATAGTAATTTCCATGCATTTCTCCTCTCGACACGTGGCAAGGCCAATGAAGTCCATGTCATTGATTTATGTGAGGTGAGAAGTGAAAGCAACTCTTCATATTTTGCTATCAAATTTAAGAGATTAGATTAAAGTAGGAGTGGCATATACTTCTCCTAGAAAACGAGATTAAATTATTGTTAATTATACCTTGTAATTTCTTGTTTATATTTGATGGAATTTAGAGGGTTGATCTTAGAACATTTCGGGTATGGAGTTTTAGATTAATCTAGATTAGTTGTTGTTGTTGTTGTTGTTATTATATAAATTTAAATTATTAGCGTTGATCTGACTAAATTTAATCAAATTACAGTTCAATATGTTAGGCCAATGAGATTTAGTCGAACCAACATGTGTTTTTTTATTCAAATAAGTTAAAATTAGATTTTAAATTATAATTTTTCTAAAACAATTAAGGGATAGGTTTGATAAATATTCCATCTTTATACACAAGCTACCTCAATATTCTCGAGTGATAAATTGTCTTAATATATAGTAATGAGTGACCGTCACACGATATTAAAGCACATACTACATGCTTTGCTATTAATATATCTTATTAGTTAAATTTGTGTGAGACATACATGATCATGGATGCAAATGTTTATATTAATTCAAAATTATATGAAAAATTCAATACATACATACATACATACATACAAATACATTAAAAAACAATTATGACTTTAATAGACATAAAATACAGAGATAATAGATATAAATGATTTTTTTTAAAATCTTAAATAAATTGACATGAATGAAAAATAACTTATTATATATATATATAAAGTTTGATTAAACAAACAATTATAATTTAAATATAAATAAACTATAAACATAAATAACCACCTATATCTTTTCCTAAATCAATCAAAATCTCGCTTCTTCAAAAACACAATATTATATTTTAAATATTTTCCTTTTTAAAAAAGTGAATAATAATAGTATTTGAATAGAATATAGAGGTAAAAATTAGCTCTTTGCTTTCTCTACCCTGCAAAAAATATAAACCATTAAGCTAACCCAAACTGTGAGGCTCGGAACCAGGTTCGGGTAACCTTTTCCTCTTCAATATTAAACACAGCACAGCACGGAGACACAGAAAGAAAGAAAAGAAACCAAAACCACAGAGAAAGTTAAGAGAGCAAATTTTCCCACGAAAATTCTCTCTCCTCCCTCTCCCTCTCCCTATCTATCACTCTTTATAAATCAAGAGGACATATCTTTGTGGATCTCTCTCTAAAGAAGCACCACATTTCCCTGTTTTATCTCTCCACAGGAACACAACAAGAGCAACAGCTATCGATATATATCTATATTTACATGCACACTGCATTACATACGTAATATTTTTTCTTTTTTTGGTTTTTTATTTAGAGATAGGATCTCCAAAGTTGGAAAGATTTGGATTTTTTGTTGTTGTGGGGTGGTGATATTCTTGAAGGAAAGAAAAAAATGGAAACAGAGCATCAGCAACAACTTTGGCCTTTCTCTGTTGCTTCTGTTGTAGAGGATATGATTCAAGAAAATATTGGAGCTCGACCAAGAGATGTTGATTTGGTGGCTTCAAGAAAAGCAGAGGAAGCTTGTATGAAATTAATCTTTTCCTTCATTTATTTCCATGCGATTCTTAATTTGTTGCACATTTTAACTGAATTTGATCATGCCTTTTAGTTTCTAGATCTTTGATTATTGGAGGATTCTCGAGAAGCTTCTGGTCTGTGTTTTTATTTCATTTTTGTGGAATCTTGATTGATTTATATGGATTAAGTGGTTGGTTCACAGAAGTTGGATTGATGCACATCATGGAATTGAGATTTGTAGTATTTAAGGATCATATTTCATGAATTGTGTGATCCTATATCAATATCGATACAGTTTTTTCCTAACATTATTGGATTTTTATGGTAATTTTGTGGAAGTTCTTTCCCTAGGCCTGAAAATTTGAGCCTCTGTTGTTCATCTTTTACTTGGTGAATATCATTGAATCAGAATGTAGATGAAACTCTTGCCAAGTTAGGGAGTTCTCATAATTACTTCTTTCATGGTGCTTATTCCTTGTATTTTTTGAGGAATTCCCATCATGTGGTCAGATGGAATTGTTGTGTAGTCAAGTTGGTATCGGAATAGGGGGGCTTCAACTTGAAAAGTTACTTCTTTGAACACCTTATATTTTCCTGTAAGAGAAAAAAAAAGGGGCATGGTGATTGTACTTATCTGTGTTGGTTTACAGCCTTGAGAAGGTATGAAGCAGCAGGGTGGCTTCGAAAAACAGCAGGAGTTGTTGGGGGCAAAGATTTGCCAGCTGAGCCCTCTGAAGAAGAATTCAGGCTCGGATTGCGAAGTGGGATAATTTTGTGTACTGTCCTTAACAAGGTTCAACCTGGAGCAGTTCCAAAGGTATCATCCAGCCTGGTGTTTATTTTATCATGTTCTGGAGGATAGTTATACTTATCAGCTGGTACTGGTAATGCTTATTGTTCATAGGTAGTGGAAGGTCCTGGTGATTCTGTTGAAGTTCCTGATGGAGCTGCTTTATCAGCATTTCAGTACTTCGAAAACGTGAGAAACTTCCTGGTAGCTGTCGAGGAAATGGGGATTCCAAACTTCGAAGCTTCTGATTTGGAACAGGTGAGAGATTAAATTTAGGTTGAAACAGAAAGGAAAATCTGGAAAATGCCATGCTAATCTTCTTCTGCATCATGAACTTCCAGGGAGGGAAATCTGCTAGGGTTGTGAGCTGTATTTTGGCTCTTAAGTCATATAGTGAATGGAAACAGAGTGGTGGAATCGGGACATGGAAATATGGAGGAAACCTGAAACCCTCATCCTGTGGGGGTGGGAAACCCTTCATGCGAAAAAACTCCGAGCCTTTCACGAGTTCATTTTCTCGGATGAGCAGTGGCGATCCATCTTCTTCATTTGATGAACAATTCCATGACCTAATTGAAGCTGTAAGTGAACTCTTCTATTTTTTAGTCTTACGATTTTTGAAAGGTGACTAGCAATTATAAGCTCATTTGCATGTGCAGGGCGGCGCTTCTCGCTCTTTGAATATGCTTGTCCGTGCAGTTCTTTCAAACAGGAAGCAAGAAGAAATACCAAATGTAGGTGTTCCGATGCTTGTTACCTTAATTTTTTAGATTAATTTCCTCATCGGAATGAGAAATTTGAGGGAGATCCCATGAAATAGACGCATGAGAAATTGACAGAAATTCTTCCTCGTAACACTTTGATTGGTAACAGATTGTAGAGTCTATGCTAAATAAAGTCATGGAGGAGTTTGATCGTCGGTTGGTGAGCCATAATGAGCAGGTAAGCTGCCATGTTTGCTAAAATGATATTATCCTCCTCCGTCCCTCCCCATATTCTCGTGTGAGTTTGTGTTCTGAAGAAGTTACCTCTTCATATTATCGCTAAGAAATCTAAAATGGAAATCATTCAAACGAATGTGACAGATGAAAACAGCAGCAAAAGATATGGAAGAATCTAGCCCTGGCATGCCTCTTTCAAGAACTTCTAGCGATACAAGGGTATGCACTTGGCCTGCACAACCTGGAATTAATTTCGAAAGCATGTTTTTATATTTACAATGCTCAGAATTATTGAAACCAATTGGGTGACAATTTCTTTTACTGATGCTATGGTTAAGATGGAAGAGGACTCTTGCACACAAATCAAAACAGAGGAATGCTGTTCTTATGAGGGCACTCCTCATGAGGAACCAAGAGACCAGCTTTTGAAACAGCAAGTGTTGGTTGAACGGCAACAAAAAGACATTAAGGTAATGCCTCCGTGCTATATGAAGTTGAAGTCTTTCAACCTTTCCACGAGGCTTTAATCAGTGATAAATGATGGAACCTGCAGGAATTGAAACTTACTCTTCATTGCACGAAAGAAGGAATGCATTTTTTGCAAATGAAATATCTGGAGGAGTTCAACAATTTAGGTACAGTTAAGATGATATAACTTCTTCCAGATTATTAGAAGAGGAGTGAAATACATCATTACTAGTTTCTTGTAACAGGTAAGCACTTGCATGGTCTAGCTCATGCTGCTTCAGGCTACCAGAGAGTCCTTGAGGAGAACCGCAAGCTATACAATCAAGTGCAGGACCTGAAAGGTATTATCCTTTTGTTTTGAATTTTGATTTCATGGACTTACTGCACTCTTACACCAAGTTTCTCAGCTAAATTTAATGATAATGGATTTGATTTATCAGGAAATATTAGAGTATATTGTCGAGTAAGACCCTTCTTGACTGGGCAACCAAACCGTTTTGGTGCGGTGGATCGCATAGATGAAGGGAACATTACAATTATCACCCCTTCAAAATATGGCAAAGAGGGACGCAAATCATTTAGTTTCAACAAGGTTTTTGGTCCTTTGGCAACTCAAGGTGAGTATGGCTCCATTAAGGTTCTTTTTCGTTCTTGTCAGCTTTCCTTAACTTTTTTATCCTTCTATCCTTCCTTCAGAGGAGGTTTTTGCAGACACCCAGCCATTGATCCGGTCTGTTCTTGATGGGTACAACGTATGTATATTTGCATACGGACAAACAGGATCCGGGAAAACCTATACTATGGTGAGAAGATTCATGTGCCGTATTAAAACATAAATTTTAGTCAACAGCCTCCGGTTACTCATTTGACTGTATTCATTTTTCAGACTGGTCCCAAGGATCTTACAGAGGAAAGCCTAGGTGTAAACTACAGGGCATTGAGTGATCTATTTCTCCTCTCAGATCAAAGAAAGGAAGTTATTTGCTACGATATCTCTGTCCAAATGCTTGAAATTTACAATGAACAAGTGAGGGATCTCCTTGCAACAGATGGTCTCAACAGAAGATATCCTTCATGATACTATTTTTTTTCCCAGTCTGAGAATGTCCTTCCTTCAATTCAGCTTGCTTTTCTACTTCTATTCTTAACTCCTGTATACATTAGAAATTCGAAACAGTTCTCAGAATGGAATAAATGTACCAGATGCAAGTCTTGTATCTGTATCATCACCATCTGATGTCTTAAATTTGATGAACATCGGGCAAAGGAATCGTGCGGTTAGCGCAACAGCAATGAATGACCGGAGTAGTCGATCCCACAGGTGTGCCTAATGCTGCAGAAAATCTTTCTCAGTTGTGATTTTTAGAGTACTAATAAAATAAAAGTGCTTAATTAAATGGTACTTATATATTGGCCCATATTTGCAGCTGCCTGACAGTTCATGTTCAAGGGAGAGACCTGACATCTGGAGCAGTACTCCGAGGTTCCATGCATCTAGTTGACCTGGCAGGAAGTGAACGGGTCGACAAATCCGAGGTGACGGGAGATAGATTAAAGGAAGCACAGCATATCAATAAATCTCTTTCTGCTTTAGGAGATGTGATTGCCTCTCTTGCTCAAAAAAACTCACACGTTCCCTACAGGAACAGCAAACTCACTCAATTACTCCAGGATTCACTTGGTAAGATTAGCCAAAGACATTCTGTATCCCTTCTTTATCTAATATAGTTTCATTCTGCTTATTTTTATGGTCTCAATAATCACCAGGAGGTCAGGCCAAGACACTCATGTTTGTCCACATAAGTCCTGAGGCTGATGCCCATGGAGAAACAATCAGTACTCTTAAATTTGCTGAACGGGTTGCCACTGTTGAGCTTGGCGCTGCTCGAGTTAATAAAGATGGTTCAGAGGTGAAGGAGCTGAAAGAGCAGGTTCGTACTTTAGGCTCTTCATATCTTTGTTACTATTGATTTTCTTATTATCTCTTACGTACCTTTCCATCTAGAAATGCAGAGAGTTAGTTTTATTATGTCTGGTTTCAGGTTGCTAATCTCAAAGCAGCCTTAGCAATGAAGGAAGGAGAGTCAGAAAATTCACAGCATTCTCGATCCAGCACCCCAGAAAGACTTAAAAGGAAGCCTGGCTTGCCTTTTTCTTACAGTTGGCATAGTGAAAGTAGCATCACCAATGGTCATAGTCAGATGGAGGATGGTAATGCAGAGGTAAAAATTTAACATAACCAATGGCTGAAATTGATTGTTTGCAAGCTACTTTACTTTCAGTTATAGATATATTTTTTTTGTTGATTGATGTTGCCTGAGCATGGAGGTTGTACTCCTGATTTACATCTAATGCCCAAGGCCACACATCTTTTAATGTCTGGATCTCCCATCTAATAATTTGGATAATGCTTATTTTACTACTTATACGAAGAAATGCCATTTTATCATTAGAAAATCATCTCAGCATCATGTGAAAATGATTTTAGTGCATGCTTGTAATATGTATATATTTGTCCAATTTAGCCATCTATGAAAGAATAAAGTTAATTTTCATAACCATAATTTACTTCCTGATTAATGATCTGCAGGTTAGGAACCACTATTCGTCAATTCCAAGAAGGCGAAGCTTGGATCCCCAGGACTTGATATTGTATTCACCTCCTTGGTCATCTGCTGGAAGCCCTGCACTAAGTGGAAAGGAGGATGATAAAGAATCGGTTTCTGGTGACTGGGTTGACAAGGTCATGGTGAATAGGCTTGACGCTGCAAGAAGAGATGAAAACCCTGCAGGGCAATGGGAAGTAGACAGCAGACAATTGCCTGGGATGTTTTATCAGATCCATGCTCGAGACCCATCCAAAATTTATCCAGAACAGCCCTATAAATCTCCACCAAACACAAAGGACAGCCAAGAGTATGATGCCCAGAGGAGCAGGTTTGAAATGGCATCCACCGATGACTCTGATGAACTTGAGGCTGCAACAAGTGATTCTTCTGAGCCAGATTTGCTATGGCAATCTAACATTCCTAGAATGACCAGCCTTCCCAATCCCAATGTGTTGGGATCTAAAATAAAGAAGACAACTAATCCAAGGGGATTCAAGAGCACAGGAACAAGGTAGGCTATCTCTGATTACTGATCTCTTTTCTTTGAGCCACATTTATGGTCATATAAACTTACAGATGAATGCATTACTTATCTAACATGCACCACTGCCATTTTATCTTGTTGCCATATTAGCATTTTTTATTTATTTTAAGGTTGCCACTTCGGGGTTTTTTCAACAGAAAGTTCAATACTTTATTTTTTTCTGGTTTTGTTAACAGGAGTTTGATTCCATCACTAATTCCTTCACCATCAAGGAAACTACCAAATGGGGCGAGCCCGGGCCTCAACAAACCTGGAAGGCAGCTAGTTTCTGCTGATGGAAAGAGGAAAACAGGGCATGCAAAGTGACATAAAAGGAAGTGGCTCGGTGATTTTTCCTTTCTTTTCCACTTTTTGTGTATCTATTGTATAGCTGTAGAGAAAGGGATATATAGAGGAGAAAGAGTTGAATGGTAATGGATTTCAGCTGCCTGTGTTTCTGCGGTGGTGATCATGAGATTCATGCTGTCCCACCATGCCGATTTCAATTTGTTTATATGAGTGTTCTTCATCTTTTGAATTCTTTTGACATCTTTTTTTTTCCCTTTTGTATTCTCAGCTGTTTAAAGAGAAGTGCAATATATAGAAAAGATCAATAAATTACACCATCCCGTCTTCATTTCTTGTTGCTGCACTTGTACTTTTCTCAGCCTTTTGGCTAACATTAAGCGATTATGTTTCTGTATTGCATCCTTTCTGGATCATAAATTCAGAAATTTGACACAACTTTCTGGTTCTCCAAGTTATTCTGAGAATGCACGAGCAATTAGCAAAGCTATGGCATTGTATTTGCATTGCCCTGAATATCTATGGAAGTTTGGTGATGTGTTAACAGCAGTTCCCATGCTTGTCCTCGACGTATCCAATGCAGCTGTCCAGCTAGCTAGACTCCTCTTTTGCCACTCTTCACCATTTTTACTGATACAAGTATACATCTTCAGCTCCTCAATTGGATAGCTGGTTTAGGATTTTGAAATAAAAAAATACTGCTATCATGGCCTATATTATGACTTCATTCTTCAAACGCTAGCAATTTCGTGATCCCTAAGAAGAAAAATCTATCCCTGGAATGCTAGAGCATGTAGCCTCTTCCCTTACAGGCTTGATTCCATATCACTGTATCATTAAGTCACTTCATAGATCATCTGTTTTTATTTTTTAGAATTTTTTTAGTGTTATTTAATCAAATTTAGCCAGTTATTCAAATATACAGGGAGTTTATCAAATTTTATTAATTAATATTTAATCCAAGTTAATGAACAAAACTGATTGCAATCATGTTTCAAATCTCATTTCCTATCAGGCCAACAGACATCCACTTGCTTTGCTTGTGGATGCCTCCAAGTCTTTCCAGCTAGGGATGGGGACCCCGGTGGAATGAGTGGGAAAACCCTAAGTGGGGTCCAATCACACATGGCCACGTCAGCGAATGCCATTGCCTTCAAGTTCATCATATGTCTATTCAAACCCATAAATGGATTGAGATAAGCAGGATAATCTCGTGTTTGGCGTGGATGGTTCTTCACACAAGAAATCATTTTTAACCTAATCTGCTGGTCCTGTTTTAAGGGCTATGACGTCAAGATCAAGGCACATGGTTTTCTAGAGATCATTTTCACTGAACTGGATTGACATTGAATGTGAAAGGGAAGATGAAATGTCATTCCAGCAATGGAGTCCAGCTATGAGGAAAATGATAGTCCAAAAAAAGAATGGGCAAAGCACTTGAATTATCTTCAAAATGCAACAAAACAAAAGCAAAATAAACAGAAACCCTGTATTTGCATAGTTGATTAGCGACATACCGCACCTATGATATACTCTGTCCTCAAAAATATTTATGAGTTAACCCGATTTAAGTACCAGTTCATAAATTAGATGAGTTGATTGACAAATTCACGTAAATTTACGAGTTTCATATATCATTTTCATTGTGAATATTAATTAATTCCGAATTAATCCATTGTCACCTAAAATCCTTCTACAAGATTGAAGAACTGAAAAAGGGTTTTAATATACAAATTGTTTTTAGCATAAATACAAAAAAATCCCTCTGCAGCCAGTTTTCTTCACCTGAAATCTATTGTAACACAAATTGTTGTTTCCATCGACTTGAAGCACATCTGATCTCTTCATAAAAGTAAGATTGAAAGGCAAAACACCATGAAACTCATTGTTCTCAAGATTCAGGTACTTCAATTTCTTCATTTCTGAACTGGGTATCTTTTCTTTAAGACTATTACCTGAAAAATTAACATGTCGCAGATTAGCCTTGTCATGGCTGGTCACGGTTAGAATTCAAAAAGGTGAGCAGAGATGAAGGTGTGCCTTGGTAGATCGGAGAGGAGATTGAAAGAGAAAAGAGGGTCAGGAGATGGTTGGGAAGCAGACTGAGAGTTGGATTTTGGGTGTGTGGAATGGTTTTATTTTTATTTTTCATATTAAAATAATAAAAAATTCCTTACTATTTTTTTAGTTTAGAGATTTTATTATTTTTATTTTTCATATTATATTTTTTATTCAAAGGAGTTTTTTTTTAATTTTATATTAAACTTCAAACTCAACTACAATTTTAATCAAATACTTTAAAATTTATTTTGAACCGCAATTAAAATATTTTTTATAAAACTATTCTTTTAAACCTAAAAAAAAAAAAACAATACCAAACCCAATGAGTTTAAGCATGCTGGCTAATCAAACCAAACTTTGATTATTAAATCCTGAAAATGATGTTATTTTGATAAAAAATAATAATAATAATTAGATTAGGCTACTGGCCCTCCTAAGCCTGGCCTCAAAATTAGCAAATCACTGAGTTGACCCATTGGGCAGGCCTAGTCCTATAAGTAGCCGGGTGGTGTGTCTTGATTGTGAAATTGCTTATCATGATTAGGTCAATTAATCAATTTGTTTTCCTCTTGTCCCCACATCATTATTGCCAGCAAACATACAGCACTGCTTCCCAATATATCTCAGGCATGTTTATCAAAGTCAAAGCCCTAACAATGACATTTGTTGAGGGAGCAAATGGGTAAATTAACAGAAAAGGTCAAAACCCACTAAATAAAAAATTAATGATCATTTTAGTCCCTCGTCATCTGCTAATTTTTATAGTTCGATTGTATATTTTATGATGTTCCAAATTTATTTCTTAAGACATGACATCCTTTCCACTAATGTAAGACAAGACAAATGTTATAATTTCTTTCTGCTCCCTACATATTTTGCCTGACAGATTATTTGAATAATTATATGAGATGGTATACTTTTATTTTCGAGAAGCATCGCATGAAAATAAAAAATTTATGAAGCATACAGCAGGTCTCGAGTTCAAGTTAAAATATGCATTCTTTATAAGAACTTGAAACAATCGGAATTTTACTCGTTCATATAAATCCATAAAATATATTTTTTGATTAAAATATTTAGTGTCACCCGATCATATCAGATTTTTTATGTGGTTTGATCAAGGTGAAACTAGAATCAAATTTGATTAGACAAAAATCAAAATAACTATCTAAATTTCTTATTACTTTCTTAATACACACGTGCTCTCTAAAAATGCTGGAGAGAATTATTTTTTATATTTGTGATATATTTTTTTATAACTTTGTGTATAGATTTGAGGTTTAAACTATATTTAATGGTTTTAGATTACATTTGTTTTTTGGATTTTTTTTAAAATGCATGGACGGGTAGGATGATGGAAGATTTCCTCAACGCCACTTTTTTTAGCACTAATATACTAATTTAATGATAATAAATATTAATTTAAAACTAAAAAAATATTTCAATTGTTTTTAAAAAACATAATTAAAGAGTAAAAAAATCACCTCTTGTACACTCGCTAGCACGCGCAGAAAAACCCCGCGTCTCTCTCTCTCTCTTTCTATATTTAATGTCTCTCGATATTTCTCTTCCAATCAAATCACTCGAACCTGTAAGCCTTTCTTTTTTCTTTATCTCTCTAAAAAACATCTGTATTTTTCTTGGTTCGTTCGAGAATAAAAACCGAAACCTCGTCCTTGTTTTTAACGAAAAATATTGGGTTTTTGTTGCAGAAATGATAGGTAATTAATAGACCAAAACTTGCCAATGCTGGATCTGTTGACACCTCTTCATGTTTCAACTGTGAGTGCTTTCTCTTTCCTGGGTTTTTTTTAATGCTCTTGGCGTTCACTTTTTAATGCACATTTTATGTTTAAGTGCTCAAAGTTGTGTTTTTTAGCTTAATTCATTGACCCTTTGCTGTTCCTTTTGTTTTTGGGTATTCAAGTTTGGTTCTTAATGGAAAATAAGGAAGAGCAATTTCTTGAGATTTGAGTAATCTTGGTGGGTGATGAATAATTTGGTGGAATTTTGTTGAAGAAGTGCAATGGGTTTGTTTTGATGGAAAATTATGAAGACCCATTTGTTGAGATTTGCATCTTTTGGGTTTAGTCACTTGATCTGTTCTTATTTGAGTGAAAATTAGATTAAACAGTGGAGAATTTGGGTGGTTGATGAATTGTGATCTAAAGTCTAGTTTGAAAGGGATTAAAGAAATGAGGTTTTAGCATTAATTTTTCTTACTAGTGTAAAGACCGAGACTTGCATGGTTGCATTAGCTATTTCTAGCTTTAGTCTACTTGCAGATGCATTTTTTTCTACTGAATTGATTTATAGAATTTTATAATTTAGTTCAGACACTCGTTAGAAATTTTATGAATAGATGACTTTTTACTCAAAAGTTTTCTTTTTTCTTTTCATGGTGAAGATATTCCTTGAAAAAATAAATTTATTTAGTGATTCTAGTGTTTGTTGAACAAGATTGTCATGTGAAGGTTTTATGATGCAGTCAGATATGCATCTTTAATTTGCTTCATGAAAGATTGAATAGGGTTTTGGCACTGGAGTTATGGAAATGCTGACACGTTAACTGCCATGAGCCAGGACGAAGTATCCAGGATGAGACCTCCTCTTGTTCCACTTGCGACATTGATTGGACGTGAACTTAGGAATGAGATGATCGAGAAACCTCTTGTGAAGTATGGACAAGCTGCTTTAGCAAAGAAAGGAGAGGATTACTTTCTCATAAAACCCGACTGCCAGAGGGTTTCTGGGGATCTGTCGACATCATTTTCTGTGTTTGCGGTACTCCCCTTTTCTTTTACACACATTATTTACTTGCTCACTCAAGAGATGGTTCTGCATGGTTGCTGAGATAGTCAAGCAGAAGAAAAGGAAATGATCTAATAATCTATGATTTTAACTTGAAAAAAATTATCACTCACCTTTTCTCCTTCAGTCTCAAATATCTGGAGACTTGATTTGAATCTTTAATATTTTTCCTTTTATTTTCCAACCTCTATCCATGATAAAGTGGACCTTATGTGATTTAGGAGTAACTTCACGACCCACCAAAATTCTTAAATTTTGTTTAATTGGTTTCCACAGAAATACTCAGTATTTGTTTTGTTGGCAGATCTTTGATGGACATAATGGGATATCAGCTGCTATCTTTGCAAAGGAGCAGTTATTGGATAATGTCTTGAGTGCAATTCCTCAAGACATCAGCACGGAGGAATGGCTTCAAGCGCTTCCTCGAGCACTTGTTGCTGGTTTTGTGAAAACTGACATAGAATTCCAGCAGGGAGGTATGTCTATGTACCCCTTCTGTTGTAGTTTTATTCTTTTTGTTGCATCTTACACCTCTTTTCTCTGTGTGTGTGTCTGTGTACAGGTTCTAATCTTTCAGTTTAATGTAAATTGCAGGGGAGACTTCCGGGACAACTGTAACATTTGTCATAATTGATGGGTGGACTGTGACCGTTGCTTCTGTGGGGGATTCACGATGCATATTGGACAGCCAGGGGGGTGTGGTTTCTCTATTGACAGTTGATCACAGGCTAGAAGAAAATGTAGAAGAGAGGGAGCGTGTAACTGCAAGTGGGGGTGAAGTAGGAAGGCTAAATGTTTTTGGGGGCAACGAGGTATGGTGTTCTTTTTATTTGTCACTTATGACTTGTTCAGATATGAATTTTATGCTCCCCCTCCTCCCCTCTTGTTTGTATCTTATATGTACAATCTCCCAATGGTTTGCAGGTTGGCCCCCTGCGTTGTTGGCCAGGTGGATTATGTCTTTCTAGGTCAATTGGCGATACAGATGTTGGAGAGTACATTGTTCCAATACCCCATGTCAAGCAAGTGAAAGTGAGCTCATTTTTTAATGTCAATGATGGGTTTCATAGAGGTTTTTTTAAAATAATTTTGAAGCTTAGAAAACTCCTTTTCTGGTTATTTAGCTTTCAAATTTGGGTGGAAGACTCATCATCGCCTCTGATGGTATCTGGGATGCCTTATCTTCTGATATGGCTGCCAAGTCTTGTAGGGGTTTACCTGCAGAGCTTGCTGCAAAGCTGGTTGTTAAGGTGACATCTAGCATACTCTAGCTTCTTGTGTGTTTACCATGATGCTTATTTTGCTTTATTGCTAATACTTGTTTGTTTTTTGCTCTTTAGGAGGCATTGAGATCAAGGGGCCTGAAGGATGATACGACATGCCTTGTTGTTGATATTATCCCATCTGACATTCTTTTCTTACCTCCAGTACCCAGGAAGAAGCATAATATGTTCAGTTCAATTCTTTTTGGAAAGAAAGCTCTGAGCTCTGTGAGCAAATCAACAAATAAGCTTTCTGCTGTTGGTGTGGTGGAGGAACTATTTGAAGAGGGCTCTGCTGTTCTTGCAGAAAGGTATGTTGATTGTAAGATTCATTTTTATTATTTTTCACAGATAGTTTATGTAAAACCATAGAGTATAGGACCAGAGCCTATCCCATTATTCAGCGGCTGATGATAAGTGATTTGTTTATTCCTTCACTTGTATAATTGGACTATTAATTAAAGAAGGGAATCTGTAGTTTCGAAGTTCTGTCCTCTTGGAATGTAGTTTTTAATTTGTTGTATCTTCTATTTTTTAATGAAACGCAGATTAGGTAAGGATTTCCCCGCCAACTCTGGGATACACAGATGTGCTGTCTGCCAAGTGGATCAAACCCCAGCTGATGGTTTATCAGCCAACACAGGTTCTTTCTTCTCACCCAGGTCAAAGCCATGTGAAGGCCTCTTCCTCTGCAGTAACTGTCAGAGAAAAAAAGATGCTATGGAAGGCAAAAGGTCAAGCAGACCCACACTGACTGCATAACAATATCTAATAACAGAGTAAATATTTGACATATTTTTGCTGGCAGTGTGAGCATGCTTGGCTTTATATTCCGGTACTGATTTTGTAATAGATGTGTAAGAAATGAGGTAGAAATACAGGGATTAGGTGTTTTTGTCTTTAGTTGTTTGTATTGATTGTGTTTTGTGCTCGGCTTCTCTTCTGTACTGACTGACGGAATTGCTGTCTGATAGATATGTGTGTGATAGTTTGATTGCTAACAGTTTGAATTTGTAAGTAAAAAATGAAGGCTGCATAGCTAAATGTTCTATTGTGTTCACTTCGGAAACATTGTAGTAGAATAGCAAACTACTCTACATACAATTAAGAGTTTCTATTGTTTTGTTGTGTTGTTTGGTTTCCAGGGAAGTTGCCCCCGTGATCACTCTTGATAATGAAAGCTTGGTATCCATTGAATACAGGAAAGATAAGTAGATCCATCAGCTCCATATATGAAGTAATAAAACCAGGAGAAAAAAAAGTTGAATTTATTTGATTTTAAATAGCAAAAATCTAGATGGAACAAGCAAGCGCGCACGGGCAATAGAAGGAAAAGAAAATGAGCAAGGACATGAGATGCGAGTTAGGCATAACAACTAGCAATATGGTTCAAAGGGTTGCACCACAAGCAGTCAAGCGCCGCCTCCTAGAATGGAGGCAGCCATTGCAGCTCAATCCCGTAGCTCCATCTATCGATGGGATCATCAGGTTTGATGTCCACAACAGACGTATAAGCAGTGCACCCTCCAGCCCTGACCCTAATCCTATGCGAGGTCATTGCTGAATCTTTCAAAAAGTGGCAACAAAGAGTACCTTTGCATCCACTTCCCTCTCCTGCCTCCTCGTACTGCCTACAAAAACTGGTCGATGAACAGTTCAGCGGTGACAGCAGAATGTTATCAGAACAGTTGAATAACATAACAGTGTTACGAGTGGATATGTTGAACAGCGAGTTTTCATCAAGCCTTAATCCTCCCAAGGAAAGATCAGAGGAACAACATGTGTTCTTCGCTATCAGGGGAGGGCTTATGACAAGCTTACGAGCACTAGGGTTGATGCTAAGGATCCTGTAGTAAAACCCTTGAGCTGACAAGAACTCTAGAGCACCACTGTTGCAATAGATTCTGTACCTAGGGTTTCCACAATGATCACTTGTGCTAAGTGGGTAAGGGACTTCCATGTTGCCACATTTAGAGCAAACGTCAAGGGCTGGCACATGGGACAGTAAAGTGAGCAAAAAGACTATCACAAACATCATCTTCACTCTGGTGTTCAGAGCAGAAGAGAGAATACCAGATGACGCAAGGAGCCTAACAGCTATGTGCCTTATATAGACATTCACACCCGTGTAAGTAACTCTTTAAGCCATAATGCCAGCTAACTGCTGCTAAATAAAATATGCTCAAGAGATATTGGAAACAAAAACAATAAAGAATTCTGGTACAAGTGCGGTGTCCCTTGGTGCAATGTCATGCAATCTGGGACCTGCACACATGGCATATTCTCTGCAACCTTTCCAAATTCTGGAAGACAATTAGATAGTCATCAAGTTTATATGACCTCCATGAACTTTGAAGCTGATTAGCTGAAGTAACGATGCACCAACCTAGAGAATCTGAGACAGCATATAACCTACCCGATTGGCCAGATCATTCAATCATCAGATTGGCCTAACTTACCAGGAAATGGGGATTAATCACAGCATCCAAAATTGAAAAGTTCAGCAAAAAGAAAGCAATACTTAATGACTATAAGAACATGTGTTCACTTGTCTAAGAAATGCTAAAACTTCAGTGCAAAGTATAAATAACCTGGCTTTAAAATGCAGTAACAGGGGCCATGAAGTCTGCATCATACCATAAATCTCATACATAACACATAATAATCTCAAAATCGTGTAAATGTGCACACACCAAGTTATACAGAAGTCTGGTCTTGCTTCCATCATCCCACCTGATTCCATTCTAGATTTGTGATGATAAAATAAATGAATTCTCTGGTGAACATGCGTCTAAGAGACAGTGTATAATAAAATAACTAAATCCCACTTCCCTTCTTTTGAATTTTCGTGGGCCATTTCCCGAAGTGGTTTTATATTAAATGATAAAAACTCTTTGGGTTGATCAAAAGAGGCAAGGACAAGCCGAAAAAGTTAGTGTGGTATCTTGGTATAACACCATCATGTCATTAATCTAACAAAACTTGAGAGTGTTGTTGAGCTATGATTAGTTTGGTGATTGAACAGAAAACTACTAAAGCAGATCCATAAGCTTTAAATGGATTCTAGAATCTAATGTAACCTAGTTGTCGACTGGCATCAGCACAGATTACATTTGTATAGCTTCAAAATAGTTATAAGATAATAAAACAAAAATTGGGATGAAACCGGGTCAGCCAGAGGAATCCAACTGAGACCCCTCAGCTGAAACTAGATAGATAATTCATCAATCAAAGATGACTGTGAAGCAAAAACTGACTTTATCTCCCTGATGAAATGATAAAATCCCAGTCAACAGCAGAAAATAAACCACACCATACCATACCATGGACCATGTGATAATTAGCAGGTGGCAGGAAGAGAAGAACACCTACGAAGATCATCAAAGGAAATATTACTGATGTTTTCTCCGCTCCTTATGAGGCGAACCTTTCCTACAGAGGCTAAATTGCAAGTTGAATAAAAGTGAGGATTACGCAGTATAATACTTCATGTTTTTTAAATTTGCCCCAGAATTTCTAGCCAGACAAAATCAGTATCTTTTCTATCACTCCACCACCCACAACTTTAACACCAACTTGAATTCAAGACATCTTGATAGACGTTGACACCCATCTCTCCATGTCCCCATGCACTATTTTTGGCAACCACAGCTGCTTGCAGTAACCAACTAATCTCTCCATCCTCCAAATTTATCTTGTTAATATAACAAAAGAGCAACATGCTGTAGTGAATGTAAAAAATGTCGAAGTCAGCACAACACATGATATCGAAGACGTAGATTTAGCCGATTAGGTTTACAGGTTTCTTCACAGGCTAAAATTTCCATTATCACCAAATCCCGAATTGCCTTAAGCCATTATCAAATGTTAATGGTTTGGTTCA
The DNA here is from genome assembly GCA_032356905.1 of Salix exigua. Classification (NCBI taxonomy): domain Eukaryota; kingdom Viridiplantae; phylum Streptophyta; class Magnoliopsida; order Malpighiales; family Salicaceae; genus Salix; species Salix exigua. The sequence goes on from CM063592.1 coordinate 708,532, forward strand.
AGAGAAATTGAACATTTCTTGGGAAAGGGCCATGTTTCAGCATGAATGATTTGCACCAGCGGAGGTGCAAATGCGGTCTTTCGTTTAAATGATATAGATTTGCTAGAACAGATGGATGGTTCCACTGGATGGGACAGTGAAAAAAGACATTGACATAGGAACCTTGATCCCTGACACTGGGGATAACTCGTGATCTCAAGTGAGCAAAACATAAATGGAATCGAAGTGAAAAAGAATTAAAAAAACTCTTCCAAGGTTTGACAGGTCCAGAATACAATAAACATTTGCCAACATTACCATAGTAGAGAGAAAAAAAGAGACAAGCATGCCACTCTTGAATGGTTCTGCGTGCCTGCAAAATTAGAAACAATAATAAACTAATAATTATTCCTTGAGGATTTTCCCACATCCAACTGTAGAAAAAACAAGCACCAGACAAAAATGGCCGCGTTAAAATGTTCAAGACACTGGGATTATCAGCGACCACGTGGCCTAGATGATGACCAAGTTGACCTTGAACCTCCACCCCACTTATCACTGGGGGGGTTGCGATCATCAGGCCTGCTGCCACCACTGCCAAAACGGCCACCACTGCTCCACCGGTCTGTATCTGAAGGGGGCTGCCTGGCACTGCTCCACCGGTCTGTATCTGAAGGGGCTGGCCTGGCACTACTTTGAGCCTGCGCCGAGCCTTCAGTTCCAGCTAGCCGGAATTTGGGCACATATTTTCCAGGGGCTGGTGCAGCAGCAGCTGCTGGAGCTGCAGCACCAGGCTCTGGACCAGCAGGAAGCTCAGAAGACCTAGAAGGCCCATCAGTTGCTCTTACCAAGAGAGCTTCCCTCCTTAGCCGTTCCTTTTCCTCTAGTTCACGTTCTCTCTGTCTCTGCTTCTCAGCAATCTCATCTAACTTTGCCTTGCGTTCAGCTTCTTCTTTCCTGCGTCTCTCAGTCTCTGCATTTTAAAAACACCAACACAGAGAGCATGCGGTGGTCTTAATCAGACTTGTATATGCCAGTAGAGGAGACGGTGTAAATACATAGTTGAATGGGGAAGGCAAGCAAAAACACTAGGGGGGAAATAGTAAATAAATGATGAAATGGAAACTCATTTAACATTAAGTATGGATCAGGTAGAGTGGAGAAAATCTACCTTCAAGCTTGCGAACCTCTTCCTCTTCACGCAGTCTTTTCAGTATCTCCTCTTCAGACCTCACAAAGAATATTTTCTTCCTCAAAGCTTCTCTTTCTTGTTTCCGGACTTGAACAATCTGGTTGATCCTTTCTTCCCTCTCAGCTCTCCTTTGGATGAACTCTGCCTCTCGGCGGCTCTGAACTCTTTCCTCAAAAATGATCTGAAAGAGAACAAAAATTGAATTCCTTTAAATGTTGAAAGCAAGCCAAGAATCATAGCACAGAATATCCATGCTGGAGGAGTTATCCTCATATTTCCTCTGGTAAAGAAGCTTCCCATGACATATTGTATCACAGGGATATTCTATACTGACCTTGTTCTCCAAAATCCGAGACAGCCTATTCTTCTCCTTGAGGTCCCCATCATGGCGCTGTCTGCTCAATTCAATTTCTTGCTGCAATGCAGATACCAATTAGAAAGGCAACAACCTAACAAACTGCCACAGAACACTATATTGAATGAAAATACCATCACGATAACGATCATTGTTTTAGGCAAGTTGCAATTTAAGATGTGAAAGATGGGAAGAGAATTAAATGTTTGTATAGAAAGACCTAGAAGGAAAACAGCTTTTCATGGACATATGACCAAAAATTAAGCAGATACCTGCTGCTCATGTTCATGAAGTGCCTTTTCTTCCACCAATCGTTGTTGAAAAGCAGCTTCAATCAGTGGGGCTGCCTCTTCTCTTTTTGCTCTTTCCAAATAATCCATGGTTTTAACCAATTTCTGTAATTTCTTCTCCATTTCCTGCCTCTCTCTGAGCTGCTCACTCAAAGCCCTTTCCATTAAAATTTGCTTCGTCACTTTCTCCTGCATGGAGAAAAATTGTCATATGGAGCACAACCCCCAAGATATTGGAAAGTAAATTTAGAAAGGTATAAACTCACCCCTTCTAAGATCGGCTTCTTTCCTCCTTTTCTTTTACTGCGTTTCTCTTGTTCCTCAAGTAAAGCTTGTGCTTCTTCAAGTTCACGCTCCTCAATTTCCCGAAGGATCCTTTGTTTGTTCCTTTGCTCATACTCAGCTGCAAGCCTCTTCTTCTCTACCTCTTCTGTAATCTTCTGCTGCTTCAGCTTCCTTGACTCCTCTTCTCGTTCCTGAAAGCAAAAGATTCATATAAGAAAAATCAATACCATGGTAAATGATGAATACATAAGTTATCTACTGAGGCAGCAGCACTTTAAACAGCACTACCATTTCCAAAAGTTGACGTTCTTGTTCCTCCTTTCTCTTTTCAATGATGGATTTCCGAGCTAGAAGTCTCTTGTGTTCCTTATCAACAATCTCACCTAGTCCCGGTAAAATCTCACCCAGCTTTGATGATTTCTTTGTTGGAGGATAAATCATAGCCCTTGCTTTATTTAAGGATTCAGCAAAAACATTCAAGTGATCTCGCAGCCCATCGGATTCAAGATCCTGTAGATATCAACCCAATGAATGCAGTCAGACTCTGTTTTGATGTCTAACCATTTCACAAGAACAAAGGATAGTTGAGAAGACAAACTGTTGGAATGAATCGTTGAAAGCAAAAGGCCAAGGTGCAAGCACAATATACTTTTTCCAAACAAAAGATGTGATGCAGTGTTACTCAAGATGGGGAAGTAATATCAATAGTTCAGAAATGGAATTTAACAAAGGGACATGCAGAACAACATGCTTAATATGGTCCAGTTTCGTAGTTATGAAATTATATTTCACAGCATCAACCGGCCTGGGGGGGTCAATGATACATGATTAGAAACACTGCATAGAGAATGAGACATACCTGAGTGTCAAACAACACAGCATGCTTCATATGGTCCAGTTTCATAGCTATGAAATTATATTTAACAGCATCAACCGATATCTTCTCAACAGCAGAGAAATCAAAAAAGGGGATCATCTGAGACAAACTCTCAATTTTCATGGTCTGATACACATGAGACACCTGAAAGATCATGGACAAGCACAGGTGACCAAAGAGAAAATAAATATTTTTAATTTAAATAAACCCCAAGAGAAAAGGTGAAGCAGGAAAATTGTCTACCTGTTTAAGCAACCTCAGGGTAGCAAGCTTCTCGAGGGCAGTGATATATTGGGAGAGGTGAACTTCAGGCACAGAAGAAGCTGAGGCAAGTTTTCCCCCAATTTTGGAAATCTTGGATAGCAAAGGCTGAACCTTTGCTGTAAGATCTAAAGGTAAAAATTCATGTTCCAAAAGATGGTAAAGATCTTTCACTTCCTGTGTTGCACAGCTCATTACACCTTTGGATACCTGAAAACAATGTCCAAAACAAGACAATTCAAAACTTTTCACAAGAACAAGGCAAAATGTGGACACTGTTTCAGAAAACCCATTTATAATGATTTGCTTTACTGTAGAGTTGGGGCACAAGAATTCAAGAGTGATTACTCTTGGAAAATAAGGAAACTTTTAGCATTAGATTTCCATCATTAAACAATAAAAAAACAATTCTTAAAACATGCACTCTGCTTTTTTTAGAATGAAGGGATGAATAAAAATAAATAGCAAGAAACTACCAATTCAAACTTACCAGTTCTGAAAGAAGGGATGATCTTGAAAGCTGCAAAAAAAAATGCATTATGGAAATGAGAAACATTAGAAAAATTAATAAATGATAGATCATGAAAGTAAATGCAAGCAAATAAATTGCATTACCACTTCTCTACTCTCAGGTTTCAGATCTAGATTGAAACCTATAAGATTAGCCATCCGCATATTCCGTTCTTTCTCGTGTTCAAGTTCCAAATGAGATGCACCCTGTGTGTGATCATAAGGAGCCACCGCTAGAGCAGCCAAAACAACAGATGATGCTATCATCTGCAAATCTTTCTGGCTTAAGTTTTTATTGAAACTTTTCTGAAGTGTAAAAAGCTTTAACCATGCATAAGCATGGTAAAGATGACTTGATGATATCCAGAAAATCTCTGTTAGCTTGGCATAATAAACCACCATCAAGGATGCCTTGGGAGTTTTTTTTACCATGAACATCAATCCATGGATATCTTCAATGGACCGAAAAGCTTCCTGGGCATGAAAGTTAGGGACGTGAATGGAAAATGAATATAGATATACATCCTAGAAGATAAACTGAAGGTACATGACCTAATATGCAAACCTGCCAGAGCTCAAGCTCAGTAGCTACTTTTAGCTGCTCAAATCGAGTATCTAGATACAGCTGCAAGCTCTCTGGGGCTGAGATATCAGGTCGATCCCTTTGGTCTCTATATTTGTTGAGGTTTGCTAAATGATTCCTGATGATCTCACACAACCTTCTAAATTCTGTTGTCCGTTTGTATTGCTTACAGAATTGAAAAGCTCGGTGGGCTGTCATCTGCATGTAACAGTTTAAGTTCAATAAGATAATTCTTTGCATTAACAGTACTTGCATACAAATGGCCATCAGAATGGACATAACCAATCGACCATATCGCGCAATGTCTAATGATGAAAGACAGTAGAAACATGAGCACTTAGTTCTTAAGGACAAACTATAGTAGACATAATATGAGCAGAAGGCATGGAGGAAAGAGGAACTCAAGAGAACAATGAGCAAAAGCTAGTCAGCGTCAATATTCAGATTCTAGTCACCTTAATGTGTAATAACTCAGCCAATCAACTACAAAAAATTGAAACTACATAACTGTTGAAGAAGGAGAAAACATAATAACCCATTTGTAATATTCAGTTCATCCAGCTAGCAGAAGTTTAATAACCTAACAAACATGCCTTCTATCATAACCCACATGTATGCTTCAATTTATCAGATGTTCGATACGTGCATCATGTTGAAATTTTATAGAGATGGATGCTGGCAATATGAAAAGACCAGGCATTGAACCAGGTAGTTTTATGTTTAAAGTAGAAATTACCGCATATAGGGCCTCTAACTTTGAGTTGTTTCGTAATATTTCAAGTACTGTTCTATAGGTCTCCCACAGAAACTTGAACCAAGGAGTAACAAGCTCACGATCAGACCTATCCTTTCCCTTCTCACCACTGACATAACTAAGCATCAGATCTTCTGGCCTTTTATCTGCTTCCAGATCATCCACATCAAGAGCTTCTTCAAGGGCTTCTGCCTGACTACGAGCTTGTTCGGCTTTCTCAGTGGAAAGATGCATGAAATGCTTGATCACCTCCTCCAAGGAAGTGACGTTCACTTGTTGGCAAACAATACGGTACTGAATCAGACCATCCTTGGCAAACCTGCCCCTCCGCAAGTCAACACAAAGCTCCACATACTTAAACATAATCTTTTCAAGTGGCTTTTGCCACGCTCGGTATCTCTTTGAGGTGATTAGATCATGAAGAGCTTGCAACGCATCTTGCTTCTGCCCAACATTTATCAACTCTGCAACCATACATCATTAAAAGTCAACGAAATTGGGCAGTCAGCATCACATATACATTAAAATCTCATAAACAAACATGTGACAACAAATTCAAAAACAAAAGGCCTAGGAGTATTTCCCTACTTTCACCATAACCATACTACAAGTGACGTCTAGAGCAAAGTCCAGTGAAACAAAGTGGTTCTTCTATATCACATTTTGTAGTTCATATCACTTTTGAGGCCAAATTTAAATCACAACCAGCTAAGATTTTTCGTTAATGTGAAGCATGCTAGCATCGAGTGAATTTGGTATCATCCTAATTTTGGGACTTGTGATACATTGAACTCTCAGTTCTAAGCACCGTGTTAAGAAGATTAAAGTGGTGCATTGGAGAGGGCATTGATAATTAACAAACAACAACACAGCACATCACTCACCTTCAGCTCGCTTCAAGGCATTCTCTGGTTTGGCAAAAGTCGACATGTTGCAATCAAAATCTTTCAACCTGCTCAATTAAACGTAAAGCATCAAACTTTAGGAGACCAAAAATAAAAGGACAAAAAACGAGAAAAACAAAATCGTAAACCATTAAAAAAAGTCTGAAATATCAAAAAATCTAGTCAATCTGACATCAATTCACAAAAATCCCACCGAAACATTCAACTTCCAGACCCAAAAAACACCCATATCATGCAAAGAATCCCTCAGTCTACATTGATTTATCAAAGATCCGCATAATTATTATACAATAATCCAAATCTTAAAAAACAAAAAACAAAAAACAAAAACGTTTCCAAAACACATGAAATAACCTCTAGATATCCCAGCGCATCAAATCCGATTGAGAGATTGAAACTTCATGCAAGCAAGGCCAAAAGAAAGGATTTTTTGAAGAGAAAACAAAACAAACAAGAAATAAAAAAAGGAGCCCCTGAACTTACGCGAAAAAAAGTGTAGAGATTGAAACGGAGTGAAGAGATAGTGAGCTAAAGGGTGGCCGCTCTCGGTTGTCTCCAACAGAATCGAAGGGTTTTGCGTGTCCGGTTTATTGCAGCAAACCGACGAGTCTTATAGTCGGCCCATAAGCGTGCTGTCCAGATAAAAGTGTTTTGGGTTTACGGGCCTGGGTCAAATATCCAATAAAACACTGTTCATCACTTATTTTTGTTTTGGTCACTAAACTTTGAGTTTATCTATTGTTTAGTCCCTGTTGATTTAGTAATTAAGATTTTGATTCCGAAATTTATTTTAAAACGTTTCAGTCTTGGATATTGATAGAAGAGTCACTTGAAAGTATTGATTAGAGAGAAGTGGTTGAATATCTATATTTAGGCCATTAAAAAAATATCTTAATGTTAATGAATTTGTATTTTTCATGTAATTATTCCATGGAAAGTTGATTGTATCGTTGAAGTTCTTTTTTATCTGAATGGTTTGATTTTTGTTTCTTACAGGGATTAGGGTTTGAAAACAGTTTTGTCAAGGTTTTAATTTTGTTTTTTAGGGTTTCTTTAAAATGAAAAAATAGGTTTTGGGGTCCATAAACTCTAGGATTATAGTTTTTCAACCTGAAAATTATTATAGATATGACAAGTCGTTTATCATAGTGGACGACAGATAATCTATTCACATGAACATCATGGCAAGATCATCCGTTTATTTTATTTTTTGCCTCTTATTTATTTATTTACTTTGCCTTAACACCTTCTCTCTTTGTTCTGATATTATAAAATAAGAACACTATACTATATATCTCCATTCAAAATTCTATAAATTAATAATCTTAGAGCACCTTTTAAATTTGCTTTCTCATCATTTGTCTATCACACACACACACACACTCTCTCTATATATATACTAGATAATTGCCTGCGCGTTGCCGCGGGTAGTTTTTTTGTATATAATTTAACATAATTAAATCTACAACAATAAATTTATATGATATAAATAAATAAAAATTATAGATAAAAAGATAAAATATTTAAAATTTTGAGTTGAGTTTGTCACGTAAGCATAGATTACATCTTTTAGAATATAGGTACTGCGTCATAAACGATCATAAAAGAGCGCATACTAACATTAGAAAAAAGAGTAAAATATTTGAATAAAAAAAATAGCTGAAATCATTATTGTGCAGATAATAAAATTATTAAAATCAATTAATAGAAAGAGCACGAAAAAAAAAAAAAAAAGAGGAAGCAATATTAATTTTTTTATCAAATTATTAGGAGAGGAAAAAAACAAAGAGTAAGAATGAAAAATAATTAAATCATGATTATTATTATTATTATTATTATTGTGTTAGAAACACTTTTATTATTATTATTATTATTATTATTATTATTATTATTACTACTACTACTACTACTACTACTACTACTACTATTATTATCAAGGGCTTAAATTAACAACTTAAAAGTCAAAGGGTTGAAATGCAAATTACATTTATTCTCAATTGAAATCAGAGGACAAAATTGAAAAAATCGGAACTTGTGTACTGAATTAATTGAGTTATATACAACCAATCCGGAAATTGAAAGTCGGAGGACCTAAGTGACACTTTGACATTCAATTCATTAAAATAAAATAAAAAAACAAAATTAAAAGTCGAGAGACTGAAGTGCAAAGTTTAAAAACAAAGAGGGACTCTCCTGCACATAGACGTGCAGGAGAGAGAGAGATGCGACCAGCGCCTTTAACCGGCCTTCGCCGCTTCCACGGACATGTGATAGTTACACACACCACCGCGGGAGGAAGATCACGCGGTGACTCATCGTTCTGGCCTCCGGAATATAATTTCCGGCCACCTGAGTAGGAAGCACGGGCCGCGTGCAGAGGGCGTGAGGTGGAAAACCGCGCGGCGCGTGCGCCTCACGCCCTCTCAGACACCGAATATTAAATTCGGAAAATAGGGTCAATTACCTCGCTGCCCCTGTACCCAATTAAGTGTTTTTTTGTCTTATTAGGGGCTAAAACCGTATTTAGCCATTTGAGAAAATAATAAAAAAATCAGAAGTTACGGCGGACCGGACCGGACTGAGCCGGTCCGGCCGCGCGCAATGACGCCGGTGCCCCTCAACCGGAAGCGTGATTTTGTCCTATTACCAGGGACAACAACGTCAATACACTGTGCACAACAAAATATTTAAAAAAAAATAAATGGAAAAACCCAAAATAGCCTCGCCTCCAACCCCTCTTCAGCCGCGCGCCCAAGGGCCATTTTCGCCCGTGCACTGCTCGAGTCCACAGTGCACTGTGAGGGGCGCTACAGTGGAAATGCTACATGTTTTATTTTTCTTGTAATATATATATATATATATATATATATATAGCCGCCTAAGGGCCATTTTCGCCCGTGCACTGCTCGAGTCCACAGTGCACTGTGAGGGGCGCTACAGTGGAAATGCTACATGTTTTATTTTTCTTGTAATATATATATATATATATATATATATATATATATATATATATATTATTTGTAGAAAAGTGAAAAAATAAAGAGTAATTTGTTTACTACATAGTTGTCAATACCGTTTCGGTTGCTGTTTTGGTTTTTCGATGAGAACAGAATGTTCCGATTTCGGTGTCATATTATTCATATATAATTAATTAATTATATTTATATATAATAAATATTAATTTAATAAACATAATTAAAATTTTAATTTTTTTTTTAATATTTTGGTGTTTTTAAATTATTCTGATGTATAAATTTCAAAAATAATTTTTTAAAAATAAAAAAAAATAGATTTTGAACCCGGAACGGAACCGAGGCATTCCGACCGGAATTTCTGGAACGGACTAGAATTAAAATCGAGATAAAAACGATATTTTTTTATCTCGATTTTTTGAACAGAACGGAACAGAATGAATAACTATTTTTAATATCCTCTCCAAAAAGCTGATAGAAACTTCTCTATCTTATCACGGGACACAATAATCTTCCATGGATTCAACTTCAACACATGAATTATACGCAGGGATTAGCTTTTGGGGGGCTAAAAGATTCAGGTGATGTGATTATTGACTTTGAAGATATGCATTGGAAGTGGTGGGTTTAGCGGTGATGAATTTTTCACGGGCCCTCATCATCCTCCCACAGACTCCCTTTCTTGACTTATTTCAACCCCAAAATCTCTGATACAACCTCAAAAATTGTTTGGTAATGGAAAGCTTAAACCTGCTTTTTTGCTTCTTCAAACTGCAATCATAAAACAATACAATACCAATATAAATTAAATTAAATTTAATTATTTCTTAAAAAAATATATAAACGTTTACATGTCATACGACAGAACCCATAGAATATAAAAAAAAATCATTTTATGTGGTGAACAACTACCAAATATATATATATATATATATTCATTCTCTCTCTCTACTGTCGTGTGACAATATATAGACGCTTCAGCTGTGATTGCTTTGATGGAACTTCTCAAGCCACGCCCACTTGTCAAAGTCATCTTTTAAAGTCCATTTAATTTCTCTGGAAGGCCAACAACAATGGCAAGTAATGCCCTGCAAAGAAGCAACATGACTGGAAAAAACCGTAGTACTTCCAAGGCTATTATCACCAAATGACCCACCAAACTCTCAACTATCATATGTCTTTAGCTGATCACCATGCCTCGAACAAATATCAGAATCAGAATACCTAAATTGTTGGCCAAGACAATGCAGAGAAGAAGCAGCGGTTGCCCTGCCGATCACACCAAGGCCAAGAAAGAAAGGGTTGTCAAGGCTGAAAGCCTTCTTTCAAAGAAGGTCGGTATTTTCTTCTCCAGTGTCTTTGGCAAGAAGAAACCACCCAAGACTTGCTCCAAGGTCCACAAAAATGGCGATGGTTATCTGCCTTCTGGGGTCACAGAAAGGCCCGCGTCACCTGAGTACTATGCATTCAAGAAACCTTTGGAGATTCAGGAGGCGGAGCCAGAGGTGGAAAAGAGAGAAAAGACACCGAGCACGGAAGAAGATGATTATCTGAGAGTGTCATTTCCTTTCTCGAGCTTTTTCAGCAAGTGTACCAGTCTGGACTTTTTCAGGGGTAAAATCAACACTGGCAATGGATGGAACCATAAGCTCCTTGGCGGTGTTGGCATGTCTGATACCCTGACGGAAAGAAAGGACAGCAGAAGCAGCTTGCTTAGGAATTCATCAAGGGTACTGCGTAGCCGCCTTCAGAAGTTGAAGATGGCTGGATCCTTTGCAAAGACTGCAACGAGGCAGGCAAGAGGAAAATCAGAGCATATCAGGGAAGAAAGAAGAGAAGAAGGTGGTGAAGAGCTATGCAAGAAGAGGATTTTAATGGGAGAGAAGTGCAAGCCCCTCAATTTTTCTGGCTCCCTTCATTATGATGAAGATGGCATTTTGTTGCCCGAGGTGATTCTGCTGTAAAGATTGGGAAAACAATCTGTTCTTTCCTTAGATGATGTTCTGTGATTAAATTACCAGATTGATTACATATTAGTTGCTATGGACACACATTGGAACTTTGTTTTGCTGCGTATAGATAGTTGTATAGTACAGAATGATGGCATCCATAGCACTTCATTTGTACTTTCTAGTATAATGCGATGGATAAGTGATAATTCGACTCCTTCACGAGCATATCGCAAGTCTTTGCTTTTGCTAATTTGAATTGAAAGGTGATGTAAAATCGATCTATTTCAGAGGATCAGCTAATTCAAAGAGGCAGCATGAACTACAGAAAGTGGAGTTCAATAATCAATTGCTTGCTTAAAGAAGTCCAATGCCTTAACCATCAGCTGATCAGCAAAAAAATTGTCTTCCTCACATGAGCAAATATAAGAGAGCAAATCTCGGGCAACAGTTACCAGAGATACATATGCTAGTAACAGCACCAGTGGCCTAAGAGTACAACAGATCACTTCAGTGGTTTCAACCCAAGGGCTGCTCGGAGCTTCTTAGCCTCTACAATCCCTGGATCAGGGTGGTCTGTACCATCATCTTTCTTCTCCCTCTTCTTCTTTGGTTCTTCCGCTAAATTTTTGTGCCTTTTAGGACTACTGCTATGGCCATGTCTTTTGCAATCCCGACTGCTACTTTGTCTTTGTGAAAAACTCATCTGTCTGTCACGGTCCCTATCCTGCCTTTTCACGCTCCCTGCCTTCCCTTTCTTGCTCCCTCTCACAACCATAATCTCTTTCATCTCACAGGCGATCGCGATCCCTGTCTCTTTCCCTTTCTCTCTCTTTCACGCACGAGCTCCTATCATAGTCCCCGTCATAGTCTATCATAGTCATGATCCCTGCATTAATAGGGAAAGCAAGAATTATACATCAGTTAACCCTGTTTCCAAGGAACTATGCATGTGACTTTACACATCAAAGTTGCATCTGAAATGTAATTCTCCGCAGCCAGAAAATAAAAATAAAAGGGAAAATATAGAAGCCATTGAAATTCACATGCCACCAATGCTCCAGCAGCAGTGATGATAACAAAAGCCATTGAAATTTCAAGTTTTCATGTGCATGCATGCATTCACATGACATTTTTGATAAACAAAACCAGTTTCCTATAAAATAGTAGTCAATTTTAAAGCTGGAAACATAAAAAAACCCTGACTTATTCAAATGCTCAGTGATAGGTCATTAAAAACTCAACTTTAAGCTAGTTTTTAAAGGGGGCAAAACAGGATTTTCAATCAGGAACAAAAAAACTAACTTAAAGTCATTAAAATTAATATTGATGAACATGGAAGTACAGTTACAGTACGATTGTCTGATCCATCATACTTCTCGCTGCACACTGCCAGTGCAGAGAAACCTGGCAGGATCATATGATTTTACTATAGGAAGCTGTTTTAAACCAGCAATGGCTTTAAATGCCATGGTGATAAATATGTAGCACTTAACTACTGCACATATGATTGCATTGGTATGATTGTTAAGACAACAGCTTCCAGCATGGCTTCATAGTACATTCTCAAAAAGTGAAACTCCTAATTCTGCATCATATCCATAGATGTTTTAAGACATTTTTAAAACTCACTCCCAAACCTTTCAACCATGATACGCACTGGTTTGAAACCTCAGCTTCTACTCTGAGGGGGAAACCAAAAATGTATAAATAACCTCAATATTAAGTTCCAAAGCTCAATGGAGCTCGACAACGAGATAAATAATCCCTTGAAACTGTTGTCTGCCCATCAGCAATCAAAAGAAAAGGGTTAACAAACTTACTTCCATCAGTTATTTTTTGACTCAACTTCCGATGGTCATTACACAAAGGCTCTAGGTAACGATATACATGAATACCAGTCCCAGTAAGTTGGGATAAAAAGCACCAAAACAACGAAAAGTCCATTTAAATCTGCGTAAGAAAAAAATCAGAACTGTAAAATACAAAAAACACATAAGGGCCAAAAAGCACAGTAAAAAAAATTAAAGAACACCAAAACCAAGTGCAGGTTCCAAGAACGCCCGTTTCTCATTCCTCCTCTCATCGCCATATATATATATTCAACCCCGCAGCAAAACGTGTTAAGACCCTAGTTGCATTTACTATTAGCCCCAAATTTAGTAATAATCCCCCGAAATCGAGACTGATAATCACAGGTAGAATCAATATAGAAATAACCCCAACGTAATTAACAGTAAGTTGGAAAATAATGATATAAAAAAAGATAACTAATTAATTTTAGTTACTTGCACTCTTCATTCCTCATAAAATCAACAACGATATATTTCTCGGGCTGAACTTGCAGCGTCTTCGTAACCAAGCACATAAATGGAGTTGGCTATCGATTTCCTCTATGAGTATCGCCTAAGCGATCGAACTCCCTCGCTCTATCGATTAATGTCTCTAATGTTGATCCGAAACATTGTCCTTTCCAGTACGTGTTGATAGATTTTAGATCGTGGGATCTTCTCCACGAGGTTCTGTGGGTTAGTCCCTCTCACGTTCTTCGCTGCTGGATCTGTTCGATTCCGCATTTGGATTCATTAATTTTTCCAGTAACAGAGAGTGAAGCCCTAATAGAAGAAGAAGGGGGGAGAGTGAGAGAAGAAGCTCGAGACGGCGCGTTTTTAACGAGGCCAGAGAGGACTAAACAAGTCGGGCCCATAAGAAGTCAGATCCAAACTAAATAAACAACATTTGTTTTCTCTCTTTTCAAGGAAAAAATGAAATCAGCTCAATATATCAGTGTTATTAACTTGAATCGCCCAAATTTGAATAAAAAATTCGACCTAGTTGACCGATCCAATTAAGTCAACCCAGATCTAGTGACCTAGAACCTAAGATAGAATTTAAATAAAAAATTAAATAAAACTTAACTCGGTCAAATTAGAAGCAAAAACATAATCGGGAAGGTTTTAAAAAAACTATATTATATTATCATATTCTTATTGTTTTGATAAACCCTAGTTACCCAAATCAAGCTGTAGGCCAGGTTTTAAATGCATGCAATATATCTTTTATGCTTTAGATTAGGTTTCCTGTTTTTCCTTTTCTTTTTTCTTTTGGTTAAGAACATCAAATGCAAGGATAAATTGGATAACAATTCGATCAAAACCGACTAAGCTTGCATTATAAATCACGTGGTCAATTTTCCCTTCCACAAACATGTTCATAGATTTGATCTTTACGTGCTGAGTTGCCGCCTTCTATTTCATAATTTTCATTTCACCACCACCACCAACCTTCTTTTTTTATTTTCTTGGCAAGTGAATGAAAAGAGATCTGTGGGTTTCAGCTTTAATTATGAAAGAAAGAAGAGAGAGATATTACCAGTTGATCAAACGACGGGAGTTTCTTGATGCAAAACCTGTCAGGAGTTTTAACTGTTCGTATCACTGTTAAATATTCTTACAGATACAGAAAAGGAAGCAGAAACAAAAACTAGTCATGTTGAAGCTTTAACCCTGCCACTCGAGTATTTAACTTCAATATTTCCTTCCCTCGTCCATGATGATGCGCAGCAACCGTGTTCACAATCACAATTGAGTTTATTGAAAGAAAAAAAGACGGAAAATTATGGATACAAGAACTGTTCAGTCGGAAAATTATCGAGGTAGGGGAAATTAAGGAAAAAAAGGGGGGGAATAACTAGAGCTAGCTAGACAAGTATACAAGAATGTTGTGTATCTTCTAACCTTTGACAAGGGAAATATGAGAGACTAAGGACCTAAATTCTATGTCGATGAATTACAGATGCCGATATGCAAATACAATGCAATCCAAGGTTTCTTATCTTTGCACCTGATCTGGTGTGTGGTTGCTTGTATTTGATGATGATGTCGTCCTACCATTTAGCACCCCGTTATCTACAGGCGGACTTGTTCCCCACTTCCCTTCTGATTCCGTGGGTTCTATCACTTTAACAGACCCATCTGTCAAACCCAAGGCTAACTGGTTTGGGTCGAGTGGATGCGTAGCAACAACTAGTGGATACACAGTTTGGCTCCTACAGAAGAAGAAAAAACACCCATTCTAACTTCCGATTGCTTGAGAAGGAAGGCAAATGAAGAGTAGACAGATATTTGTTGAGTGTTTGATGTAGTTTCATGCAGGATTTGGGTGAAGAACTAATTGAGACAGAAGAACTTGGGTACAAGGCAAGGTAAGGAAACGTACCCATTGTATACTGAGGGGGCAATTCGGCATCTAAGCCGAAGGCTATCAGCATCAAACACGCCAATGTTACCATCACAAAATGTAGCATAAATCAATTGACTGTTGCAAGAGTATGCTGCATAAGATATGGGTGCAGAAATAGCATCTTGTGGTACCCACTGCAAAGGAAAATCGAAAGAGGATGTCGTGAATGATTCTGCTTAAAGAAAACAAAAATTAAAAAAATGTCAAAACTTGTACCTGACGGATACGCTCCATCTTGGAGGCATCGTACATTGCTAACTGAGTCTCATGAATCACAAGCAAGCGAGTCTGATCAGAGTGGAACTGTACACGAGTGTCACCAGTAGGTGACTTTCCTGCAGGAATTTGAATAGCAACTGATTTTCTCTTCTCCCATGTATCAATGCTCCAGATGCAAAGCTGCAAAAAGTAGTTACTCTGGAGATTGGAATCACAAGTTGCAAAAGCAATATAACATGTGAATGGTCACATGGTCATCAGATATAAGGGTTTCAACAGCACAACATCTTCAGCAAGTAAAGATAAGACAAGCACAGAAATTTATCTGCCAAGACATGCTTGAACAGTAATTGAGTGTTGATTGCTAACATCCAAAAATCAGAGTTTTTCAAGTTATTACTCAGAAATCAACTTCCATGATGCCTGGGAAATGGCCATGTTCCACCCCTAAACCTCCTTTATCCATGATAACAATCATATCAGCTACATTTGACATCAACCCTTCCTGATTCTTACACAAACAAAAAAATGGCTCCAAAGTTAAACGTATAAAAGGAATGGCATACTATCCATGCTGTATCTTTGTTTCCTTCTTTATGGTGACAGTAATCCAATCCTATTGGAGCACATAAATGGGATGTTTAGGCTTGTCTCAAACGGTGATAAATAGATCAAATCAGCCTCCACGGACACAAGTGCACAAACAACTAAAAATTTTAAACCCAAAATGTAAGCTCTCTGGCAATGGTCAACTGCTTCACTATAATACGGTAAGAAAAAAACTAAAAAAATGTAAAATAAAATAAAATACAGCACTGCTCCCATTTACCTGTGCATCAGCACCTGATGAAACCAAGATATTAAGAATAGTGGAAAAAGCTAGACCAGTTACTCGCTTCTGATGACCCTTTAATTTTGATTTCACCTGGAAAAACAAAGCGAGGGGAAATAGATAATGGTTAAGAGAGTAGAATAGCCTTTCAAGGACAAAATCAGCAGTCAGATTTTTAGCAAGTAATCACCTCATCAACTCTAACATTGTATATGTGGATAGTTGAATCCTCCATTCCAATGGCTATGATATTGTTATCCTGGGGATGGAATGCTAGAAAGGTTGAAGCAGGGGGGGGAGACATGAAAGTTGTCATCACCTGCAGATCAAACAATTCATTGAGAACACTAAAAAATACACATCTGTCTATATTTGCAAGACATGCATGAGCAGACAGACCTTGAATGTCATCATGTTAAACAGTGAAACCTTCCCACCAGTGGCTGACATTACATACGAGTCATTCTTTGAGAGAGCTATGCATGGGACTGCTTCTTCAAGGTTGACACCTGAGACATCATTAGTCATAAGAAGACCACTGTTTGGTTGCCAATGCTGTGGAACAACATTGGCGGTGGCCTTTTTAAACACCAACCAGCTTCAGAAATCCATTCATCAAAAAAAAAACTAAACAAGTAGATATCTATATATTTTAACCACATATAACCTTTCCACTTGGATTTTGTTCATTGCGTGGCCACTTCCAAAGCTTCTGAATACCATTTGCTCCTAGAGCCAACATGCCAACACCAGAATTTGTATATAGAAGACGAACAACCTGGAAAGAAAAGTGAGAAGGTTGACACTTAATTAAACTACAGAATCAGGCAAAACAACATAAACATTAGAAGAAACTTAAAGCACCTTGCTGGAGGTATCTGTGCTCTCAGGTAAGGTAACTAATCTGCACTCGCTGGGATCTACAATCTCAGCCAACTGCCATGGTTTTGTTTTATCAATTACATCATCCACAGTTCTTGGTTTTTCGATGCTTCTATTCATAGGATCAACTCCATTCTTACACATTTCAAAGGGAAAAAAAAAATTAGTCTAAATCATTTGCACTGCACAATTATGTTAGAAATTAACAAAAAAAAACAATGTCCATGGGAGAAAAAAAAAGTCATAAACAGGGCAAAGCCTTAAAAACAGGACCAATTTTCTTCACGGGTGACTTTGATCACCCAGCAAAGAAAGAATTAAGCAAGCATCATGTCCAGCATGCAGGGGTACATGGTGACTTAAACCGAGCAAGTTATGAGGAAATAAATATATGACCACATTACCATGTAATAGCTCACAACTAAACCACAGCTAATACTGCATCTGGGTAATGCATTAAACTCAGCCAAGCAAACAATAAACTCGAATACTTCTCCAAGCCCAAAAGTAAAATGCCAGGTTTTGAAGAAACCACAGATAAATCAAAACTAGACTTTAGAACATAAAGTTGACATACAAGAATTGGGGAAGGCCTGACGGGAGAGTTCCTTTCCACTTTACAGTTCACTGGACTGGCATTTGCAATGCTAGAAGCACCATAAACCTAACCGGTGGACAAAAAAAAGTCTCAGCAGATCTTAGAACATAAATGCTTTCAAAGAAACAAGTTTGCTAAAAGAAATCAATGTAACCTTGATAGCAGCAGATTCCATAGGTGATCTCGTTGCTTCAAAAGAATGAGTTTCAACTGCTCTCAATGATCTGAGACCAGCAGCATTTGCAAGTATCTTGAATCCATTGTCTGCTGTGGAAACAGCAAGAAGATTCCCTTCCCTGTTGAATCTCAGGCGAGGAAGAACCTGTTGCAATTAACATGATTAAGTAACAGTTAAAAGCAGAGGGGTTCCACAAAAAAGATGCAAGGAAAATGATAAATAACCTGTAATCCCCCATCTGCATCTGTGCTTGCGAGGACATTGGTATTCTCCATATCCCAAAACTTTATCTGACCATCATCACCAGCAGCCAAAAAGTGGTTTTGGGTAGTGTCAAACTGGACAACACCTGCTGATTTCTTTCTGAAGCCAACAAAACTCCTCTTTATCGATCCTTCACTCTCATTCCATTCGACTAGAAAAGAGTCTCCATCTTTACTTGTTCCACAAGAGAAAAGCCTGGAAAAAGGATGCAGCGTGATAAATAATAATTAAAAAACAAATAAAAAAAGATCAATGAACATTGATCAACAAGGAAATTTTCATCAGACCTTCCAAACAAGTAGAAAATGGTCAGAGAAAAACAACAATCAAATTTACAATAAAATGATCTTACCTACTGCCATCAGTGCTGTAAAGCATCGTAGTACACCACTGACCAGGAGCATTGTAGTCAACTCTAGATCCCATATTGTCATACAGCCAGGCCTTTATTTTCCCATCAATAGCAGTAGAGAATATGAACTGCATGTATAAAACTATAACAGTTAGTGCCAGAACAACACTTCACTAGAAATATTAATTTGGTAAATGCAATATGAGGCATCCACATGAAAAGAAGGATTCTGAACGTGATTTGTGTGCATGCTGATAACATCCACCATTCTAGGGAACCAGGTCATCAATTACAAAAAAAATATTTTTGATTCTTAAACAGGAACAAGAAAATCAAAAGAAAAACAGTTGAGCCATCTGCTTCCGTTCAAGATACCTGGATGTTCTCTTTGTGGTGTGGACAAATGTTATAAACTGGTGCCTCGTGACCTTCAAAATTAAACAGCCTCCGACCTGTTAAATCCCACACCTGTTTCACTGCATTCATTAGATAATGTTGGAACCCAAATTTAATTAAAAACTCTTATGGCACATCATATAAATTGCCTTTATAAGCTTGTCATCTCCACAGGTGACCACACATAGTTGTTTGTTTGGATGAGCAAAAGCCAAATCATTAACACTACCAACATGGGCATCAATCTGCAATGACAGAGGCAAGTCAATATTATAGTTACAGACTTAGTCCAACAGGCACGCAACCAACAAGAGATTGACTAACCTCTAAATGCTGGCGCAGATCATTTGGTCCATTATAAGCATACAAGTGAATCAAGTGTTTATTAAATGCAGCCCCTGTAACAACAAAAACATTAAGATGCTAACAGCATACCTTACATGTTTTATCTAACAAGTGTCACATACCCACAAAATTTCCATCAGGACTCCATGCAACACGGGTAACAGAAATCGAGGCATCCTTGAAACCAGACGCCAGCAAGATATTACATATAGACCCACAAATTAGTTGCTTCAAAAAACAGCAATAATGTGAAGAAATAATACTAGTGCAAGTACAGTACAAAAGGATATCAGAGAGAACCTGAAATTGCAATGAACAAGCTGCCATGTCCCAAATCTTGAAGGGCTTCGAAAACAACCTCTCACGTGAGATGAGTTCCCAAAGTGTAATTTCACCATTAACAGAACCAACTGTTCAAATAATACAGTAAGTTAAGAAGGGGGCAGGAACAGGAACACGGTAATGTATTCCAATATGATCATTTGACATAAATCATCAATGCACATAGAAATACCAAGAAGCAACGTGTGGTGGGAAGGATGAAAATCCATGCTCATGACATTTGATCCTAAATGCAGGGAAAAAGCTACTGTCCTTGGCAGGTATTCCAGAGACCAAGATGCCTGTTGTCTGGATGCTGGATATGTAACCTAAAAAGGTGAGGTTATCCAACATTAGGAATGAAACAACAAAAGCTAAATTAAGACCAGTAAGCATAATGACAAAACAACATTGTGAATTGCATATTTGGAGCAAAATCAGCTCAAAATACCTCTTCAACAGATTGGGCAGGCCGGAGACGTTTAATTAGTTCATGATCAGGATTCTGATAATCAACGATACCCAGGGCGGTTGGTGGTGTTCTTGGACGTTTCACAACTGGAACTGAGAGACAATCAAATATCTTAACCAATAGTTCCCATGCAACCATATATCCCAATTTACATTCTCAGGCTAACTAGAAAGAGATGGGGTCAAATAGGCATTCAAAACAGAAAAAATAAAAGAAATTCATGAAACCCATCCCATCCTATCCTTCTTTCTCTAGCAAAATACAAGAAAATTTAAGAATCAGGAGTGAAGGGTCATTTTGGCTCCAAAGATGTGTACTAAGCATGTGTCTATAGCGAAATCAGAGAGAATTTGATTTTATTTCATCATATTTCTATCCCTCTCTTCTGCTTCTTCTGCTTTTTGGTTTTTAAAGTTCCTCAGTTTATCAGTCATCACTCTCTTTACAGTAACATGTATTTGCTAGAAAGCAACCTCCAACTCAATGAAATTGCAAACCTTGATTTTGTGGAATAGGAATTGATGATGCAGTAACAACAGCTGCTTGAACAGATGAAGAAGCAGAAGTATTTGCCATCCAACTGGCTAAAGCACTAGTATTAGCTGCTGCACCAGTAGCTGGAAAGGGCTATAAGAAACGGGAAAAAATAAATGTTCAGTGATCGACACCTTACAATTAAAGCTTGTTCTGGGTTAGAAAAGTAAAAAGGTTCAAGATATCATACACCATGAGCCCCAAGAGGAGTATATGCAGCAGGCTTTGCAACAGTAGCAACTGGAAGATTGACAGGTGCAGGAGCAAGAGGACCATTAGTAGGTGAGCATGTGTGGTCTGTGAATAAAGTCTTAATGTCTGGGTTCGGCCTAGGATTCTTGCATAACTGGTGCTGCCAGTTCAAACTGCAGGGACCAAGTAGTCACATACAATGTCAAACATTGATATGGCGCAAATAATGGAAAATCATAGCAGCAGTCAAACAAGAACAACATAGAAAAACAGCAACAATCCCCTTTTGTTTCAAAAGGAAATCATACGTCACTGTATGCAACATGATCAAACATCAAGTATTTCAAATGAAAACTTCACAATCCCAGGTTGACAGCATATTAGAGCAAAAAATGTGGACTCGGCCTATACTAGTTTAATAAACCATGTTCTATGATAAAGAAAAGCACATCTTCCACGCAAAACAATGTGAAAATTGCAGAACCACATCCAAACATAACAAACCAATTATAGCATAAATCAGTAGTTCATAATAAACCACATGCTCTAATATCACAAATGGTTCATTATCCATCCAATAATATAATTTTACCTCTGATTGATTAGGGTCCTCAATCGAGATGACTTCAAGGTAGGAAACGCAAGCTTATCACGAAAGAGAGGATTTGCTTCAATAAGCTTTTTAAGCTCTACCAACATAATGCCACGAGCTGTTTTAGTATCGCCATACTTGGATAGTTGCTCATTATCCCTGTGTTAATAACAAATTAGAGTTTTCTGTGGTTTCATGATTCAGAAAGAAAATAACTCCATGAATACAACGCCTATCTAGCACCACACATCTTCACTAGTTTTAGAAGAAGAAAAATATGGGGAAGAAAAAAGACAAGAAACAATAGTTGAAAATGAACAGGAACCAAGCCCAGCTAAGTTAACGTTATCATTTTGCCAACCAGTTGATGAATTTAAATATTCAAATCCTATATTTTTCCAGCATTAAGCAAAAAAACCAGTCAAAAAGGAAATTAAATTATGATATCAAACATGGCTAGATAACCGATATAGCTTAATGAGAGAGAAAATACCTGAAATCATTTAGAGTTAAAAGTTGAGTGATTTCTTTGTACAGTTCCTCATTAAATGTCGAAAATACCTTCAAATCGCTCACCAAAATTTCAACACCCTTTGCCTTGTCTTGCCTGCAAGTAGGAACCAAACACAAACAATAAATAAAACTCTTCCAAATTAGAGTCAGGAAGTTTGCTGGTAATCTAAGATGCAATTTACCTATCAAGCGCTTCAAGATACTTCTGTTTCCTGATTTCAAAAAATATCTTCATTGAGTATCTGTTATCATCAACTTTGGTAAAACCCGCTAAGTACTTTTCAACTTCATCCCATTCTCCAGCCAGCACTTTCTCCTCAAAATACTTCATGTTGAAGTAAAACCCCGATTCCTTCTCAAGCCTACATTACAGACCATTTGCACCAATTCAACATATCCCAATCAAATAACTCGCAAATATTAAAAACCAACCCACAATCAGAAACACAAATATTTCATAAGAAAACCCTATTCTCAGCCTAGCAAAATTCCAACTCTTTTCATCTCTCAAAGCTCAGTGATACAAAAATTCAACACCGCTCAACTACCGCTCAAGTCTTTTAAAAAAGAAATTCAATGATTATAAAGAATTATGACTTAAAGCACGACTTAAAGCACCTCTCTCTCTCTCTCTGTGTGTGTGACAAGAAAAACAAATCTTTCAAAATATTTATTTTCATCCAAGTGTGAAGTTAAATTCATCTTAAAAAAATATTAACTCAATCTTTTTTCTTTTCAAGCAACAAAAAACGTATCTTCCCTGTTCAAGATTTTGAAAATTATAATTCAAAAGCTGTGAAAAAAATCAGTACTTGAATCACTCAGCCCGTCACTTAATTCCCTCCATGTCATAAATCATGCTCAAATAACAACAACAATAATAATCTCCGCAAATTTTCACAATTTACAAATCTTCAACTTCCATAACAGCCAAAAAATCACCACCTCCACCACCACGTAACTAACCCTAACAAAAATCACTCATCACTCCATCTATAATTTAACAATCACAAATCCATCCAGAACAATAACAGCTCAAATCCACTCATGACATACAGAAATTAAAAAAACAGACAATACAAGAAAATACAAAAACAATACACCAGAACTAAACACAATAATACACGAATACCTACAAAATACACATGAAGATACAGAAACCAGGGCTTACTTTACCATAAAGCATCAAAAGTCACTGCTTTCACACACAAACACATCCAAGTATAGGCCCAAAAATACGCAGTTACGTACAAAAATACATGCAGAAAGAGAGACAGTGGCTTACTTATGGACAGACTCTTTGAATTTCTCTTCTTCGAGAAACTGAAGTATGAGAAACACCAATTCTCTACTTAAAGACGACATTTTCTTTCGATCGATCCGTCAATCAAATTAGCTCTACATACACGCTAATTACTGCCAAATCTAGGCTTAATTATGCAAAATTTGGCGACTTCAGAACTTAATTCAACCTCTGCAGGTAACGGAAATCGAGGCAACTTCTAGGGTTTCAAGGCTGCGAGAGAGGGGGGGAGAGAGAGAGGATAAAAGAGACTTGGTCTCGCTACAGAAGTCTTTCGTTCTATATCTACTGACCTATCAGTGATAAGTAGTTCTGCTTATCTGATAAGTCAGAGCTTAAATAACTTGCTTTTCTGCGTATCCTAATAAGCAGTGTAAGGTGGTGTTGCGGATTCGAAACCACAAATTCAAATCTAGTTGAATATTCGCCACACACGTCCAGTCGCCCCCCCCCGCCCTCGATGGTACTGTCGCTTTCTCTTTTATTTCTCTTTCTCGTGATATAATCAATTCTTGAACATATCACGATTGTTTCAATGGATGCGATTTTTTATACACAAATAGTCTTGGCTGCCGAAGGCGACAGATTGATTTAAGAATATATTTTTCTAACCATCATGAAAGAAAAATACAATGTAAATTAATTAATTTGTTTAAATATTTTTTACAAACAGAACTGTTTAATTTTAAAAACCAAAAAATAACACTACTTGAAAATTGACCCGGCCACCCTACGACCTGCCCTTGGTCAGAGCTAGTTAATACCTGATCGAGAGATTAAATTTGTTTTTTAAAATAATTTTTGTTTTAAAATTATTTTTTACTTCATCACATCAAAATAATAACCTAGAAACACAAATAAAAGATAAAAATATTTATTTTCAAAAATATTTTTCAAGACCCTTCCAAAAACACCCCTAAACAATGACAAAAACCACCAAAGCCAGGTGATCTACCAATCCAAATCTCTCCCAGTCAATAAAATCCCTAAACTGTCCTTTGCATTCCCAACTGTAACCCGACAAAGCGAAACCTCAAGCACTTTATTTGCAAGACCCCTTCCCTCGCTCTAGTCACGGGTGTACTGTAAAATGTCTCGCCATTATGATCATTTTGTCAGTTCCGTTACGTCTCCTTCGCTTTTTTATATTATCGTGGAAATTTAATCAAAATATCTTATCATATCGCGGGTTACGATTTATTCAGTGCGGTTTGAATTTTTATGTCAAAGCTTTTCAAAAGCGGCTGTTTCTCTTTCCAAAAGCGTCTCTTTTAGTGTTAACAAAAATTATTAATTTTTATTTTTAATTAGTTTTAATGTAATTTTACTTTTAAAATTATTTTCATATACTAATATAAAAATAATTTAAAAATATTTTAATATATTTTTAAATAAAAATACTTTGAAAAATAACACTCACTTAAATCATGACGGTCCATTATCTTCCATAAAAAGAACTTAACCCTCCTCCATTGGTTTGTTTAAAAACATTTTATATAAATCACGCGTTGTCTCATACGTTGTTCTAGACTAATTCATGTTCAGTATCGGGTGGATCTCGAAGAGGTGAAAATGCTATTCAAATGTTCGGCTCCAAACAAAAGAATGGATTAAATTCCTAAACTTTTTTAAAGGACGAGAGTGTTCTCACTATTCACGTCAGGACTCTTGGGTGGTTTGTTTAAATTTTGATACGGTGACTTTGATTTTGTACCAAGTATAAAAATAAAAATAAAAGGAAATAAAAAATATCTTTGCATTTACGAACTGGTCGAAATAAATAGTGACGTGATTGGATAACTCATATTTTTTCATTAGCCAGCAAAATTAATTCGACTACAAATAAATATAAGTACTGTTATAAATAAAAGTGAAACTCGAGGGACCATGCAAAGTACAATGACCTCTCATGCTTTTCTTGTATTTTAAAAATATTTTTGAAAAAATATTAAAAAATTATTTTATTTTTTATTTTAAATTAAAAATATATATATTTAAATCATTTTCATATATTAATATCAAAATTAATTTTAAAAATATATTAATATCAAAACTAATTTTAAAAAATATATTAATATATTTTATACAATTGTTTTTCCCAAAAACAACATCAGTCATTTCATCGAATATCAACTGAAAAACGCCACCAGGGAAACAAACACAGAGTGGAGATGTGTCTAAGTCAAGTAGGAACACTTTAGTGAATAAACTACTGGTTGTGGATGCCACGTGTCGCGTACTTTGCGTCTTATAGTTCACGCGTTAACGCGCTGACGCGCTTGGTTCGGAGCGTCGGAACTTTTGGCTAGACGTGAAAGTTGTGTGGTGCTCTCGATGTGTGCGTCATGAATAGTTACAGAAAGGTGTCATAGTTTCAGAAAGTTCCCAATCTCTTTTTTTTTTTTTCAGACGGTATTGCTTGTCCCAAGCACGATGCTTGATTTTGTTTTTTTCACGCGCTATGCTGTTTAAATATTGGTTAAAGTTTTTTTTGAAAGTATTTATATTTAAAAATATATCAAAATTATTTTTTATTTTTAAAAAATTATTTTTATATTAACACATAAAAATAATATAAAAAAATAAAAAAATTTATCTTTGAAGATGAAATTAGCAGGTTCGTGGAAAAAAGATTGTTCTTCTCGCTTTTTGTATGACTCGTGTGTGTATGGCGATGTATCATGCAATATTTTAAAAAATATTTTTTTAATTCAAAATATATATTAAAATAATATTTTTAGTTTTGTATACACTAACCCAACATAGATATTGAAAACAGATATTGAAAAAACTATAATGTTATATTTTATAAAATAAAAAACAATTTAGAATGTATTTTGTAAAGTAAAAGCTACTTCAATATCAAGCAGGAAAAAAGAAACTCTATCCTGATCCATCACATCCAGTTAGGCCACGTGTATATGTCAATCCACTTCGATTGATATTGTAAATTAACCATGATCGATTATTAAAGCTAGTTGTATGCCTGTTGGCTGCAACCACTGATGGTAACTGATTAAAGTTAACAATTGATTTGATCGGACCACCAACTTTAGGCCAAGTTCAGGGCGCCAAGCTCAGGGATGTTGGCCATGAATAATAACTATATATTTTTTAATAATAATTATTTGTGTATATTTCAATTAATTTTAAGGTTATGAAATTAATGATTATATAAATCTCTAATAATAATTATATTAACAATTATAAAAGTCAAACATAAAAGCAAATGTATAAATTACTATTTTTTATTTTTTCTTGAAAAGGATAGAAGAGCAAAGGAGGGGTTTTCTCTTTTCAACACGTCGCAGCTCGTGCCTGTTGATGATTGCACAAGCTCGCACCTTTCTAAGTGCTAAAGTATTAAAAATAAAATAATATTATTTTAATCACTAGAAGAAGAAAAAAAGGAAGGGAAGGGAACTGGATTGACTAGGTGGCCGAAAGTTTTGGCCGGATGGACCAGCGTGACTTCAAAAAAACCCTTCATTTTTACTGACATCACGATTATAATCTGGGTTCCAAGTGATTTGTTTACTTACTCTGCGTAGGGTTTATGTTCTTTTATATTTACTTGTCACACTTACGGTGTCTTATATGTTCAATGAATTTGTAGAATATTCAGTGAATCTAAGGATTAGTTGTTGTGTGCGTAAGTTGACCAGAATACCCGGTTATCAAAAAATAATAATAATTTACATGCAAGTTAAAATTAAATACTAGATATTATTCTGGTCTATGAAATTAAAATCATAATAGATAATTAGAATTAGCGAGCCTTCCAAGGTGCAAGCAATGTAACAACGGTACGAGTTTGCAAGTCCGGTAAGTTTTTTTATATATATTTTATAAAAATATTTGTATTTAAAGAAATAATAAAATGTTTTTTTTTGTTTTTCAACATCAAGATATAAACACGTGAAAATATATATACAAAATAATTTAATAATTTTCAAAACAAAACACATTTAAATGGCATGCAAACAAAGTTTGCCAAAACGGCAATAACTGGCGGGTGCGGGTTGAAGGGGTGGTGCTTGTGATTGAAAAGCTTCTAACGTGGCTGCTACCTGCCCACATTACAATATGGGTGTGGTGAGCTAGACCTGCTGTTTTTATTATTCGATTAAACAGTAAGTAGCCAACTTGTCTTGAGACAGTAGTTCCATCTGACATGTTGTCATATAGCAACTGTATAAGCACACGAGTTGGCTGCCCAGTCAACCAACTCCGTTAGAATTAATTAGTTATAGTTGAAATGACTTGTTTTCTTTTTTTCCAGTAATTAGGGTTCAAGTTCCACCATGCATGTCTGTCATCCCCGCGATGTCTTATATATTCATTGGGCTTGCAGGATGTTCAGTGAACCCGGGGATTAGTTGTGGTGCGCGTAAGCAGGCCCGGACATCCCGGTCATCAAAAAAAAAAAATTGGATGCTGAATGTTATCAGATTCGTTCCGTTCCGGGCGTTCCGATGCTGAATGTTATCAGATCTCTTCCGTCCGGTTCCATTTATAAAACCGAGACAAAACGACGTCGTTTTTGTCCGATTTTAATTCGACCTATTTTGAAAATTCCAACCGAACACCTCGGTTCCATTCAGGCGTTCGTTACGTGTTTAAAATCATTTTTTATTTTAAAAATTATTTTTGACATCTATACATCAAAATAATTTAAAAACACCAAAATATTTTAAATAAAAAAGAATTCAAATTTTAATTATGCTTGTTAAATTAATATTTTATTTTTTTCCCATATATGTATAATTAATTATATATGAACAAGATGCGGCACCGAAATGGTATGCCGTAACGTTCGTTTCTAATCGAAAACCGAAGCGGTATTGACAACTTTGGACATGACAACAAAATGTATATTAGTAATAAAAATAAAGATAAAAAATAAAAATAAAAATAATTACAATAATAACATAGGCTGTTGGGAGCTGTGAGGACAAGGTGGCTACTTATTTGCTTGATCGAATGAGATAACCTTAGACCATGACATCCCTTTCTCCAGTTGCTTCTCCCCGTTCAAATTATCAGGTACCCATCACCTGCATGTTTGCATTTGATTTGGGTGTTTTTCTTGGTATTTTAAAAATATTTTTGAAAAAAAAATGATTTGTTTTATTTTAAATTAAAAATATTTGATGTTTTTAAATCATTTTTTATGATGTCAAAAATAATTTTTTTAAAATAAAAAAATTATTATTTTAATGTATTTCTAATCAAAAACACTTTAAGAGCATAATTGTGACTACACTTCCAAACTGAGAGGGTGTTTGGGATGACTTTTCAAAAATACTTTTGAAAAAAATTAAAAAATAAATAAATTATTTTTCATTTTAAATGAATATGTTTTTGTGTTTTTAGATCATTTTGATGTGCTGATGTCAAAAATAATTTTAAAAAAACATCATTTTAATATATTTCAGTATGAAAAACACTTTAAAAAACTAAGTAACCGAAAATAGAAGAATTCCGAGCTACACAATAATTCACAAAATAAAATAAAAAATCAGATTGCTAAAGACACAGGTACCTCGACTTTCAAAGAGCTCGGTTTAAAATTAATATACTATTGTCCATTTAACTTTCCAAGATGTTCTTAAAGTCATTTTCTTAAAAGAATATATCAATTATTTTTTTTTAATGTTTTTAATGCATCAGCATATATATAAAAACATGTAGTATTCCATTAAGAAAAAAAACGAAAGTATATTTTTCCCAAGTACATTGATGTCTATACTTAGGTAGAACATTTTATCAGTACAGTGACCGGATTGACATGTAGTGTGTTGGAAGCTTGTTTGGCCAACCTTCTGCCAGCTGTCGTAATCTGCAATGGAATGGCTGCTTCTCGTGGAATATATTATATACATACACATGAAAAATATAACCCCGGTCTACATTTGTAACTGTCTCCAGACAGATCATTGCTTACGTGTCTTTATCACTCGTGAGAGAACTCGTCCGAAATTTTACACGAAAATAATTAAAACGATAATATTATTTTTCTGTACTGAAACCGGTGTCAATCAAATCTTTTAAAATATCAATCAGAAACGCAGTGTTAGCCTGTCGTTTTGAAGGGGACATTTTTCTTCTACACATGCATTTCCCCGTCATCTTACTATCATTTGAAAAGCTTCTTCTGTAATTCTCCTGCCTCACACACATTGTCATGTCAGGAAATTGTCAGCTGCTCCTTAAATCTTGTTTTCGATTAATACATGTATATATTGTTGTTGTTCAACTGTATTTTACATTTTTTTAATTTCTTTAACTTTTTCCGTGTTTTTATTTTTTTTTGCTAGTGTTAGAAATATTTTTTTTAAATAAAAATTATTCCAATAAATTTTTAGATAAAAAATATGCTGAACAATAATTAACCACCTACATTTACCTCTTATCAACGATTGATCCGGATCAAACCATTTTTTGAAAATACCAAGCTTGGTTTACATGATAACAATTATATTTTTTTTTTATTTTTTCCATGTTCTCGAATGAAAAACAAATCACATAAAAATAAAAATTATCATGCGAGTCGAACTTATCATCTCTGATCAAACCAGTTAAAAATCGACACATCATTAAATTTATCCAAATCAATTTTATGATTGATGAATTATTTATTTTTATATTTTACAATTATGATTGTACTCTCAAACGTGAAAACATTTAATTTTTTTTAGTGTAATTTACTAAATTGATGATTCGGGTAGATTTAATTATCCACAAGTGTTTTATTTGTTAGTCTATGATTTAAAATAATTAACTTAATTGATATAATAGTTCATAATTTAAAAATTAAAATAATTCATATTATAAATAAAATTTATTAAATTTATGAATTGGATAAATTTATTCATCTACAATTTGTTGGTCATTAATTTTAAATAATAAACTAAATTCGTATAATAATTCCGCATTTTAAAACAATTAGCCTATATATTAGATTCGGTCCATATCGTATCCACCTTGAGCCCAACAATAGAAGCCCATATCCCTCACCCTATATAATTATAGCTTCTTTCATCTCTCTTGCCCTCCCGCGCTGTCAGAGCCCGGGAAGTCATCCCTGCCTCAACACCGCACGAGAATTCAAGGTGTGACATTTCTCTAATATGTACATGTATTTTTGTTCTTGCGATTTAGAATCTATAGACTAGTTTCATGAGCACATTTTTTGAAGTGGGTTTTGCTTGATATGCACATTTTTTTGGGTTTTGCTCCAGGTCTAATCTTATAGATGTTTCTGGTTTGGGGTTTTTAATGGAGATTATGGGCGGTGTGTATCTCCGTTGATGATCATATCTCTAAAGGGAAAAAAGGCCATTCATATTTGGTGTTTTTTCTAGTCAATATCTTGGCTTTTGGGTTACTGAGTACCTGTAATTCAAGTGTCAAGAGTAAATGAGCGTGACTCTGCACAATTATGATGCAAGTTTATGTCCCCTTTTCTTCTTATTTATAGATAGGTTCTGGATATTTTGTTTCAGTAAGGGTGTGGTGGTTTGATGGAAGCTACGGCAATCAAACACGGGGAACTGGTGACTTTAGAAGAACTCAACCCATCTTCACCTTTTTTTAGGCAGGGAGCTTCGGTCAGAGTCACTGGAAAGTAAGAATTCTGCCTTTTGTGTGTATCTATTTCTGACTTGACTGTCTGTGGATACTATTAGGTGTCTCTTTCTGAATAAGATTCTATAGAGGTCTGCATTTCTGGACAGGACTCCGAGAGAATTCCCTATAATAACTGCAACGCTTATAGTAATGTCACAAGTAGTGTTCCATAAGGTTTGAATGACACTTGTTATTGGCAAAAACTGGTACTTGTATTTGAAGGAGGGTTTCAATTGCGGTCTTGAAGCGAGTTGGAGGATAAAACGAGGTGGAAGTGAGAATGGGAATGTTCATAGTGGCAAATAGGTGATCATTGCAATGTTGTGGTAAAGGAAGCGACAGCAATGGGGTTGTGTCGAGAGGGATTTGCAGATGAGGGTTTGGATGATGAGGAGTTGTGATGGTACCGACAGCTATGTCTTGTCTTCAAGGTCACTGCCAACTAGGTTAGCATGTGGTGATCCGCCAAACTTGGTTTCATGTATGAGGGCTGCCTGAAGCCTACTACATGTGCATGGTAGTGCCATATCTGATGCTATCTTTTGATTATTTACAGTTAAAGGGGGCTCTTTGCTTGCTTAGGAGGTCAGATTGTGAAGAGGGATGCCTTATAGTTTTCTAGATATTTTTGTCTGGATGATGTTAAACTGATCATTATCCAATCATGTTACCAAACTGCTCATTATCCAATCATATTCATGCTGAAAAATTGTGATTCTGTTCATTGTCATGTGTCCTAGTTATGAATATTCTGTTTGGGGCCGATCTTTCACTACTATCAATATTATTTAGGCGCTTGAATGCCAGCCAGGATCAATCATTATAGATAGTTCAACAGTGCACGTTCCTGTAATGCTTTTCCAACCAAGTGTTGGCTGTAATGGTAGGAGATATTGAATGCTATGCCACATAAATTGAATTTGCTGTCATATCATGAGCTGATTATTTCTGCAATCATTATTGGAAACTTCAACCTGTTGTTTCCTCCTAGGCTGCAAGAGTATACCGTGGAGACAGCCATAGCTGTAGTTGCTGATGCAAATGCCACCCTGAAGATTGACACTCAACACTTACGAGACATCAGCTTTCGTATAGGCTCCACCTACCAGTTCATCGGCGAGCTCCTCATTCAACCTGATAATGAGGTAAGCGATTGATATCAAGTCGAGGGCTGGATGCATCAGTCTCTCTGTCCCTCTTCTCCCATAATGTTCACTGGAATAAGGTTTCTTTCAGGCAATCTTGCAGGCACGTGTGGGCAGGATTGTTGATGGCATTGACCTCAGCCTCTATCATCAGTCACTCCAGCTATTAAGACAGTTCCAAGCTGATCACCTCAACAATTCAACGAGTTAAAGCCGACATAATGCCGAACCAATCCATCAAAACACTTTCACAACGAAAGGTATCAGTTTAAATTTCTGGAACGTCATATATACATCCAGGAGCTGATTTCTCTTTCTTCTAGCTTTTGCATTTTTTTTGGTGTCCAACTTTTTTAAGATATGAATATTTAAAAGCTGGCAAATTATCAATGTTAGAATTGCTTTATGGTTCTACTTGTCTTTGTTGTGTTTTCCTATCTCATCATATACACCCGCGGCAACAAGCCAGTGAAATATAAAAATGGTTGGCTTTTACGGCACCAGTGAAATCATGGAGCACTCCATTTTTTAATCTTTCACACGCATTCAAATGAAGAAACATGATTGTGCTCTCTCATCTTTAGTCCTTGAGGACCATTTAATTTGTCTAGTGGCTCTTGTCATCATGTCATGTGATAGTGAAGGCTGCAAGCTACAAAAGGTTATTTCTTGTTCAGGTGAAGATGCTTCTAACCATGCTTTGCCATAGGAACTTTAGAAATTGTGAACACTGGCAGACAATCTTGACAATGATAAACTCATCTTCCACGCGCAGTATCTTGCCAATCTTGACAATGGCTTGGCTTCTACGTGTGGACAGTTCTAGGAGAAATCTTGCTACGTTCATACTGACAAATGATTAATGATACGAAACCGTTCCCACTTTTCTGGCTACTAAATCTAGAGCAGGCACTGATTAGATCAAGAAACTGACAAATGTCCATTTATAGAACCTGAAATGCCAATCCACGTTGGTTTTACACTAGTTTTGCTAAAGAACTCGTTTCATGATAATCTGCTGTTTCTCACTTTGTTTGATGTGGTCCATGTTATTGAGTTACCAAACATTTGGATGTTTGAGATCAGTTCCTCCCGTCAGAAAAGTTACGCAATCCCTTTCTAACATCCTGTTCCATGGTCTAGTGAAAAATTTGGATTAGGTTTGTGGATTACTTGCTATGAAAGTGCTATCAAGGAAA
This sequence comes from Salix exigua, assembly GCA_032356905.1. Lineage (NCBI taxonomy): Eukaryota > Viridiplantae > Streptophyta > Magnoliopsida > Malpighiales > Salicaceae > Salix > Salix exigua. The sequence continues at coordinate 741,655 of CM063592.1, forward strand.
GGGAGTCCGATATCATCGAGGAATTTACATAAAATGTCATTCAAAATTCTTTTTTTTACAAGAAAAAAAAAATCCCTTGTGTAGATTAACAAGGTATCAAAGTGGGGTCTAGAAGGCGGGACTTATAAGTAATTTAGTAACTCGGGGCTAGTTTACACTTGGATTTCTTTCAAATTGTTTTGAAATCGAATGTATTTGAAAAAAAGTAATTCAGTCAACATCACGAAAGTCTTTTTTTATTGGTTCAAAACACACCAATTTATTTATTAAAAAATATACTAGAACAACCCCAGTATCTTTGTTTTAATAATATTTTTTTTAAAAAATGATTTTTTAATTTTATTTTCAGTTAAATTTTTTGGTGTCAAACTAAAATATTTTTAAATAAAAAAAAAATAACAAACAAAAGACAATGACCCTACTCTAAAAAAAAGACATGAAAAGTCTTGAAATTGAACTGGACAATTGTCTCCACTTTCCACTAGTGGATGGAATCTTGACACCAATGATGACCCATTAAGATTGATGGGTCGCTCCTAATCTATATTATCCAATCAAAAGCTAACCTTAGATTACCACCAACATAAAAAAACAATTATATCTTGGACCTGTCTTCTAAAACACAAATAATTTAAGGTTAGAACTTAGAAGAACCACGTAGACTTTAGCCCTCGCCTGCCAATAAGAAAAAAAGAGCCACCATCGACCCCTCCTCTGGAAACTTGCACGTCTTCATCCAGTGCACCGCCCCACATGTGATTGTTGGTGACACGTGCCTACTTTTTATTTGTCAGTGGTTATCCCTGCCTGATCATTGGCCACGCAATCACTGCTCTTTTGCACCGACCTGTCAATCATGTGGTGCGGCCGCAGGTTGGAAACAAATAACGTGTCACATGTGCACAAAATACATGACGCGCGTCGCGCAGTGAGTCTGCAAACGACACCCGTTTTAAGGTGAAGACTTTTGCCAAAATAATTGATTTTTTTTATTAACGAGAATAATATGCAAAGTAGTCGGCAATTGCTAGTGTGATTTATTTGGTTGCAATTATCACAGTTGTAAAATAAAATCTGTGATATAGATATGGAAATTCAATGAAATAAACAATAAGGGATGAAGTTTCCAAAACAAGATTTAATCCATATGAAAACTCAAAATAAAAAAAATCCCAATCATAAGAATTAAGATCAAACTCAATAAAAAGAAAATTAAAATAAAATGATTATGGATGAAATTAAAAATTAAAAATCAAAATCTAATTAGAGAAAAGATTCCAATCAAGATAAATACAAGGCGCCACAAACAAACGCATGCAATAACTTTTTGATTAGTGGCCAACATAGTCTTGTTTTGGTGGTCAAGGAGGGTTTATCACCTCCTCTTACCTCATGTTCAAGCCTTGTCAGATATACCTGTCATCCTCGCGGTGTTTTATATATTTATTGAGTTTGCAGGATGTTCAATGATCCCAAAGATTTAGTTGTGGTGCGTACAGTTGATCGGACATCCTATTATAATTTTTTTTTAGTGGCGTGTGCTTTGCATGCTACATAACTTTCTTTTTATTTATAAATGACTAGTACACCCGCAATCCCATATAATAATTAAAAAAGAAAAAATGATGTCAAAAAATAATCAATGGCGTTGTACTAGAATTTTCTGTCCGCGTGAGCTATTTAATAATTACACTTTACAAAAAAGCATAAAAATTCAAAACCACTCGTGAGATATGTGCTCATCCATTTGTTTTTTTGGGGGGGCAAAATAATAATAATAATAATAATAATAAAGAATGAATTGTAATAGCTTGAAGTGACTTGCAAGTTACAAGTAGTGGATGGATATATCAAGCTGTGAAGATACGGGGATATATTAAATGTGATCATAAGATCGTTCATGTGTCGGTCCTGTAAACGAGCAGTGGTGGGGCAAGGGTTCCCTCCCGTCCAGTGGTCTAGCCACCATCATTCTCACTGAGGCTAGACCGATCAGGTCATCTACCAACAATTCGACGGCGACTGGTCTCCTTCATGGCCCCACCAGAACATGGTTCTCTGAGTCTCACCCTGCAGCTCTTCGAACCTGCTAGCTTGTGAATGGAAAAGCACGAGCCAGGATCCAATGACAATATTCTAGCTGCTTGTTGGGACTACCCGACTCCCTGCTCCTCGCCCCTCTTTTTTTGTCGCCAGAAAAACCTTACTCGTGGGAAAAATGTATTTTGTAGATTTAATCTAGTAAATAAAATTCTAATCATATTGATTTTTTTATAAAAATACGTATCATGATTTAAATTTGAGTCTTGATATATAAATTACAAGCTTTATATCCTCACATCATGGGACCCTCACCACTCAATGAGATACACATATAAGTATAATGACTCCTCAGCTTTTTGAAGCCACTTTGAAAGAAATCTGGATTTTTGATGTGGTATATGGTAAACGTCTGCCATTTTCTTTTATTGTAAAGGATGCTAATACGGTTTTGGTCACCATTCTGATTTTTTTTATTGGTATTGAATGTTTTTGTTTCGGAACGTTTCAGTGTGCCGTTTCGAGATTGTACTGTTTATATATATATATATATAATATTAATTTAACAAGCATAATTAAAATTTAAGATAAATTAACTTTAAATTATACAATAAAATCACAAAGTCAAACAAACATAATCTGAAAATTAGAAACATCTCTAAAATTCCAAAATATTATGAAAGTAAAATTTTCTAAGATAAAAGAAATATAAACCAAACATCTTCTACATTGTTAATATAAAAACAAGAATTTTGAGGCTTCTAAAATACACAAGAAATATAAACGTCAAGACGATCGGTATTTAACGATTGACATTAAATGATAAAAACAACGTTGTCAATTTTTGACGAGCCGAAATATGCACACCAGAACGGTATTAACAATACTAGCTATCCCTACCCCATTCCCATGCACGGGCTTACAAGGCGTAGGGATTTATTTAGGCAGGTTTTTGCATGGAAATCGTATGAGATTGAGAGAGTGATAAAACAATAAATGGTTGATACTAGGCTTAAAATAATAATAATAATAATAATAATAATTACTGGACCTATTAAAGGATTAAGGAATGGAATATTTATTTATTTTGGGAATAGAGGGTGGATTTTTTATATTAGCAAGGGAAACCGGAAAATCTTCAATTTTGGTGGGATCAAGGGGGGCCGTCCCTAGCCCCATGCCACACTTCCTAAACCTAGGACAAGAAAAATAACTTGGTAGCTACCCATCAGGAAATATACAAGTGCGGGGTGACGAGGATAGACTGTAACTTCACATGATCATATAGCTTGCAGAGTTCAGAAAGAAGAAAGGTTGTCAATGACTATGTATAAGCATCCATTGTTCCCCCATAACATAAAAAGACAAAAAGAAAAAGAAAAAGAAAAAAGAAATGGATAGCTACTAGATTTAATAAATTAGCTTAGAAAGCAAAAATGTTTTTGGGTTCATTATTCAACTAGCTGATACAAATTAATTCAAATATCCAATTCAACAATGTTTTGACAAACGTAGAGGTGTATTTGCTTCTCGACCAGACGCACTCAACGAGTGAAAGTCCAATCATCAAGGAACAGCAACTTGTAATGTCTTGTAATGAAATGTAAAATCCATGCTCGAAACCCACAAAAAATTGTCACAATTAGAGTTATTAGTAAAATAAAAACATTTTTTTTTTCAAAATTCACAGCTCAATTTAGGATGATTTCTGGATTACGGATCGAGTGACTTAATCTTTTTAAAAGATAAAAATTATTTTATTTAAAAAAAAACAAGGAGTTTTAATTGAAACATATTAAATCAATTTCATTTATATTTTATATTTTATATTTTATGAAACCCGGATAAAACTAAACTCCAAGTCAACTGATTTTATGGACAACGCCCCATGCCAGATCAAGTTTAACAACAAAGATGACGATGGTTAGATCACTTATCAGAAATTCCTTAAATAGAAAAAAAAGAGAGAGAAAGTCTTTCACAAGCAAAAAAGTCCATACTGCTTCCTACAAGACTGAAACAGTGTTTAGTTTTAGTTTTTGTGTATGTCTTTGTTAACTTCTCCAAAGATAAAAAGAGAGAGAGAGATATCAGAACATTATTATATATGGACTTTGATTCATCTCTATATTCTCTTTCTCGAATTCTCAGCTCCCTTTCTCCCATTTCCTGCATCAAGCTCTCCCAGATGACGCTGTCTTTCCGGCATGTTGATCGTGACCAGTTTCTTGCTCTCTAAGTTCTTTGTTAGCTTCAAGGTCTTGCAGTACTTTTTTTGCTTCATTCCTTAACTATTGTTTAAAGGGTCCTTTTAAGTTTTGAAGGAAGTCCTGATGACAAGCTACATCACTTTGTGTGCTGTCAAGGATAAAAAAAAGAAGCTTAGAATTGTTCTAAAAGGGATGATTCAAGGAGCTGGAATGAGCTTCTTCTTCTTTCTTCTTTTGGATGAATCTCTTATATGGGTTTTGTTTGGTTGCTTAGAAGTGTTGGAAAGTTAATTAATTTTTCTGCTTTGAAATCTTTCAAGTTTCATTTTGTTTCAAGTTTTAGTTTGTGTTTGTCACTTTATGTCCCTGTTTGGATTCCCCCCTCATTTTCTTGGCAAACAAACAAAAGGGGGCATTCTTTATATTTGTCGGTGATGAATAAAAAGAGTAGAAGTGTGAAAGCCTTTTCCTCTTCTTTTCTTTGATTTCAGCAAATGCCAAATATGTAGTCACGGTCCTCATGGATATTGAAGTAGGTCCTTGTTCTTGCAAATTGATCTTTCTTAAGTATTTTCTTAGGATTCTGCTGATGATAAAAAATATTAGAAGAGATGAAATTCAATTATTACCCTTCTGGTTGAATTTTCTTAGCAACCGAACACAAACAGTGATGGAATAACCAGAAAAGTTTAATGACAAGTTGCTTTATTGTTCTGTTATTCCTGGCTTCTCTGCAGAATTCTAGATGCAAATTGCAACGTTGGAATTCCATGCCAGATTGAATATTCCGTGTGATGTACTGATATGCTTCAGATTCACAGATTTTTGGTTTTTGCTGTTATTAAATTGCAAAGATTCGTTAGCTTTCTGAGTCAGACGATGCCCCTTTATTGTTTCACTGACTGTACCAAACCAGTCTTTTGAGTCTCAGCTAAGAATTTCGAGTCAGGGATGCTGTAACACAACATCCTTCCTGATGATTTCTTAATAATTTCCTCTCTTTCACGTGATCATCATACATGGCTGTATGTGCTAAATATTTGTTTTTTTGGATGTTCAGAGTTTCGAGTCTACAAAAAGCTAGAGAACCATACCATATCGTGGAGTGTGGTGGCCATCTAAATTGAAACATCGGCAATGGGGCATTTATCCTCCATGTTTAGTGGATTGGCAAGGTCATTTTCATTAAGGAAAGTTAAGAATAATGGGAATGGAGAAGGAAGAGAAGCAGCGGATGCCATGGTGAAAGATGCTAAGAAGAATGAAATGATTTTGAGGTCATCTGGCTGTGTGAATGTCGATGGTTCGAAAAATTTCGCAGCAGTTTGCTCGAGGAGAGGGGAGAAAGGAGTGAATCAGGATTGCTGCATTGTCTGGGAGGTAAGCGATAAGCACAGAGCATCGAAAAACATGCCTTCTCTAATGGTGTTTTCCAATCTTGTTTCTCTTTACATGGCAGGGATTTGGGTGCCAAGCAGATATGGTGTTCTGTGGGATATTCGATGGCCATGGCTCATGGGGCCATTTTGTGGCGAAAAAAGTTCGAGATTCGATGCCGCCATCTCTTCTGTGCAACTGGCAGGAGACTCTTGCTCAATGTTCACAGGATCCCGATATCGACTTGGAATCGGATAAAAAGAATCAAAGTTTCAACATTTGGAAACATTCCTACCTGAAAACTTGTGCTGCTGTTGATCAGGAGCTAGGGCAGCATCGGAAAATAGATTCATTCTCCAGTGGAACAACCGCCCTGACAGTTGTTAGACAGGTAATTCAGGTTCCTGCTTCCTTCTGCATGTTTCTATTGCCTTCATAGCCCAGATAATGGGGGGATAAGCCATCGAGAAAGGATTTCTTACAGGTCAAGATCATATCATAATGTTTTTGCCAGGGTGAACTCCTTTTCGTAGCAAACGTTGGCGATTCTCGGGCTGTACTGGCAACCACAGGTGATGATGGAAGCTTGGTACCAGTTCAACTTACTGTAGATTTCAAGCCTAATTTACCACGTAAGTTCCACCCCGCCATTCCAATCCTGAAAGCAAAGCAACCTAAACTAGCCATTCTTACAGCTACGTTCATCTCATTTGCAGAGGAGGCTGAGCGCATACTTCAGTGCAATGGCCGCGTATTCTGCTTGAATGATGAACCAGGTGTGCACAGAGTTTGGCTTCCAGATGCAGACTCACCTGGACTGGCAATGTCCAGAGCTTTCGGCGATTACTGTGTAAAGGATTTCGGGCTGATTTCTGTGCCTGAAGTGACTCAAATGCGTATAACTAGCAAAGATCAATTTGTTGTCCTCGCAACTGATGGGGTATGAACAATATCTAGGGTTTAAAATCTCAATCAAATTCTCAAGAACCACAACAAGATTGCTTTCATTTTTCAGGTATGGGATGTAATCTCCAATCAAGAAGCAGTACAGATTGTATCATCAACAACAGATAAGGCGAAGGCGGCTAAGCGTCTGGTTCAGTCTGCTGTTCATGCTTGGAAACGCAAGAGGAAAGGGATTGCGATGGATGACATATCAGCCATTTGCCTCTTCTTTCACTCCTCTCCTTCATCTCTGCAAGTTCATCCTGCTACCACGCCAAAATAGTGATCATAAAATGTAGATGAGCAAGGTCGTCCTAGCCGATCCTTGATGTTTCTTCGCTTGAAAATTCCAATTCAAGTTGATTAGAGAGAGTGTTCATGCCATCCAATTTCACTGAAATTTTTCTGGATACCTCCATGCTCTTCGTGAGTTTTAGATCACACCGCAACAGTAAAAATTATCGCATTACAAAAATTAATTTTGTTTTCAATTAATTATTTTTGATGGGTTTAGATTTTATACGGTGATATTAAAATCATTTTTTAAATAAAATATATTATTTATTATATGTTAAAAATATATTAAAAAACTTAATTATAATTTAAAAAAACAAGAAATAATTGAAAAATCAGAGGAAAGAGGGCGATAGAAGCTAAAGTAGATCCTTTTATGGGCCTGCTGAGTGATGTTTTTGATTGAAGTGAAACAACAAGCACTAGACCCATGTCTGTTTTCTGTCCCAGGCCCATTCAGTGTAAGGATTTTTTTTTGCAGCAATTACTTTTAACATGGAAACAAAGATGAACGAGAGCGGCCCATTAATAAGGCCAAGGCCCATCGTTACACGAGCCTGTTAACACATCATCAATCAACGAAAACAGATAAAAAGGAATGTTTTTTTAATAACCGGTTTATCGCACCGCGAGCCTAATTTCCAGACTTATTGAATATCTTGTAAATTCAATAAATATGTAAATTATCGTGAAATTTTGTTTTGTTTACCATGTTGCTCTTATATGGAGAAAAAAGTAATTAAGTGTGACGTAACATTTTAATTCAATGTTCTACCAATAAAAACTCGTATTGAGTTTTGAATAAAACTATAGGGTAATTATATGTTAATCTGCTATCCAATCAACCAATTAAAAAAATAATTTATTTTAAAAAAACACTTAACTTTTATGATTAGATTATATTTCAACATATATGGAGATCATTTTTTGTTATCATGATTTAAATTTCTTTTTTAAAAACTAATTCTATAATTAACCCACATGATAATTTTAGAATATGTCCCCCTTTCTAATTAAAAGAGATAACACTTGCACTAATATTAATTTCTTATCCTTAAATCGAATAGTAATAATAAGATTAATTGTCTGTTTGGCCAAGCGGCATGTTTGATCAAATTTTGATTTTTTTCTCATTTAAAATAAATTTTTTTTTGTGTTTTTAGATCATTTTGATGTGCTAATGTCAAAAATAATTTAAAAAAAATAAAAAAAATATCATTTTAATGTATTTCTAAATAAAAAACATTTTCAAAAGCAAACGCAACTGTACTCCCAAATAGTACCTTAAGAAAAAAGAAAAGTCTCAAAAAAATTTCGATTCGTGGAACATTTATTGTCCGGAAATTGAATGGTAATAAGACTAGAAAAAATCTTAAGAAAAATAATAAGACTAAAAAATAAAAGTCTCTGAGGTTGACCAAGCCAAACTAGTCCAATGAAGAACAAAAAAAAACAAAACAAAATGAACACACAAATTAATACGATAAAGACAAAGAAACAAAATGAGCACCAAATTCACAAGCAAAGCTCTCTGTGCAACCAGACCAGACATTTTAATTTTAACGGTCGACTTTACAATATTACTAAATATATTTTATTTTTCTTTATTTTATGATTTTAAATCTTAGAATTTTTTTATAATTATAATTTCAATTGTGTATATAAGCATTGGAGGAGAGCTACATATTAACAACAAACACATAATATAGGCCTAAAGACGAATAGAAGGTGCCTAAAGTTTGGATTTTGGTCATTCATTCTTTCTCCTCTCAAGAAACTTAATGATCAAATCTATGGAGGGCCTAATGGAGGATGATGAGTTTAAGATATTGCCGGAAGGATGTGTTTCTACAATTCTTTCCTTCACATCCCCACAAGATGCGTGCAAGTCTTCACTGGTTTCAACTATATTTCAATCAGCTGCAGATTCTGATATCGTCTGGGAAAGATTTTTACCCGTTATTACCAGGACATAGTCTCAAAGTCCAATGTCCGTTTCAAGTTCTCTTCAAAGAAAGAGCTTTTTCTTCATCTCTGTAACTCTCTTCCCATTGATGGTGGTCGAAAGGTACGGACTCCTTCTCCTATAAAACTAACTTGGTGGAGGAATATAGCTAGCTAGATTGTTTCTTACGGTAGAAAACTAAGATATGATTTATTCAATCTTAATATTTATTACTTTTAATCTATGGTACAGAGCTTCAGGATAGAGAAATCATCAGGCAAGAAATCCTTTATACTATCTGCAAGAGATCTTTACATAACCTGGAGCAATGATCCACCATATTGGCATTGGGCTTCTCTACCAGAATCGAGGTCCATTTTCTTTCTTAATTATATCTTTGATTAATTATCATGAGTGCTGACTAAAACAAAAGCAAGTACATGAATGATATTTACAGTTTGTTTTCTTCCTTGTTTCAGGTTCTCTGAAGTGGCTGTGCTTAGAACAGTGTCCTGGCTAGAGATTGTAGGCAAGATTAAGACACAAATGCTATCCCCAAACACTAAATATGGAGCATATCTTATTCTAAAAATCAGTGAACGTTCATACGGGCTTGATTCAATGCCATCAGAGATATCAGTTGAAGTAGGTAACAGTCAAGGATCAACTACTACAGCCTATTTACGTCTTGCCCGAGAACATGCCAGGAAACAACAAATGGAGAGACTGTTTTACGGGAATCGCATGGAGATGTTAAAATCAAGGGTGGTAGAAGGGGATGGAAGAGCTGCAAGTGAAAGAGATGATGGATGGCTGGAGATTTGAGTTGGGAGAGTTCTTTAGTGCTGAAAATGACGAGGAAGTGAAGATGAGTTTGATTGAAGTAAAAGGTCATCACTTGAAAGGTGGACTTATCATTGAAGGGATTGAAGTGAGGCCTAAACATTAACCAAAACAATCAAGGTGTTCATATAAAAAAGTATACACAAAATGCTTAGGTTGTAAGTTTTTTTTTTTATCAATATTTTGATTCTTCGATTCTTCCCATAGTTTAGATGATCAGCTTACAGTACTTTGTTTATCTCTCACCTCAAATTGTGTTCATATAAAAATACTGTATCATATAAGTGGCGGCAGCAGCGGCTAAAGATAAAGCAACAACAGCAGTGTGTGTCAGTCAACTGAATCAAGGCATGCAATTCCAGAAAATGTTTCCCAAATTATATTATGCACTAAAATCGTTCCAAGACATTAATTCTTATATTGGGTGCATGAGGAAGACCACTAAAACTGCGTGTTCTTCCATAGAATGATTTTTTCTTTAGGATTCCAACCCCACAAAACCAGCTAGTTTCTGTGGTGTGGCGTGTTTCATCACCTACAAAAAAAGGATATCACTTGAAGCTTTCCTATATATTCTGCTGCAATGACTAAAATTGCAGCAACTTTCTAAGATTAGGGCAGTTGCTGGTCTATTAATACTAACAGTGAGATGCCAATCATTTCCCACAAGCAGCTCTTATTTTTCTTAGACAATGGGTTCCAAGAATCTTCCTTTGATTTTTGCTACCATTGTCTTTTTTCTCCTCCTGAATCTTCCTTCCCAAACACAGGCGACTGTTGGGGCGTTAGTGAGCAAGGTTTGCAAGCAAAGCGATAGCTACAAATCCTGCGTTCAGATGCTGATATCCCATCCACAAACATTGGCAGCACATACTGTAAAACAAATGGCAGAATATGCTCTGGATTTGGCAAAAAAAGACGCCATTGCTACAAGCAATTTCTTCACTAGCCTGGCCAGCACGATCCCTCAGTCGAAGCCAGCCCTCGTGCAGTGCGCAGCCTATTTTAAAGAGGCAGTCATGTTCTTGAACCTCAAGGGACTGGCGGACGGTTCGGCAAGCTTGGATGTGCATTATGCTCTTGATCAAGCTGGATATTGCGAAACTGCACTGTCTTCAGCCCGTGTTCGTGTTGCTTCAGCTACTGATAGAATCCAGAAATGGAAGAATGTCTTTTCTGCTGCCTATGCAGCAGTAATTGCTGTGGAAAATTAATTCCTGATGTGAAGATTATTGTTATTATCAATGCATGAATTCTAGTATGAATTCTTCCTATTTCTTCATCTATATACTCACCACTCATGCATGGAATCAAGGATTCTGCAGAGCGCAGCCATGTATTTGTTTTAACAGGACTTATTTTATCAGAATCATTTGTTAGTTTAGATAGGTACGCAAATATTGCTGCTGCTAGTTTTTTCTTTCCCTTGTGGCTCCTCTGTTGTGATCAAGAATGTCTTACAGAATATTTTTACTTGATAAATGTTTTGATCTAAACAAGAGTAATTTGGGCTAACATCTTTCTAGAAAATTTCAAGGTAACAGGCTTTGATCCTATTTTCTGGATGTCTTGACAAAACGCATGTTGAAAAACTATGACGAACGGACTCTTTGTTCCAATAAAGAAAATAATTTAGGAAAAATAATCCACATTACAATCAAGTCAAGTCCAGCAATAGAATGACTAAACATTTTTAAGAAAATAAATAAATAAACTATGTGTATATTTATGTTAGAATCCACAAATTAAAAGCTAAAATTTTAAGTTTTTGTTAAAGCAAATTTCATCTCAGTTTTCCAAACAAATGCCATTTGGTAGATACAGTTCCCCCCTTCATTTTAATGATTTTATTATCCTCTGCTGCATAATAAATACAGCTCTAACCTTTCTGTGTCTCCTTCATTGGATTTCTTGCATCACAAAATCAGCTAACTCTCTGTGATGCTGCGTCTCCATCGGGGCCGAAAATAGAAAAATAAAATAAAATCTGAGTGTGATCCAACCTGTTCTGTGGGTATCCATCCTGTCAGGACAGCAGGACTTGCAATAACATTCTAAAAGTAGGCATGTTTCAGCTCTATAAAATGCCACCAATGAGATGAGAGAGCAATATAGAACATCACAGCCAGAAGCCTTTTATCTCTTTCGTTTGAACAATGGGTTCCAGGAATACTAGTGTTTTGTTTTTTGCTGCCATTGCCTTGTTTGTCTTCCTGCATTTTCCCTCACAAACCGAGGCAACACTCCCAGCAGAATTGGCGAGCAAGGTCTGCGCGCAAACCGTAAACCTTAGCTATGAACTCTGCGTGAAATTCCTGATGGCCAATCCGAAATCACTGCTGGTGAACAATCTCAAGGCTGTTGCAGAGAATGCGTTGGAAATGGCAAGAAGAGAAACGGCTGATACAAGCAGTTTCTTCGCTGCCTTTCTCAAGAGAAAAGACATCAACACCGCTTCTAAGGCAGCCCTTGAGAGCTGTTCATCCCTTTTCAAACAAGCATTTACTTTCTTAAACCTCAACGGGCTATCAGGTGGCACTGCAACCTTAGACGTGCATTCTGCTCTCGATAAAGCCACGGAATGTAAATCAGGATTATCTGCAGCCAATGTTAGTATCAAATCTGTTGCTTGGAAGCTCGAGGAATGGAGGAATTTCTATTCGATTGCCTCGGCAGCTGTAAGAGTGGTTGAGAATCCCGACAATTGATCCCATCTTATCTGAAGGTTATATACGATGATATAAAACACTAATGTAAGAGTTGATGTTGATGACACATGCAAGAACTCATGTATTGTTGATATGGATATTACATTTCTGGACTTAATTTGAAAATGATTCTGAACTTTGCTGGTGCTTGCAAGCTGACCTCTTTAAAAAAACTAGAGATATACCAGTTTTACTGTCAGGTTAAAAATTCTCTATTTTATCAAAAGATTCATTTGACTTTTCCAAACTTCTTCAAAGATGAACATTTCCCGCCATCTTAGCAATCAAGAAACAATGTCAAATTCAGATATTTACCACTTTCAAGAAATGATCAACAAGATGTGGAAAGAAATCAGCCAACGGGCTTTCATGTCTGTAACATCTCTGCTTGGTGTTTCTTTTTTCTCCTAATGGAAACATCATAACCTCGATGAAGAATCAAGGGGGGGGATTCTGCATCCTCTTCTTCCCATCTCATGCAATTAACGAAAAATATTTTGAAAAACAATTTTAATTACACTTTCGGATTGATTCTTAGAACGTGTATGTGTGAGTGTTTTTTTGTGTTTGCGGTTTAAAAATAGAAGTTTTAAAAAAGCTACAAATTATAGATTTTCTCATACCCAAGATAATTTTAAATAATAAAAACAGGATTTTTAAAGCTGTAGTTAGTCTAAAAGCAACTTCAATGTTTGCTGAGTTTTTTTACTGTTCAAAGTGCAAATAACTACAATTTCTCTAGCTATCATTACTTTCTATTTTGAAATCTAAAACTGGGGTCAAGGTTCTAATTATTAAAATATAAGTTGTAAATTAAATCTTTAAATCTTCCTGTAAATTGGCTTTGGATGTTAATTGGTGATGTCGGTACGGATATAATATCTCGAAAAAATACAATATTTAAAATTTTATTTAAAATACATTTTTAGTTGAAATAGAAAATGATGTTCAAGCTCAATCATTTCTAAGAAAAATACATATTTTTATAATAATTAATCTGAAATTTAATAATACAAAACTGTTTTTATATAATTAATCACGTGTATCCTAACTCAAATATTATCGCCAGCCTTCCCAATGTTTATCTTCACTTTGGGCTAAAGCCCAACCCAATAGTCGATTGGGCTAGTATGTCCTCCACTTTGGATCAATTGGGCTCAGATGGCTCTGTTTTAATATTCCGAGCACCACCCTTACGTTACCCAACTCAACAAAATCTGCATTTGTAATTAACCATAACATTCGGGATACAGTTGGAAACCAAATCTCTCTATCAAACCCTAACCCTAGCCTCCAATCTTTTTCTTTTTATAAACCCTAACACCCGCTCCTCTTTCAAAACTTCCTTGCTGTCTCCGCCTCCCAAGCAATCTAGTTTTCTAGTTCCACCTCTCTGTTTTCATCTCTTGTTTCTCTCGCTCTGGATGTGTAATTGAAATTTCTTGTCTTTGCTATGATGATAAATGCTTATAATCCCAGCTCATTATGAGACCTTTTTGTAAGGTCAGGGAATTTACACTTTCTCACATTTATCTGAGCTTTTAAACTTATTTACCTAAGTTTCCCATCTGGGTTTATGGTTTTACTTTTGTTTATTCTTAATTTTGTGAATAAATGCTCCCCATTGCACTTACTGTAGTGCAATCATTGATGTAGTGACTGAAAACAGCATCATCGGTTTAAAGAGGTGACATTTTGTCTCTGTCATGATAGGTGCTTGATTTTAAGATATTTGGTGTTTTAACCTTCTGGGGTTTCTCTAAATCTTGAAAGATCACACTGGTTTAACGTAGCTGTTTTGTTTTTGAAAGTTCATGCTTTCGCATGTGTCTTAAATTTTAGATTTTTGTTTAATTTTTCATTTGGAAAGTGTGCTGAAGGGATTTCTTGTTCTTCACCTAGTTTAACAGTTGATGCTGGAATAACCTTATGTCTTCGTGTGCTAGTCCATGCCCTGGCTGCTGTCAGTTGGTTGCGGTTAATTAAGGTTTGCTTATGGTTATTGAAACCTCTGTTGAACAGATAGATGTTCCCAGTGATGCTCAACCATGCTAATGCTGATCATTGATGACAAACTCTTTCTCAATATTGCTGAGGGAACAATTGTTGTAATTACAATCTATGGCGTTAATTCATTTTGGCTTCGGCATCATGAACATTGAATAAACTTGATGACAAAATCAAATTCCCTAATTTTTTTGTAGGAAAACTGCCACCAAAGTGCCTTTGGAAACTCTAACCATCATGGTTTAGTTGTCCAAATCCTTCCATGCATATCCTTTCTTTAGAATAATGAAATGTGGATATAAATCAGATTTCGATTCTTCAAATCAATTGAGCATTCGGTGCTTAGGGCATATCCAAGAAGTCGTGGTACTCATCGGATTGGGTTTTGTCAGGATTATGGTTGTCAAAACAGAATCCTTGAAACTGTCCTGCATACCCATTTTTTTTGCCTGTTGATGACTGTTATCCAACCTGTTCTGTGTGTATCCCGTCCGGACAGCAGAACTTGCAACAACATTCTAAAAGTAGGCATGTTTCAGCTCTATAAAATGCCACCAATGAGATGCGAGAGCAATATAGAACATCACAGCCAGAAGCCTTCTATCTCTTTCGTTTGAACAATGGGTTCCAGGAATACTAGTGTTTTGTTTTTCGCGGCGTTTGCCTTGTTTGCCTTCCTGCATTTTCCCTCACAAACCGAGGCAACACTCCCAGCAGAATTGGTGAGCAAAGTCTGCGCGCAAACCGTAAACCTTAGCTATGAACTCTGCGTGAAATTCCTGATGGCCAATCCGAAATCACTGCTGGTGAACAATTTCAAGGCTGTTGCAGAGAATGCGCTGGACATGGCAAGAAGAGAAACGGCTGATACAAGCAGTTTCTTCGCTGCCTTGCTCGAGAGAAAAGACATAAACCCCGCATCTAAGGCAGCCCTTGAGAGCTTTTCATCCCTTTTCAAACAAGCATTTACTTTCTTAAACCTCAACGGGCTATCAGGTGGCACCGCATCCTTAGACGTGCATTCTGCTCTCGATAAAGCCACGGACTGTAAATCAGGATTATCTGCAGCCAATGTTAGTATCAAATCTGTTGCTGCGAAGCTCGATGAGTGGAGGAGTTTCTATTCCATTGCCTCTGCAGCTGTTAGATTGGTTGAGAATCCCGAGAATTGATTCTATCTGATTTGAAGGCTATAAATGATGATATAAATGTACTCTGCTGATATGAATTGGATTTGCAGAATTTCCTGTAAGGGTTGATGTTGTTGTGTTTTCTTTCCCCTGTGCCTTCAATGTTAGAGGACATGTTTATATTGAAGGAGACTTTATATTGCTCGATTGAGTTCTTTTTATGAACTACCTACCTCTATCAATTCACTGATTTCTTATTCATCGTTATGCATTACGCTTTACATCCCAAATGTTAAGATCCGCAATTAAATTCTTACATGCTAAATGATTGGTTAAAAGTTTTGATGTTTTAGGTGTACTTGTCCGACTATTATAATCTAGCTCGATTTTTAATGAAAATTTGCTTAATTTTTTCTAGATTTCGGCAATTCTTTTAATATTTTTCAAATAATTTTTTTATTTTGGAAATTTTAGAGAAATATAATATTTTTATACCAACTTCGTATACTTGAAGTGAAAAAATATCCTTTCATTATTTAAAAAATGTGTTTGAATTGATCATTTACTTATATGAAGCATTGGAGTTGAGTTAGTTAATACATATAGGCCAACTATTATATTCTAAAAAGCAAATTACTAAAAAAGTATACCTAAGGCCGAATAAAAACTTTTACAGGAACACGAGAACAACCTGATTGTTTGACCATTGACAAATAAAAGCGAGATATAATGATAATTTGATCTCTATCATGTGGACATCTGTGTCTGTCTAAAAAAATTGTTAAAAAAATAAAATGATAGAAACGATATTTATTCTCAACAATCAATTCACCTTTTGGCTCTCGCGTTAAAAATCATGATTGTAATTCAACAATTTCCTTTCTAGATCATCGGTCAGCATCCCCGAATATTTCCCCTTCAATCTTCATAACGATCAATTTCTTTATAAAAAATGATTTCAGATCCCCGTCCCGCTGCTGATATGGCTGTAAATGAAGAGGGAAAAGGGCAAAATTTCCTCCTCGGGATGCAACATAAGCAAGCATTGTGCCCTCCCCCTGTAATATTATAACAACTCTTGATGATCCATCTGGGAATACACCACATCTAGGAAGGAACCTCCTGAACCTCCCATCTGGGTTTATGGTTTCACTTTTGTTCGTTCTTAATTTTTGTGAATAAAGGCTCCTCGTCGTACTTATTGTAGTGGAATCATTGATCATACAGTGACTGAAACAGCATCACCAGTTTACTGAGGTGACATGTTGTCTCTGTGTCATAATAGGTGCTTAATTGTAGCCTCTTTGGTGTTTTAACCTTCTGGGGTTTCTCTAAATCTTGAAAGACCACACTGGTTTAACGTAGCTGTTTTGTTTTTGAATTTTCATGCTTTTGCTTAAATTTTCGATTTTTCCTAAATTTTTTATTTGGAAAGTGTGCTGAAGGGATTTCTTCTTCTTCACCTAGTTTAGCAGTAGATGCTGGAATAACATTGTGTCTTCTTGTGCTAGTCCATGCCCTGCTTGCTGTCAGTTGGCTGGCGGTGGATTAAGGTTTGCTTATGGTAATTGAAACCTCTGTTGAGCAGATAGATGTTCCCAGTGATGCTCAACCATGCTAATGCTGATCATTGATGACAAACTCTTTCTTAATACTGCTGAGGGAACAATTGTTGTAGTTACAATCTATTGCGTCAATTCATTTTGGCTTCCGCATCATGAACATTGAATAAACTTGATGACAAAATCAAGTTCCCTATTTTTTTTTGTAGGAAAACTGCCACCAAAGTGCCTTTGGAAACTCTAAACATTCTGGTTTAGTTGTCCAAATCCTTTCATGCATATCCTTTTTTTTAGAATAATGAAATGTGAATATAAATCAGATTTCGATTCTTCAAATCAATTGAGCATTCGGTGCTTACAGGGCATATCCATGTAGTCGTAGTACTCATCGGATTGGGTTTTGTCAGGATTATGGTTGTTAAAACAGAATCCTTGAAACTGTCCTGCATACCCATTTTTTTTGCCTTTTGATGACTGTTATCCAACCTGTTCTGTGTGTATCCCGTCCGGACAGCAGAACTTGCAACAACATTCTAAAAGTAGGCATGTTTCAGCTCTATAAAATGCCACCAATGGGATGCGAGAGCAACATAGAACATCACAGCCAGAAGCCTTTTATCTCTTTCGTTTGAACAATGGGTTCCAGGAATACTAGTGTTTTGTTTTTCGCTGCGTTTGCCTTGTTTGCCTTGCTGCATTTTCCCTCACAAACCGAGGCAACACTCCCAGCAGAATTGGTGAGCAAGGTCTGCGCGCAAACCGTAAACCTTAGCTATGAACTCTGCGTGAAATTCCTGATGGCCAATCCGAAATCACTGCTGGTGAACAATTTCAAGGCTGTTGCAGAGAATGCGCTGGACATGGCAAGAAGAGAAACGGCTGATACAAGCAGTTTCTTCGCTGCCTTTCTCAAGAGAAAAGACATCAACACCGCTTCTAAGGCAGCCCTTGAGAGCTGTTCATCCCTTTTCAAACAAGCATTTACTTTCTTAAACCTCAACGGGCTATCAGGTGGCACCGCAACCTTAGACGTGCATTCTGCTCTCGATAAATTCACGGACTGTAAATCAGGATTATCTGCAGCCAATGTTAGTATCAAATCTGTTGCTTGGAAGCTCGAGGAATGGAGGAATTTCTATTCCATTGCCTCCGCAGCTGTAAGAGTGGTTGAGAATCCCGACAATTGATCCCATCTGATCTGAAAGTTATAAATGATGATATCAATGTATTGCTGATATGAATTTGATCTGCAAAAAGAGCTGATGTTGTTGTGTTTTCTTTCCCTTGTGCCTTCAATGTTGGAGGACAAGTATATATTGAAGGAGACTTTATATTACTTGAATTGATTTCTTTTTTATCTTTATGAATTACATCATTATTGATACAATGAAAAGAACGCATTACATCCCCAGATATTAAGATCTGCAAATAAATTCTACAATGTAAAATGAACAAAATAAATGGTTTAAGGTCTTTGATATTTTATCTGAACCTTGACAGATAATTATAAATTTCATTTTAAATCATAAATCATGAGAAATATGCAAATTTTGTTATTTTTGTAGGAAACTCTGAACATTCTGGTTTAGTTGTCTAAATCCTTCCATAAAAATCCAGGCCCAGCAGAGAGAAGCATGCTTTTGTCACTTGATGGACCTAAAATTATGGCACGTCTCTATATTTTGGGCCGTCTTCCAGTTTGAAGGGATACTGGAGAAGCTTTCATAACTTGAATTATTATCTAATAAATGATTATTTGAGACTTATAATTATTTGTAAAAATGTTTTTTATTAAGAAATATATTAAAATAGTATATATTTTTTTTAAAATTATTTTCAATATCATCATATCAAAATAATCTACAAATACTAAAACACATTCATTTAAAATAAAAAATGAATTTTGTTTTCCATAAGACTCCCAAACAATCTACGTTACTATATATATTTAAAATGAATTCTTTACTGCGACGTCTTTAAGTTGATAAACAATATTCCAACAATCTACGTTTTTAGTTTTTTCATTGTAAAAGATTATCGTTCTGATAACTTGATTGCCGCTATATAATCTTGCTTTGATTCTAAAGCGTGTTCAAATCGATAATAATATATATTTAAAATAATTTAATATATTAAGCCCAGAATTAAATTAAAAATCAAGTAAAATATAATATCTTTTTAACTATCCATTTAACTTAAATCCATTTCTTTGATTTTCAGCCATCAATTATATTTTTATAATTTGAATTCATATATAAATTTAATTATCATTAATCTCGTAATATTTTTATTTTTAAAACAGAAAAGTACTAACAAGTTTCATGAGTCTATTAACCATGAATTTTCTTACTTAAAAATATAAAGTTTGTATAAAGTTTCAACACTTTGATAGTCTTTGAAATTATAGTAAAGTTTGTTTTTTAACAATTTCAATTAAAATATATATTATATACTTTTTAAATTAAAAAATATCATGATTGGATCGTAAAAATACACACTTCCTCTGTCCAAACTCTCGTTTAATGTTTTTCTATAGGAACCAACCCTATCTTTTAATTCACAGGTGGACAAGTTAATGGCGGTTTAAAAAAGAGCATTTTTTTTTAAAAAAAATCAATGCACGTGAGCACAGAGTGAAGTTTACAGGTTCTGCTCCATGGGACCCACCCCCGTCCCCGCCATGAAATGAAGGGAAGCAGATAGGTACGGTCAGTCTGGGTCCCACGAATACTTGCCGTACAAAGAATTGCAAGAAATTGTAGAAGGTGGTGGTGTCCTCTTCTTATAGAAGGATCACCAGGCAAACTATATTTATGGTCCCCTGAGTCTTGGTGTAATTTCACTTCAGACCCTATATCTCAAGATCTTAACTTCAAGGGGTTTCATTTTATAAAAATATAATTCAACCCCTCACAGATGGAGTGTGTTTTTGGACCTTTTGGCATTGCAATTTGTTTTTAAATTCTTTTTTGTTTTAAAAAAATACCAGATTTTTTTATTTTTATTTTTGTTGAATTATTTTTATGTGTTAATATATCAAAAACCTTCTGAAAAATATCTTGATACATCATTATTTAAAATATTTACGTGCTTTCTTTCCAACATAAATTATTATATATCAAATCATATATTCGAATATTTTTGAGGTGGAAAAGAAAAGAATTATGAGATCCACTGAGATACGTTTGAAATCATTGTTTGTATAAATGTAGAAATTAGTTTATAAATATTTTTCATCTTTTTCCCCTTAAAAAATCAGGCTATAAAACTAAATAAACTTGAAACATGATTTTAGAAAATAATAATTTGTTTAATATTTCAAAAAATGATTTGGAATCAAAATAATGGTTATTAAAAATCAATCCTAAGCACAATGCTATATATTTAACAATCACGATGGATTTTGGGACTTATTTGAGAATTTAAAAATAAAAGAGCAGAAATAGAATAGAATCTATAGGGATCAAAAACAAATTTACCCTGAATAGAAGCTTGTTTTAGCGTGCCTTTTCCTGAATCTAATCTCCACCCAATACGTGTCCCTGTTATTTTATACGCGCTCTCATCAGGAGACAATCGTACGGTGGGACAGGTAGCGCGGTTTCGACGACTTCTATGCACAAAACCTGTTGACCACAATGCCCTGATGTTGTTTTCCACGTGGCCTTTCCTAGCTGAGATCATGTCGAGGTTCATTTGAGAAATTGAACAATTAAAGGCTGGTTTTGTCAATTCAAGTGCTACAGGAAGACCATTCTGGATTTTTTCCTTCTCTTTGAGCAGAAATCAGCTGTGGAAGGCCTGTAATCTTTAAAATCAGCCAACGAGTAATAAGAGGACATGTAAGGCGAAGTCAAACAGTTGAATTTATGCCATGATAATCAAATTCTTGGAATCCTCCACGTATTGTGTAGTGTAGTTTCTGTTTTTCTCAATAAAAAATATATTTGATTATTTAAAAACAAAATTGAATACTATTTTTTAATAATATATTTTTTAGTTGTATTTTTGTAATAAAAAAACTATCTTTAATTATTTTTACTTACATAGAGTTTTTTAAAAATAAAATCTCAAATGTTACCACAAATGTTACACATCAATTTATTGAATTTCATTTAAATATTGATGGAATGCTAATAATTTCTCCATTTTGTTCTCGTGATTTTCCTTTTAATAAAAAAATAAAAAAGTATGTTTCCATCTAACACCCAATTCATTTTGTATGTTTTTATTTTGAACTCAGCAGTAAAATAATATAAATTTGATGGATTTTTCAAAATTAAATTTAAAAAATAATTCTAGACAATTTATGATCCATAAAGATAATACATAAATGGAGATTTTAAATGCATATACTTGCACATACCATTATCATTTTTTCTTTTTGGAATTTGATTAAGTATTAAGCTTGGTAATAATTATTTACAGGTCTAGTTTTTACTATATTATACCTTAAAAAATAATTTAGATATCAATAGTTTATCTAGATATACATATAAACACCAGCTATTCAAGTATCATTTACTATTTAATATATTAATTAATATTATTTACTATATAATATATTAATTTATTTACTATATAATATATTAATTTTGATATTATTTATATCTTATTCTCTATTAATATATTAAATAGTAAATGATACTTGAATAGTTGGTGTTTATATGTATATCTAGATAAAGTGATAAACTATATTTAAATGGATTTCCCATCTGTTACCCAAGCCAAGGAAGTATTTTGCTATTGTGGTCGCCCATACACCAAACCATTCTTCCATCTTCTCCATCGCTACTTCTTCATTACAACACAAACATTTCCATCGTCCTCTGCGGTAACTACAGCACCACCAACCTCATCAGATTTCCCTTCCTTCTCATCATCAATCGGTCGCCGGGAAAAGAAAATGAATTGGATCTTCAAAACTTGTCTCAGCCTTGCTCGAAGCCTCTCTAAACCCACCCACCACCCTCTCCTTCACCTCCGCCTCCTCTTCCTCTTTGTCCCCACATAAACACCTCTACCACCCCAGAAACCAAAACACCCCACAAATCTCAATCCCCTAAAAAAGCATTAACCTTAATTTCCTCGAAGAACCAAGCTTTCCTCAGAAAAAGAAATCTTTCTTGAAAACTATTAGTTTTTTGCTCAAACTACGTTCGTCCTCGGAGGAGTCTAAATTCTTGCTTGCTTACAGTGTCGGGAAGGGAGCTTATTTCTTCAAAAAATCAATGTCAACTCGATCTACACCTATACTTTCTCTCTTAACAGAAGATTTACTCATCCAGGTCAATGAGAAACTCGTTCAAGACTCAGATCGCAAGAAATGGAGGCTCATTTGCAAAGAATTCCATCGAGTTGACTCACTCACACGCAAAACTCTACGTGTACTTAATGTTGAGTTCTTACTAACTCTCCTCAAAAACTACACCAACCTCCACACTCTAGACCTCTCAGTTTGTCCACGTATCGAGGACGGGACTATATCATTGTTACTACATCATGTTGATCACTCGATATGGGCTAGAAATTTGAAGTGTTTGAACTTGAGTAGGGCTAATGGGCTGAAGTTTGCGGGGTTGGAGATGTTGGTGGGTGCTTGTAAGGGTTTGGAGAGTGTTGATGTGTCGTATTGTTGTGGGTTTGGTGATAGGGAGGCGGCAGCGATATCGGGTTGTGAAGGGTTGAGGGAGTTGAGGATGGATAAGTGTTTAGGAGTTGGTGATGTTGGGTTGGCAAAGATTGTTGTTGGGTGTGGAAGATTGGAGAGGTTGAGTTTGAAGTGGTGTATGGAGATTAGTGATCTAGGTGTTGAGCTTTTGTGTAAGAAATGCTTGGAGTTGAAGTTTCTTGACGTCTCGTATCTCAAGGTTTGTTTGCGGATTACTCCTTTGATCTTGTTCAGCTTGCCTAGTCACCAGGAGATTTAAGATCATAGTTTGTTTCATGAGAAAATGTAGATGCAGGATAATGTGGGGTTATAAGAAGGGGAAAACAATATATGATAATGTGGGTTTATAAGAAGGGGAAAACAATATATATATATATATATATAGATAGATAGATATTGTTTTTGAATTTCTAAGATTTTCCTTTTGTTAGGCAAAAAACTGGATGAGATATATGTTGAGCGAATTTGGAATTTCCCCCCCCCGTGCATTTTGCAATGAACTAGATTAAGTTAGTGTTAATACATGTAATGAAACTTGATGGGTTTGCTTCAGGTGACGAGTGAATCGCTGCGTTCCATTGCATCTTTGCCAAAGCTGGAGGATTTGGCTATGGTAGGATGCCCTTATGTAAATGATGTTGGATTGCAGTTTCTTGAAATTGGATGTCCTTCACTGCAGGTATAATACTTACAATATAATGGGGTAAATTTGAAATTTAAGCTTGTGTAATTGAAGTAATCAACTCTTAATGTTCTGAGATTTGCATGTTTTTTGGCTGCAGAAAATTGATGTTGCAAGGTGTGATTGTGTCAGTTCATCTGGGTTAAGTTCCTTAATTGGAGGACATACTGGTCTTCTGCATATTGATGCAGGGCACTGCTTTTCAGTAAGTCAGTGATAACAATCTGTTGGATTTTTGGAATTGAATATCTTTTCAGGTAAAATAAACTAATTTCGATCTGTGTGTCTTGCCTTCAGGAAGTTTCACCAACCATTGTCAAGTGCATACAGAAATTGAAGAATCTGAACACTATCATAATTGATGGGATTCGAGTTTCTGACACTATTTTCCAGACAATCAGCAGTAACTGCAACTCTTTAATTGAAATTGGGTTGAGCAAATGCGAAGGGGTCACCAATATGGGAATCATTAAGCTGGTGTCTGGCTGTGTCAATCTGAAGATCATCAATTTAACATGTTGCCGTTCTATAGCCGATGCTGCAATATCTGCTATAGCAAGCTCATGTAGGAACCTTCTGTGCCTGAAGTTAGAGTCTTGCAATATGATCACTGGGAAGAGTCTTGAACAGCTTGGATTACATTGCTTGCTGCTTGAAGTGCTTGACCTCACTGACTGTTGTGGCATAAATGACAGAGGTAAGCTTTCAGGACATGAAGTCCATCATGTGAAGCTATTAGCATGTAGTTGATTTGATGGTTTTGTTATTTGTAATCTGCAGGGCTTGAACGCCTTTATAGATGTTCCAGAATTTTGTGTTTGAAATTAGGACTTTGCACAAACGTATCAGACAAAGGACTCTTCTATATTGCTTCTAGCTGTCCAGAGCTTCAAGAACTTGATCTATACCGGTAATTTAAGCCAAATAATCGTAGTGATTTTCCTCCCTAGTAGAAATATGAGTTGTGATTTTCCTACCTAGTAGAAAGTAGAGTTGACTGTATTCTTTATTTTGTGGACTCAGCTGTCAGAATATTGGAGATGATGGGTTAGCAGCTTTATCAAGTGGCTGCAAGAAGTTGAGGAAGCTGAACTTGTCATACTGCGTTGAGGTCACTGACAAAGGGACAAAGTCTCTGGGTTATCTGGAGGAATTATCTGACTTGGAGTTGAGGGGGCTTGATAAAATCACAAGTTTAGGTTTGACAGCATTGGTTACCCGGTGCAGGAGGCTGATCTATTTGGACTTAAAGCATTGCGAGAAAATTGATGATTCAGGGTTTCAGGCACTTGCTTATTACTCACGGAACTTGCGACAGGTATTGAATCATGACTTCACATTGAACTGTTATTTCTATGAAAGTATTCATTCTTTTGTATGCAAATATGAAAAGAAAAAAAAATGCTAGAAGCAGTTTATATATCTCTTGTAGGAGGTCACAAGACATAAATGACATGCTGGGTTTTACTTTTCAGGGGGGTTGGGGTAATCAGGATACTGCAATGAATAAAAATGAATGCATAGCCATTTTTTATGGGAACACTAGGTATTTGAACGAAACTGAATAGAGTTGTCGGTTTATAATTCTAAATATCTACATTGCCTGATTTCATTTTCTGTTTCCAAAAGTGGTGCAAGTTAGTTTATTTTGGGTGTTAAGGGAGGGAATTCCATGCAAACACACTGAAATGTATTGATGGTGGCAGTTAAATTTGAGCTACTGTGCTATCACGGACAAGACATTATGCATGCTGATGAGAAACATGACTAGCCTGCAAGACGTGGATTTGGTGCACCTCACAAATGTCACTGTGGAGGGGTTTGAGCTCGTGCTTAGACACTGCTGTGTCAGAATCAAGAAGATCAAGTTGGTTGCTGCTCTAAGTTTCTTACTTTCCCCTAAAGTACAAAGCATTTTGCACGCCAGGGGCTGCAAAATTAGATGGGATTAGAGCAGTTTTAAGAAAGCATTAGAAAGTGATCCACCTGGCTTTATTCTTCCATAAGGGGAGGGTGTTTCATCTTAACCTCTTGGGTTCATAAGATTTCATGATGCCGCAGATTTTTCATGCTATTCGCGTTGTACAAGACTGCAAGTAATAAGTTGAACTTGATTGGTGAGATCAACAACATTGCAATAAGAATCATTTGAAAATAATAAGAACTTGATTGAAAGCTCAATTCTGCTGTATTGACACAAGTCCTTGTTCATGAAATCATGGGGTGATGTCTTTCATTTATATGTTGAATGCAGTATTCACACAGTTTGATTGGCTGAGGATGCCATGATTACCTCCTGGGCTTAACACTTTGAAAATTCTGCAAAGTGCAGCCAACAGTGTGGGATTCCCACAGGAACAGAGAAGCGGTAGGCTTACCGAACAAGGGGAAAATAGCAAAAGAATATCGAACACCGTGCCTTCAGAAGAAAGCATAACTTGAACTTTGTCCAAGGAAAAAAGGCAGGCGAGAAGGTATACTTAGCAACTCAAAAGATAAAGCCCTTACTTTGAAAGCAGACAATCTCCACATTCTATAAAACGTTCTTTAAAAACATCAACAAAACAACTCCTTTCCCCATCCTATCTTTGCCCAAAACATGTCCTCAGCTTTCTTTCTTTTTATTTTTTTCTTCCTACCTTCTCTTGGAGCTTTATCCAATGTAACCCCATCAGAAGAACAACCATTAAATACACAAGCTTTGATCATGCAAGCTTGTAGCCATGTTGGAAACCAGAGTTCGTGCCTGACAAATTTTCAAGCTGAGCTTGAAAAGAGCAGTCCTACTGCGCATTCGGTTCTCCATGCTGCCCTTAGGGCAACGCTCAATGAAGCGATGCGAGCCATTGATATGATCACCAAGTTCAATTCTTTGTCTGTCAGCTATCGTGAACAAATTGCGATCGAGGATTGCAAAGAGCTTCTTGATTTCTCAGTATCTGAGTTAGCATGGTCCTTGGCGGAGATGAACAAAATCCGAGCAGGCATAAAGAATGTTCACTACGAAGGAAACTTGAAAGCTTGGCTTAGTGCTGCACTAAGCAACCCAGATACGTGCCTTGAAGGATTCGAAGGCACAGATCGACACCTCGAGAACTTTATCAGAGGAAGCCTGAAAGAAGTCACGCAGCTAATTGGCAACGTCTTAGCCTTGTATACTCAGCTGCATAGCTTACCCTTCAAACCTCCACGAAATGATAATGCCACCACTACAAATTCAAGTTCAGATAAGTTCCCAGAGTGGATGACAGAAGGTGATCAAGAGCTTCTGAAAGGTAGTTCTCTTGGTATGCACGTGAATGCAATTGTAGCTATAGATGGCACTGGTCATTACCGTACCATCACACAGGCCATTAATGAAGCTCCAAGCTATAGTAATAGAAGGTATATCATATATGTGAAGAAGGGAGTTTACAGAGAAAACATTGACATGAAGAGGAAGAAAGCCAATATCATGTTCTTCGGGGATGGTATTGGACAGACTGTGGTTACAGGCAATCGTAATTTCATGCAAGGATGGACTACCTTTAGAACTGCCACTGTGGGTGAGTATCTAAATACTAGTGCATTCTGTTCATTACTTGTTTTGGGCTTACATCTACATGTTGATTTTGTTCTATAATGAATTTTTTTGTGCTCGTAGCTGTCTCTGGGAAGGGATTCATAGCAAGAGACATGACATTTCGCAACACGGCTGGACCAGTAAGCCATCAAGCTGTGGCCCTTCGAGTTGATTCGGATCAATCCGCCTTCTACCGGTGCAGCATGGAAGGCTATCAAGATACCCTCTATGCTCACTCCCTCCGCCAATTCTACCGAGAATGTGAGATTTATGGCACCATAGATTACATCTTTGGCAATGGTGCAGCCGTGTTCCAAAATTGTAAGATATACACTAAAGTGCCACTACCGCTACAGAAGGTTACAATCACTGCTCAAGGCAGGAAAAACCCCCACCAGAGCACCGGGTTTTCCATTCAAGATAGCTACATTTTTGCCTCGCAACCGACATACCTAGGGCGGCCATGGAAGCAATATTCCAGGACAGTTTTTATGAACACATACATGAGCGCTTTGGTCCAGCCTAGAGGGTGGCTTGAGTGGTATGGAAACTTTGCATTAGGCACATTGTGGTATGGTGAGTATAAGAACCATGGCCCTGGAGCATTACTCTCAGGCCGGGTCAAATGGCCTGGCTACCACATTATTCAGGATGCTGCCGCAGCTAAATTCTTTACCGCCGCACAGTTCATCGACGGCATGTCATGGCTGCCATCCACCGGCGTCAAGTTCACAGCAGGCCTGAGCAATTAACCTACCTTGTATAGTATATAGTTATTTTTTGTGCATTCTGTTTGATTTTTTTTAACACTACATTTAATTTGTATGTATCTGGCATTTATGGGTCGATCTATCTTGTGGGATCCAATTGGTCCTACTATTTGTTTGCTTTGAATATAATCAAGACAAGTAACTAGTTGCCGGTGCTAATTACTTGCATCGTCAAAATAAAATAAAAGAAATGTTTGAGAATATAGTAACAAGAAAGTAAGCTTTCGCTAGCACAAATATTTATACCATCATGTTGACTTTGTTGACCAAAAAATCTAATTATAAAGACTTTCACCTATAAGATTGCCCTTGGACAACCCGTTTAATACTCTGACTGCTTAAGTTAGGACTGGCCCTAAGCAAAAACACAGGCACTTCAATACAAAAATTGTATCTTCAAGGCAGCCAAGGACTTGGCCTCAGGTAATATTCATCAAGTGTTATCATGCAGTCTTTCATCGGTAGCCTAATCGACCCGGCTGGTTGGTCAGCATGGTCAAGAGATTTTGCACTCAGCACACTTTATTATACAGAATTCAATAACACTGGTCCCGGGTCAAACACTACTACCAGGGTTAAATGTCCTGGTTATCATGTGATTAATGGGACCTATTGCGACTAATTTCACCATGTCCAACTTCATTGCAGGAGGTTTCTTGGTGTTTTACAGTGAATGTCATGATCATGATATGATGATTTGCATGCCCTTTGCTCTTCCATTTTCTTTAATCTATTTGAATACCATCATTTTCTGGGCTCATTTTGGTACCTGCTGCAAGAAATTTTAAGTTGCGTTACAGAACATTTAACCACACTTGATTCATAATTTGAACAGAGTCCTAGTGAGCAAAGTGGTGGCCGTGGATCCACGAATAACAGGGGATTTTACGACCATCAGCGAAGCTATGGCTGCGGCACCAAATAACTTTGTTGCTAATGATGGATATACTGCGATCCATGCAGTGGAAGTCTCTATAATTAGTATATATGTTTCTTGAGGTGTAACTTTTATTTCTGGAAAAAAAAAAGCAGGTTCAGCATCAGAACAGCAATATATTTATTTCTGAAAGCTGCTATCGAGTTGCCACCTGCTCTGCAGCAATGCTAAAACATGACCTCAGATGCGTTCATCTAATTCTAAAAATAAACAGACCAAATCTTTTTAAAATTTGGATGGTGTATACTTCACGGTAGAATACGAGTATTTATCCATTATTGGAAGAGCTTCATGTGATTGGTCAATCACCTAAAATTAAGATGAAACGCCAATACAAATTTCCCTCGAAACAACAAGCTGTGGAGCTCTATTTTTAGGAAACTATGACAATGATCTAGCTTGTCTTAGGTTGTCCCTTTTTCCTCTGTACCTCAAATTTTGGAATGCTATCTGTCTTTCAATCTCTTATAAATTAATGTACCTCTTCCCTGAATCACTTCAACTTGAGTCGTTTAGAGTTCAAAATCAAGGGGAGGGCCAACCGCGCTTTGCCCCACTGCAGCTAAAAGAAAACAAAAGGAAGGGAAAGATAGTGAGATCATCTTCTTCAGCTTTCTTGGCATCCAAGTTAATTATTGATCCACAGGTTTTCTCTTTTTAGATAAAAATGTCTCATGGGGATGATTCAAAGAGAAAGAGGAGAATAGCCGTTATCGGCATCTCTTCTCTCCTCTTGGTAGCCATGGTTGTAGCTGTCACTGTCGGCGTCGGTCTTAATAAAGAAAGCAACGAGGATCTCAATGGCAGCAATCTTAAAAGCACTAAACAGGTATCTGCCTCGGTGAAAGCCGTCAAGGCCATTTGCCAGCCAACAGATTACAGGAAAACGTGCGAGGAAAACCTCCAAAAAGCTGCTGGAAACACTACAGATCCTAGAGAATTGATCAAGATAGCATTCAAGATTGCAGAGAAGCACATTAATGAGGCTTCCAAGAAATCTACGGTTTTGGAGGAACTCTCGAAGGACCCAAGAACCCGTGGGGCCCTTCAGAGCTGCAAAGAGCTTATGAACATGTCGGTTGATGAGCTCAAGCAATCTCTTAACAAAGTAACAGATTTTGATATTACCGCGCTAGAAAAATTGATGGAAGATGTTCAGACCTGGCTTAGTGCTTCCATCACATATCAAGAAACTTGCTTGGACGGGTTCCAAAACACGACCACTAATGCTGGAGATGAAATGAAGAAGGGGTTGAAGCTTTCCATGGAGCTCAGCGCCAATCTCCTCGCCATTGTGGCCGGGATCTCCTCTGCGATCCCTTCATTGGAAAGCTTGGGCCAGCGCCGCCTTCTCCAGGATGATTTGCCTGTTCTTGGACATGGTGATCAATTATTTCCCGCCTGGGCTGACATCGGAAAGCGCAGACTTCTGGCGGAGCCTGCTTCGAAGATTAAAGCTGACATTGTTGTTGCCAAGGATGGAAGTGGAGATTTCTCAACCATCAGAGAAGCATTGCTTCATGTTCCGAGCAAGAGCAACGGGACCTTTGTGCTATACGTCAAGGCAGGAATTTGATGGTGATCGGAGATGGCATGGAGACTACTCGCATCGTCGGAAACAAGAACTTCGTCGATGGTGTCAACACCTACCACACTGCAACAGTCGGTACGTAAGCCTGGTTTATATATTTCAAAACTCTGCACATCCTTCCCAAATCTAACTCATATGTACTGGAATTAATTTTACAAATTGCCTGGTTGCTTCAGTTGTCGTCGGAGATAACTTCGTGGCCAAGAATATTGGTTTCGAGAACAATGCCGGTGCCATAAAACATCAAGCGGTGGCGTTGAGAGTCTCGGCTGATTACGCTATCTTCTACAACTGCTCAATGGACGGCCACCAGGACACATTGTACACACACGCCAAGCGTCAGTTCTACCGGGACTGCAGCATATCCGGCACCATCGACTTCGTCTTTGGCGACGCTTCAGTCGTCTTCCAAAACTGCAAATTCTTGATCCGGAAGCCATTGGAGAACCAGCAGTGCATCGTGACAGCTCAAGGCAGGAAGATGAGGAGGCAACCTTCAGCCATCGTCATCCAGAACAGCACAATCACAGCCCATCCTGACCTGTTCCCTGAAAGGAAACTATTCAAGTCATATCTCGGCCGTCCATGGAAGGAATTCTCAAGAACAATCATCATGGAATCCTTCATCGACGATCTCATCCAGCCCGACGGATGGCTACCTTGGCTCGGGACTTTCGGACTCAAGACTTGCTGGTACACAGAGTTCAACAACTACGGTCCTGGTTCTAGCAAGGTAGCTCGAGTGAAGTGGAATGGTATCAAGACCATCGACCGTCAGCACGCCCTGGATTTCACCCCAGAAAGGTTCTTCAAGGGCGGTGCCTGGATCAAGGCCACCGGAATCCCCTACACACCTTTCTTGGTCAGAAAATGATCAGCTCGGAGAAGGGATTGATTTAAGAGTGTTTTTTTTTTTTCCTTTTTCTTCTTCTATTTTTTCATGATCCATTTGCATGTAATGCCAATTACTGTCCCCCTGGTTAGACCTCCACCAAAGTCTACCGTGATCATCATTGTTAACTTAAATAATTAATTAGATTAACTAATCCCTTGTCCCCCTCTCTAGTCTTTCTTTCAAATATTGTATTGAAAGCTAAAGAAATCATCTTCATTTTGATGTATCTTGTGCCAGATTAGAGCCACCGCCATGTAATGGACAATAAATAATTTCTAAGGTTGTTTGCTATTATTTTACAGTATTTTAGAGGTATTAATTAATTATGATAAATTTATTTAAAAAAAAATTCATTAGCTATTGTTTTTAAAGTTTATTTTAAACATCATCACATTAAAATAATAATAATTTTTTTTTTCCTTACAAAATACTCTTCAATCATATAAACAACAACAAAAAAAAAAAAAAATAGATGTGGTAGCGGTATAATCGTTCCCAAACAGGAGTTGTATGTTTCCTTTGTCCAATAGGACACCTTCGTTTGGTCAATCTTGCCCCTGATATGATGAACTCGAGTGAAATTAAAATGGATAGATTTTATAAAAAAAATAAAATGAAATATCCATATTTAATTTTTTTTTGTTATGTACTCAATTAAAACAAAATGCATTAGCTAAAACACGATAAATTTCTAGTAGATTTTCATTTAATTGCTTTAATTAAAGGTAAAATATGGAATCATAGGAGAGAAAAAAACTTATGTTAAGAGTCTTTGTATGTTTTTTTTTTATTAAAATCTTCAAAGTAATTAATTATAAAATTGATTTTCCTTACATTCTTAAAAAATAAAAAAAGAATATACAAGGGAAAATTGTAGAGTGCACACTTAAATATCTATGATTTTATTTTCAAAGCATGCAAGACACGTATTTCTTTTCTGAAAAAATTAATATTGAATTGATAAATATTACAAATTTTATGAAAAAGTCACTCGATGAATCATTCTTCTAGATTTTTCAAGTACAAGATATCATATATTATAAATAATAAGTTATTTATAATATTTTAGTATTGTTCCATGATTTAATAAACTTTAATATTGAAGATATGTTTTAAAAACTAAAAATTATGGCAATTATAGATTTCAGTTATGAGGGAAGACCTAACTATGAGTTTAATTGAAGTACCTATTTGATAATGCTATAATATATTAGGGATCAAATGGATCTCCTCCCATAATATATAAATATATAAAAACCACTTCTCACGAAACCTTTCAAAATCCGACTTCTTTAAGGGCCTTTTCCAATCTCCCAAATCATCATCAAACCCTAATCAATCGATCAATGGCGGCCTCATCATCTTCTCTGTCCTCTGATTCCTCCTCATCTTCGCGAAAACGTCGTCGGAATCGTAATCGCCGGGACAGAGACTCACTCAAGATCCGAAAAGAGAGTAGCAGCAACCATAAGTCTCAGTCCAAACGCCGCCGTAAACACCGCCACCGCCACACATCTTCCTCCGATTCTTACGATTCCTCTTCAGATTCTTTTTCCTCCAGGTTCTATAAAAACTAACCCACACGTCAAGTTTCTTTCTTTTTCGATTCTGTGTTATTCCCATCGAGCATAGTTTTTTTTTTTAAAAAACATTATCTTGGTAAATAGGGTTTGCTTTTTTCGGATTGGGTTCTCTGTTTGATCATGTAAATTATGATCGTTTTGGTGTTTTATGTGTGATATTTTAGATTCTTGTTGGTGTAATTGAATCTGCATTGTTGTGTATGATTTCTTGTAAGAAAATAACTGGATTTTTTTATAGGGGAAGAAAAGAATCTGGAGCTTCGCGCATTAATATCTGCTAAAATTATCCCATTTTGGCCTTTGAAGTATGCTACGTTTTGGTTTATTAAATGTTAATGATGGTGATCAAATCGATAGATTTAAGGATTGAACCTTGTGGAATAGGAACGCTCCAATTGTTTTGAACGTGAGATGTGTTGTAATAGTTTGTTACTTTTTGGCGTAATTTTATGTTTTTCTAACTCAATCTTTGCTGACTTGGATTAATGCAGAAGTGACCGTTCTGATAGTGAGCATGAGACATCTAGTCATTCGAAAAGGCACAAAAAGAATGACAGATTGAAGAAGGTGGTTGTTTGATACTGCTATTATTTTTTGGCCTTCTCTTTTTTATATCCTCCGCTTGTGTAACAGTTTGTGTTAGCTCTCTTTTGTGTTCTAGAACAAGGAAAAGGATCGAAGTAAGAGTCATCACCATAAACGTCAGAAGCAAAAGGCTAAAGAGGTAGACCTCTAATCTCCCTTTTGTTTATTACAAAAAAAAATGCATTGCTTTCCTTCTATCTGTGTCATGGTGATTTTACTTTAGAGCATTTAAAAGCTGTCAATGCTGGGCACTTTCTTAATTTTGCACTGTTTTGACTGGTTATCCCATCCAGAAGTGATCACTAGTTAATTCAAAATTATTGGGAGTAGATTTAACACATAATTTCAATATTTGAGATACTTATATTAAGTTTTTGCCTGCTTTATGGTTGGCTCTTCGAAAATTGGAGCTGGGGCCTGGGACATGATGTCTGGGTGCTTGGTTGGTTTGCCT
Source organism: Salix exigua (assembly GCA_032356905.1). Classification (NCBI taxonomy): domain Eukaryota; kingdom Viridiplantae; phylum Streptophyta; class Magnoliopsida; order Malpighiales; family Salicaceae; genus Salix; species Salix exigua. Next base: position 775,446 of record CM063592.1, read on the forward strand.
GGATTTTGTTTATGGCTCGGGCTTTATTGGCAATGGGAGCAATATATAGAAGCAGGAGGACGAGAGGAATAGCAGCCCTGTACAGCTTTCTAAGGTATATAGCAGTATAGTGAATTTTGATTTGCTTTCTGCCTTTTGCTCTCTTAGTTTTCATTAACCTTACTGTTATCATGCACCTGTAACAGTTTCTAAGGCGTGACAAAGAGGATGGTGTGCGTCGTAGTGCTGTTTCTGGTAAAAAAGTGAGTCTTAACTTTGCTGTGAACTTTAGAGAGATTGAGAGGCACACTGATATTTAGCATCCTCACTTTAATTTTCTTCCTCTCTAGATTTTATTGAAACTTGAGAAATCAAAGGAGGACAAGGCGGCAGAAAATAAAAGGAACGAATTGTTGAAATTTCTAAATGCTAGTTGTGATTGATGTTTTGGACCTTGGGGTAGAGTACAGAAAGCCACTAGGCTAACGGAGGAATTATCCTAGGTGAGCAGCCTGCTGCAAGATCACCAGGGACAAGGTATTCTAATAGACGCCCATTACATGTTATCGACTATGGCTTTGCTTTTACCATTGAAAGTGTAAAACATTGTTAAATTGATCTCTTGAGCCCGTGTGGCTCTGACAGTGAGGAACCTGATTGTGGGTATAGTGATGTATCAGATTTGGTATCCCTGTAAACGTTGTTTTTTTTTTAATTGTTTAGATTTAAGAATTTTGATTATCCAAGTTGCAAATGGCACTCACAAATGCATATATATGGGCAATTTTATTGCATATGACAAGCTTGGCTGTTTTTGGCCGCCATTAGAGATTTTTGAAATCTGTAGCTTTGATCTTTGATATTCAATTGTGATCTGCAGTGGTTAGAGGTACGGTCACAACTGTTGCTACATTCATGTTTTTTTCTGAATTTCTTCTGTGTTTTTTCCATTTAGTTGCGTGGTAACTCTGAATCATTTTTTATGCTTCATACTATATCCTCGCATGTCTACTAATCAACAGCTTTGACAAAAGTTTTTAGCCTATGACGCCTTTCATGATATAATAAACTATGGCTGTGCCAATTTGTGAGTCGTGAGCTCGAGGCATTTCAGTGTCAAATTACTTGGTGTGATGTTGACTAAGCTAGGAAGCAATTGATTGGCATCTCGAGACAAGACAAGACAAAAAAAAAGACATAATATAAGGAGGATATATCTCAATTTTTTCTTAGTCATAAATAAATTCCACTAGTTAAATTTATTGTGCTCATGTTTTCTGTTTCTTTAACAACATTTTCTTAAATTTATTTCGTATTGTCTTTTATGTGTTGAGATACTAACCAACGCAACATTAGAGAACTCTTGGATTGTTCTCACGTCGTTGGGAATTATTGAATGTTATGAAATGAGTCATTAGAGGACTCTTGGATTATTACACGTAATTCCGAATAATGTTATGAAATATGAAAGATTGAAAAGCTTGTCAAGCTCTTTTGCTAATTCGGTCCCTCATTTGAATTCCCTTATCTTGATTTGCTCGCCCCATTATGTGGGATGTAGCTCATGGATTTCTTACCTTGAAAGGGTATTATAGCTTATATTTTAATAATTTATTTTCATTAATAAATTTATATTAATTAAATATTAATTTAGACTCATTAGTTTACAGCATAAAAGAGATTTATAATGACGAGAACAATTAAATTATTGCATAGTTTTCTATACTTACTATCATTTAGTAATTTATCAATCATAAAAATTTTGATTTTAAGTTTTTTTTTATGTTATTGATTTCTTAATTTATACTATTTATCTTTATTTTTTTATTTATTTATATGACAAACTAATTATAATATTATTGTTTCTCTATATTACAATTTAATATAATTTAATTTATTAATCAAAATTATCAATACATAATAATAAAATATGCTTGCAATTTTATAATCTAATTTGTGATTTTATAATCTAATATTTTATTATATTTTTCGTGTTGTGTAAAACAAAAAAAGGATACTAACATGACTGTTTATGAATCAAGTGAACAAGGGAAATTCTTGGAGTTGAATTTCTTCACTTCTTCTGCCTGGACACGAGAAACATGTTTGAGATTTTGAAGAACAATGTAATCCAATAACATTGGAGCCCATCTCCATGAAAATATCAGGGAGAAGGCTCAAGCAGAAAGGATAGTATTCACTTTGCTATACGCACAAATAAAATCCTGGAAGCTGCACAATGGATTCCCAGGAAGAACTATGTGCGAGCCATCAAACCCAACAAAAAAACATTAAGAAGCTTGCGAAGATACATGAGATAGACGAAATCTGTTCAATCAGAGAGAGAAAAAAAAAGCAGAGAAAACACTACTCATGAAGATCAAGATGACTCCGAGAGATAAAAGGAGGGCCGGCAGAACAGAACTCCTCTCTGCTTGTAAAACCCTAGGCGGTCCTCTTATTAGAAGAGGTTATATATAGAGCGAGAGAGAGGAGGTGGGATAGGCAAATGACTATACTGCCCTTATTCTTAAACAGCAAAATATAAGTACTGATATAAACAACACACGTCACTTTATTTTAAGGAACATTTCTTGTGGTAGATTTGTGAGCAGGAGCCGCTTCAGATTAATTTCCTGCTAGCTTATAGATGACACATAACGACAAAGAGGCTTGCTTATTGAACTCTAATTTCAATGGGATCAGAGGAGATTTCGTGTTTGATTTTCCGGCAAGCACGCCCTCACATGTCTCCGACCAGTTTATGGCAGCTCCAACCCATGCACGAGCATCACCATAACGTTTACATTCCAAGGCTGGCAGCGATTCCTTGATCTTTTCAATTGCAGTCTGGTAGTGCCCGGAGCAACTTCTAAGTTTTTTCAGAAGGAATTCATCTGAAGTTGTTTTTATCAACGCAATGATTTGGCTGTGGACCTTGGTGCAATCTTGCAATGTTTTCTCTACTGCAAGCTTGGCCAAGTCTTGTAGACTAAGTCCTTTGTTTTCCAGGAAGAACTCTACTGCAGATTTGCACAGCTCCTTGTCTAAGGTATGGCTGCAACCTGCAGTTATCAAGCGTTCCTTTCGGATCAACCGATTGATGTGTTTTATACCAATCAAGCATAGCCCGCCAAACTTGGCTTTCATTAAGGCAAATGGGGAATTTAGTTGCAATAGTTCCTGGAATCTATCTTCGCATTTTGTTGCGTTCGCCAAGGCATCTGAGATCAGTTTCTTAGCTTCACCGTAATCTCTAACATCCAAAGCAGCCAGCGATTTGGTAATCAGGCCAATCGCATCCTCGTAGTTGGTAGAACAACCTGTTAGGCATCTCCCGGTGTACGAGTTGGAAATTTTGAGTAACGCGTTGATGTGGCTGTGGATTGCATTACAACTTGCTATGGCATTGGTTAATGAAAGCCTGGCTAGGCTTTTGAAATCTGTACTTGGAATTGCAGTATTTCCTGCAATTTCGGCTATGACTTTGAAATCAGCTTCTACTTTGATTCGACTCGTGGTGTCGTTGTGGGCATCAACAAGGATATGATTCGAAGATAGGACAAGAACTACAACAAAGAAAAATGGAATGTGTCCATGAAAAGAACCCATGCTGCTCAACTAAATTCGGTGTTGAAGGAAGGAATGATTGATTGGAAAAACCAGGACAAGTTAGAAGATTATATAGCCTTGATTTCTTACAGCTCATGAATTGAACGGAGCTAATTTTGAACAATTTATATCGCTGTCTTTCTTGATTATAGAGTTGTCGCTTCTTTGCCAGAGCATTAGACGGTAAACGCACCTGGTTGGCGTAAATTTGGGTTGAAGCTTTTAGGCTAAAAACTGCCATGCCTCAGATTTTCCAGGAAAATGATCCAAAAATGGCTTGGAAGCTCCATCGAATCTCGCGGTTATCTTTTAACCATGAATTGTTAATAGCAAAAAAGTTTCTTTGTCAGAGAAAGTAGTTAGGATCAGCTCAATTCACCTTCAGAATTCTTTACCATGTAAAAATAGAAACGCAACAGACAACTGCTATCTTCCACTTCGTCGTTGCTTTTTCTATCAACCATTCCTTCAACCACAGAATCCTGCACGACCCCGGCCACCTCAACTGATTTAACAGGATGGGTTCCTTACATGGGCACATTCCATTTTACCTCGTCCTAGTTCTTGTCCTGTCATCTAACCATATCCTTGCTAAAGCCCACAAAGATTTCAAATCTGAAAGTAAAGCACAAGCTGATTTCAAAAGCCTAATCAAACTTGCACAAAAGAAGACCTTATACACATCTTCTACCGAATCGGTCCTGGAAAGTGAAGGAGCAGTTGATTTTAAAGTACTAGCAAAACTTACAGGAAAGAACTCAATTACAATACTGATTTCAAAGGCCTAGCCAAGCTTGAATTAAGAATGAAATAACAAATGATACAGAAATACATAGCCACATCAACTTGCTGTTAAGGAAAACTCAGTATCCATACATTAAGAGATTCCTAACAGGTTGTTCTGCGAACTACCAGAGTGCAATTGACCTGATTAAGAAATCAATGGCTGCTTTGGTTGCTAAAGGTTACGCTGATGCTAACATATGGATCGCAGGTGCCTCCTCATAAAGAGCTGTGTAAATCTACTGTTGAATTCATCCTGGAAAACAAAGGACTTGGTCTCCAAGGCACGGGCAAACTTGCAGTAGAGAATGCGTTAAAAGATGGTGCTAAAATACACAACCACCTCAGCAAGTTCTTAAAATCAACTTTTTATATAGAAACATTCAGAAAAACCTTAAAAGTTATTCCGAGTTCTACAAGTCTACTACTGTTAAGATTAAGGGCTCGCTGCCAGCTTTGGATTCTAAACGTTAGGGTGATGCTACCACCTGGGTTGGAGCCGCCGCAGACTGGGCGGAGACATGTGAGAATATCTTCGCTGGAAAATCTCCTTTGACCTCTATGAAAACTGAATTTGAGAAGCTAGTTTCTATTGCTTTAGAAGTCATCAAAAAAATAGCAGGAAATCAACCTCTAGTCTCTTGCACACAAATTTACAAGTACTTTCATGGGGCCTGAAAACAAGAAATGTAGTTCAAAATCATAGAAATACAATCATTTCATTCAAAAATTTAATGGGAATGAAACAGAAACTGTTTTCAATATGAGATTTAAAGAATTACTTAACTAGAGTATCGAATTCTCCAATACTGACGAGGAGGTCCAGGAGACTTTTTTAAGAGAGATGTTTTCTGTTTAGCATTTTTTTTTTCTTTTACAGTTTGAAACATACATTTCTTGTTCTATATTTTGTTTGTTTGTACTAGAATTGGCACGTAGATATACACTTCTCTCGTTCTTTAACGTATAACGGTTTTTGTTTATTTTATAGGAATTGTCGAAACAGGTCCCAAAATTAAATTTTCTTTCTATTCAATGAACATATATCCATGTCTAACAGTTCTTTTAGCCCCTTCATTACATGAGATGCCTAAATATTTTCTGTAAACTTGAAATTTGGCCATGATCATGTCTAGAGTCTGATGCACAGCTGAAACCATTCCTTCAACATGTCCCAGAATAGTACCGGGCATTATTGCTAGTTAGGTTTGCTGGTAAAGTCACATAATCTAATATGGGTTGGTGGTGAAAAGTAAATGAGCTAGGTCTACTTTGATGGATGAAGAAATAAGAGAAGGCAGAGGAGATCAACAATCACATTTACAACTGAATTAGCAAATAATGATCTGTTTTGTGCCGTTCAAGAACGCATCCAGAACCATATTCTCCAACCCTCCACGCTATGAGGTATCCCGTGGATAGAACTTGGTTCCAGAGCACGAGATTATCAAACTAGAATAACCTTGTTGTGTATTTTAACCCGGTAGCTTCATTCCACGGCTTCAAATTCAATAATTAAATTGCAGAACCCTTTTCATATGGGTTGGGATTAAAATGCTCTGATATGAAAAATCATTTATTACTCTCTCGCAACTTTTCAACACAAGATGGAAGGAAATGACGCCTGTGTCCGAATGAAGTTCTAACAAGCCAACTTGGGTATTAACCGGCTAACCATGCACAAATAGCGAACGCTTAACGTGTTCAATCCACGCCGTCACAAATCCAGTGATACAGTGTGAAATCACCCATCACGGCGTATGAGGGCCATCCGAGAAAGAGTTTATGGAGTTGCTGGTTAAAAAGGCTAGCACAATAACCTAACAAATACATGCAAAACTCAACACTTGCTTCGGGCTGCAAAAGAGAGCTTGAGGCAAACTGACAGGTTTATAAAGAAAACCACCTCGGGCCGTTTTAAGCAGAAAATCAAATGTTACCATTAGTTTCGTTAAATACTGTGGAGAAAATTGAGATCCTCAAAAATTCGTTAAACTAAGCATGATAGCTGAAGCATTAATCAATCCAAGCTGATAATAGATAGCCAAATTTAAAATATCATGAAAATGATACATCGATACTGAGTTGCACCAAAATTTGAACAGTCAACCAAAAAAACTGAATCACAAACTCTCACTAAAACAAAATTAAACCCTGAAGCCCTTGCTGTTCCTCTTTCCTCTAGCTTTCTCAAACTTCCTTCCCTTGGCTCGCACATATGGTTTGGTATGGCTGTGTGGCACACCAGGAGCCGGGCCAAAGTGTTTGACAGCTTCACGGGCATTCTTTGGACCTCTGAGGAGAACCTATAAAACAGACAAACAAATATGGGATGCGCAAACGTTCAACACAAGAATAAAGTTCAGTAATTTTTAAATTGCATGAATTAAGACGACAGTATCATTGCCAATACCAGTATAGAGAAAAACACAGCAGGTGAAAGCATGACAATTATATTAACAGAATGATAAACTCACTCCAAAGCAAAAAAACAAGGATCATAAAAATCAAATTCATTTTCGCAAGTCATGATAAACCATCGGATCAAAAGAGAATGACATTGATTTTGGTCACAAATTTACCAAGACTTATGCTAAAACACAAATGGGAGTACCATTACCACGATCAGTCCCTTAGATGTTCCTAGAAATTTGCAATCATTTGTGCAGAACATTACAGGTCTGTAGGCTCATCGCAGCAATTAAATAATCCCATTCATACTATACAAGCATATGAATCTACCCAGCTTGAACCCAAAAGCAGTAATACATTTCAAACAGCAATCAAGAAAATCAAATGAACAAATCAGTTAACCAAAGACCAATCCATCAAAAAAATAAATGAATATAAGATGAGGTTCTGCAATTAAACAAATCAATCAACAAACTAAAAGGAGTTCTTACTGTGTTCTGTCCCAATGGTGCTCTCAAAGCAAGCTGATCAAATGTCAAGCACTCTCCTCCAGCCTTCTCAATCCTGGCCCTAGCTGTCTCTGTAAACCTCAAAGCAGTGACTTTCAATGCAGGCACCTCATAGACTCTAATATCATCAGTTACTGTCCCAACAAGCACAGCAGTCTTGTTCTCCTACACATGAAACAAACAATGAAATAAAATACTAATTAAGCAAACAATACAAAACACTTTAAATGTAAAAAACTGCTTACCTTTCCCTTCATGAATGTAATAAGCCTAGAAAGAGAAAGCGGGGCCTTGTTAATCTTGCTCATAAACAACCTCTTCAATATCACAGCATTGAACTTGCTTCCAGTTCTCCTCACAAGAAACCGGTACAGCTAATCAAAGACCAGTATCAATTCAATATACATAACATCCTTCTAAAGATTATAACTTTTCATAAAAAGACAAATGTGGATTTTGAATATTCATTAAGAAAAAGGTCCGAGGCCCAAGCATAGTCAACACTTCCAAAAACACATAAAATATTTTAACTTCGAAGAAAAAACAGAAACGGGTTTTTCACGTCTGTCCTCAACAGCAAGTACTATGCAATCAAAAAGATCCAATCTTCATAGAAAAGTGAAATGAGATTTTAAAAGCTAACCTTAACAAGAAGCTTAAGATAGATATCATCCGACTTCGGAGCTGTACGTTTAGTCTTCTTGGACTTACCTCCTCTTTTCAAATCTATCCCCTGGAAAGGAAAAAAACCCAACAAATCAGTAGCTGACCCATATCAAACAGATACGTAGAGACAAGTGTATTCATAGGGAGATGAGAGGCACCATTCTTGAAGCTTTTAAGCTACCCGCCGCTAATGCTAGTGGTGCTGCTGATGGGAGACGGAGATGGGAACAAAGAATGAAGCTAGGGTTTTTAAGTAGTTATATAGTTAAACTCATGTGTGTAGGTGAGGTCTATTGGTGTTTATGAAGATGCATCATTTACCGTTCACGTAGTGCTCTTATATAGAGTTTGATTTGATCGGATTGAGAATCGTCATGGTTTTATGTGGGCAAGGAAGTAGTTTGCTTTTTTAAGATTTAACTCATTAGGTTGAGCCCTAACCATCTAAACATTAATGGGTTTGGGCTTCCCGGCCCAAGTTTACCGAGTAAAGTTTTTATTGAAAATAATAATAATTGCAGATATAAATTTTAAAAGCGTTGATATTGTGTTTATATTATTTTTAATTGATTTTTTTGTAGATTACTTTTAATCTTTTTTAACTTGCAAAAAATAAAAATAAAATTGATAAAATTATTTTAATTGAAAAATACTATTAAAAACATGCATTGTACAAATCAATTGTGTATTTAATAGATTTAATAAAACAAGTTTTAAATTATAATTAGTTTTCCAATCATAACTATGTAATGGAAGAGGCTATCTATAACCACTCAAAATCATGCAAAAAAGTGCAAAGAATTGTGTTTAGTTATTGTCTTAAATTAATATATATAATTTAAGACAATGAAGCAACCAAACACTACCCTTGAGATCCAACAGATACGTATATCCGCTTTGACTTTTCTTTACTGTGTAATAAGAGAGTTGACCGCAGTGGCCTTCCTTTTTCCCAGTATGGAATTTGAAGCTTACTCATTTGGTCTTATTTAAATGGAATTTGACTGGGGCTCAACATGCAAACTAATCAGACGAGTTAATCACACAAGAAAGCAAGATTCACCATCGGTTTTGTCAAGATATCCGAGAAAAGTAATATCCATGATCGCCTCAAAAAGGATTGATCTACATGGTAAAAGCAATTTCTGTCGAGTTTACTGGGACAGAAAGGTAACAACATGCAGACAAATGTTCACATAATTCCTTCAGCAATGTCGGGAAACAGGACAGCTGAATAGCTCTGATGAATAAATGCTCTTTGCGACTTGCACCAAAGACCATAGAGCAGTTGTTCTTGCAAAAACCTCAATCTAAACGCTCCATCTGCATAAAACAATTAGTATACTTGATTATATTTGTTGCTATTGTCAGCCACGTCATGCTATCATTTTTCTTCTAAAAATGCCAATTTGATAATGAGAAAACAGTCTATACTCCAGTACAGATATGCCTCCGCATTATATATATATATATATAAAAAAAAAAAAACAAGCCCAGCAATACGCCAGAATGTAGGTTCTCTTCATGTCGTGAAACTGCTCCAACTTTTACATTAAGTTCAAAGGGAAGAGTTTTGTCCATCTTTTTGGCCCATCATAAGGAAAAAAAATCATGCTATTTATTTACAAAAACCAGATCAACATGGCATTGGATGAACAAGGAGTTGAAGGTTTTATGATGACCTACCTTCCAAAGACCATCGTTGAGATAATGCATGTTGTCCACACCGATTCCCTTGTTGATTGACTTTCTGTGAATCAAAGAAATGCTTCTAGTTATAGCATATATCAATCACAAAAGCAATAGAAAATGGAATCAGTAGTGATTTACAAGTCTCTTATGCATTTGTTTTATTTAATAGACACTGGAAATTATAAAATTATAGCATGGTCAAAATTACTTCATCACTCTCCTAAAGCCCAGTTCACCACCCACAAAAATTGAAATATCAAGTTTGAATAAGTTAGAAGATAACTCACATGTCTTTTGCAGACATTTTTGTAAACCCAATAGCAAGGGCATGTTGCTTTCCTTCAGCCATTATAGCCTGGAAGTATTTAGTTTGACAAATTATGAATACATGTACACATTTTTGTTAAGGAAAAGCAAAGAGTAACAGAACTCCTATGCACCACACTAGAACTGAAACGGAAACCTTAAATGTCACGATGTATGAATAGAACTGATCAGGTATAGCAACTAAGTACAACACTGTTCAATTTCATACCACTGGAGTTTCAGCATCCACTTCATCATCTAGTGCACCACCAGCAGATGTAAGTCCAGGACACATTATGTTAGCACCAGCAAGGACAAATTTTATTGCACCTCTGTCAACTTGCAGTTTTTTCATTATGTCTGGATCTGTAGAGCCAGTAATACAAAAAAAAAAGCACATCAAGATCTAAGCATCCATAAGAACACCACGTAAAAAGCATTTGACAGGTCTTCCCATTAGAAAAGCTAGATGAAAAAACATAGAGACAAATAACACTCTTTAAGCATCATAAGAAATATAATCCAAAAGCCCAATTCTTCTTTTCCTAATTACTATCTCTAGCAAGTTCAGAGACAAATAGATAAAAACTGTCATTCCGATTCAAAACAACATAACTAATTGTATCTTATAATCTTTAAATCATTCCAAATGCTCAAAACTAATACCTGAACAGAACCATCCACTTCTTCCCACATAAATCTTACAGTAAAACTAGTGGCTGTTAAAAGCAAAATGAACCAGATTCAAGTCTAGAGATGCATCCAAAACAATTACAGCAAAGGAAATCAAAATGTGAGGAGAAATCAGGTATGCACCACCATCCATATTCATAAACAACAATAACACCTTTTTGTTTTTGTAAAAAAGAAACACATTCTCACCCTCTACATTGCGACAAACATACTAAGCATTTCTACAACCGCATACAAAACTTTCTCATCATTTACAGATAACAATAACAAGAAAGCACATCAATCAATAAATCCAAACCTAAAAACTCACTACTTAACAAAAAGCACACAGTAATAACAGCATTGAAATGTCATTTCAGACAGAAAGAAACACATCTGCGTACATTGATGAAGAAGTCGCAGCGTGGGCATGTAAGGTCCATCCCTTATATTAAAAAACAATGGCACATTATTCACCACCACCAGATTCAAATGATTCTGACTGCATTACAATCACAATAAAAAAAAATTAAGAAAAAAATCATCTGCAACAAAAGCCCGTCAATTATTTCACACAAGTCAACAAATAAAATTACCATTTAACAACAATTAAAGGCGATTTCTTTGGCAGAAAATCATCCAATACTGGTTCAAGTCCTGGGTACTGAAAAACAGAAAGAAACTCAAACTTTCGAGAAAGTTCTTGAAAAAGTTGAAAAATTAAAAATGGGTTTTTATTATTTTTTAATTTCGAACCTCATCAGCAATGCTTTGTCGAATTTTGCGTTGAACTGATGCTTTCACTTGGTTTTGTGACGATACTTCATCATTTGAAAACCTGAAAAAATATAAGAGAAATGAAAAAGAATATTGAAATAAAAAAAGTGAGAGACGGAGAGAAAGAAATGAAGGATTACTTTTTGAACATTTTCGAAGGATTAAAGAGTAAGCGATTGATTAGATTTAGGGGTTTTGTAGGGTTTGTATCGATCCAATCTACAACGTTTTTTTTTTAGCGGTTAATTAAAATTTAGTGAGGGTACAAGTTAACTGAACTTCACCTTTATACACGTGTGATTTAAATCCCCTTTGTTTTTTATTTTAAAAATTCTTTTTTATTTTCAATAATTTAAATATTTTTAAATTGTTTTTATATACAAATATTAAAAATAATTAAAAAAATAAATTATTTCAATATATTTTGTAATAAAACATACTTAAAAAAATAACTGAGCTGGATTTGTTTTGGGCTTCATAGGATTAGAGCAGATAATTTTATGTATAAGGTTCGGAAAGTGTGTATGAAAAAATTTGAATTTATTTTATTTTTTATTTTATTTTAAATTAAAAAATAGTAATTTTAAATCATTTTGATGTGCTGATGTCAAAAATAATTTTTAAAAAATAAAAAAATATTATTTTGATGCATTTCTAAACAATAAATACTTTAAAAAATCACCACAATCACACTCCAACTCTAAAAAGCAATCCAGAACGCCGGTGTGGGAAATGCTTTCAGTAATATAATTTTTTTTTTAAATAGATTAAAATAATTATTTAAAAAAATAACAAATTCAAAAAACATAAAATAAAATTCAAAACTTTTAGAAGCGACTGGCAGCAAAAACCATCTTATAAAAAAAAAAAAAAAAAAAAAAAACGGGTTGATCAGCAGGTTAAGATTTATTTAAGCCCGACTTGGGTAGAAGGCTGGATCCTATGCCGACCCACCCGGTAATAATAACGGTGCTCAATGCAGAGGCACATTAAAGCCGCGTCCATCCAGAAGAAGAAGACGAGCACTTGAATCGCTGATCGAAAGCATTGTTTCGTTCTCCGCAACTCAATAACCACAGCAAAGAAGCAGGAGAAAAAAAAGGTGACAGGGGAGGAGTGGCATCCATGGATCAAATGGCATGTAATTACAAGGTTCCTGGTACATGTTTCAACACAAAAGGAACCAAAAATTTCACTTGAACAACACCATCTTGGAACCCATCAAATTTGAAATGAAAGTAGAGTTGGCGTAACTCATTTCATTCTGCCATTTGCGAAAACTGTTCTCTGCTTTGTTGATCTTTTCTTGCGTGTTCTTCAGCTCTTCCATTTTCTGGTTTTCATTCTCAATATTCTTCGCAGCTGAAGCTTTCTGCAAAAGAACTGATTGTTTCTTTGCCATTAAGTTTTGGATTGCTTCTTCGATTCTAGCTTCTTCACATGTGAGCTGAGACAGCTTTGACTCTTCCACTTGTATCGCTAGTTTCGCTCTGTCAATCATCGCTGATAAATCAGGATTCTCTCTGTAAAGATTCTTGCATTCAGCTTGAGCGGAGTTTTTTGAGGACCTTAGATGGAAGACCTTGTTCTTGTGTCCAACGATCAGTTTCCTCACATCTTGAAGAGTGGTCTTTACATCATCCCCAGAATATTGACTGATCAGAACATCAGCAGTTCTCTCCATATTACTCAATTGCTTAATATTGTCTGAATTGGACGTAGTCATCTTGCCCATATCTCTTTTCAGCTTCTTCCAATGCTGTCCAGCATCTCCAGCCAGGTCAGGGCTCTGTTGACAAATGGTGCCCCTTTCATCAACGGCATTTTGCAAAAGAGCTGCTTATGGTTCTAAAGTAAAATAGCTACTATTCCTTCTGTGTGTGCGCGCGCGCATCATTTACTTCAGACTTTTTCTATCTTCTCGTTATGGTACTAGTAAATATTAGAAGAAAAAAAAAAAAGAGGGGTCGAATATAAGTGAGCTTTGAAATTTCAATACATAAGCACTCTCTTCTGCTCATTTTGAAAAACATTCTCGGACCAATTGCCCATTTCAATGTGATATACTTTCATCCTCAATATATTTTTCTCAAATTCCTGTATCCTTATCAAAAAGGCTAAAATAAAACCTTGTTTGTTGTTCTCTGCAAAGGTCCTACTTGGCTACGGCCATTAGACAATAAAGTCTACTCGAGGGTATTAAGTTAATTGAACTAGTCAAACTCCTAATATTTCCCTAGGAATAAAGGACAAAATAAAAGTATATGGTCCTGAAAAGGGGCATGGAACTATGGAGAGTCAATCTTCAAAGGGCAACAGTGTTGATTGAAAGATATAGCAGATAAACATTCAACAGAATTCAAGAGTTAAACAAATATTGCTATGAAATATGCTGTATGAAGTGAAATGGGGGACGTGTTACTGCAAAAGATATTCAATCAAAGGCCTCACAAAAAGGTCCTAAAGACATTTGTAGGATCTGACCATGTAAGAGAAAGACTGGATTCCTTGCCAATCCATTAGTAGTCTTTGGCTTTCTGGTCTTGTTTAGTTTTTAATCATTAGTCTTGGTCTGCTCGCAACACTTGGAGTTGCTTTTACTACTCCCGTTTGCCTTTATTCTCTCTTTCATTAATGAAAATTCATTTACTCTGCAAAAAGAAGAAGAAGAAGAAAGAGAAGAACCTGCTGGTCAAAGGAAGCTTCGAAGGATGGTTGCTCTTCCATTATTGAAGGCGAATCATACTGTCAAGGAAAATGAGATTTCAAATTCAGTTTTTTTATCAAAATGCAATGACATATAAAGTCCAAGTTGAAAGCAGTCACCACCTCATCACCACTTGAGTCTAGAGGTTGCTCCAATGCAACAGATACAGCTCCTTCCTCCTCCTCCTCTTCCCTTTCTTCATCCTCAATACCCAACCTATCATTTGACACCGAGGGATCCCGCAATTGTGGAGGAATATATCTATGTCGCCGCCGAAGGAATGGTCTTGCATTTGGATCAATCTCATGAGAGTGTTCCAAATTTATTTTGTTGATCCTCCACCGACCATCCTTCTGCAAGGTAGAATTTACAGCAACAGGACACCCTTTTTTCATTGATGGCCCCAAAGAACTTAGTTTTCCTTCTTTATTGCATACCATGCGAACTCCACATATTTCACCACTGTTCTCATTCTTTCTTGAAGTTCTCTTCCTCCATTCAAATCCAACAGCCTTTGCATAAGAACACAAATACTGAATCAATTCTTGTAAACTACCAAAAGTCTGTCCATTATACAGTGGATTAATTGAAGGACGATAAATATCGCTAGACAAAGATGAGTTACCAGCTTCTTCTTGTTCTGTCTCCCCCTCCCCTTCCTCCATTTCTTCTCCCTCCTCCTTTCCTTCCTCTTCCTCAATACCCAACCTACCATTCAATGCTAGTAGATACCATCGCCGAAGAATTGGAGTTGCATTTGGATCCATCTCATGACAGTGTCGCAAATGAGTTTTGTTGATCTTCCACTGACCATCCTTTTGCAAGGTAGAGCATAGTGAAACATCACACCCCTCCCCCTCAGAATTTGGCCGTTTTCTCCGCTTGTTTTTGCTACATACCATGCAGATACCACAAGTTTTACCGCTATTCTTATCCTTTCTTGAAGTCCTGATGCTCCATTGAAATCCAACATTCTTGGCATAAGAAAACAAGAACTGGATCAGTTCTGCATAACTACCAAAAGTCTGTCCATCGTATGGTTTCCCCTCCTCCTCTTCTTCATTTTCTTCTTCTTCTTCTTCTTCCTCAGTGCCTGACCTATCATTCAACTCTAACAGATGTTTTCGCATATGTAACGGTATAGCATTCAAATCAATCTCGTGACAATGCTGCAAGTGAATTTTGCTAATCTTCCACCGACCATCACTTTGCAAGGAAGAAGACATTGCAACATTACACCCTTCCCTCCCTGATGGCCTAAAATATTTAGGACTCTTTCCTCGAGGCTTGTTCGTTCCCTCTTTAGTGCACACCATACGAACACCACATCTTTCACCATTACTCTTATTCTTTCTTGAAGTTCTATATCTCCATTGAAACCCAATAGCTTTGGCATACGACTGCAAATACTGTACCATTTCTTCCGAACTACCAAAAGTCTGTCCATCATACGGTGGCTGTATCAAATTTCGATCGGCACCATCCGCAGACAAGGATGTGGGACCAGCAGCTTCTCCACCCGAAATATTTACATCCGAATTTGCGGAACCCCCAATACTCAGACGAAATAACTCATCCATGCCTAATCAACCACTAATACACTGCAAGGCATGAGTTTTTTCTTTTAAAAAAAAAAAAAAACTGCATTGTATAATCAGCAAAACCCAGGTTTTTTATCAATGCTATGTGGATAAAACTGAATAAATTCCTTTCTTCTTTCCGTTTTGATTCTTTAAGCTGGAACCCGAAACTTTTTTCCAGAACCACCATACGAAAAATCTTGAACAGGTTGTTCGGAATACCATGATTTTGTCAGAAATGAATTCAATTCTTATAGCTTTTCCAACTTTTAGCATTAGCATTAACAAACGAAGAAGAGTTCGGGAAAGAAAAAAAGAAAAGAGAAGGTACCTGAGATTGAAGAGGCTTAAGAAGACTCTTCTGTTACTCTCCTTGATTGTTTCTTTGCATGAGAGCTAAAAGCTTTGAGCCATGTGGGTTTTCGTTCTTCAATCCAAATATGACTTCCGAATTGATTGATTTAGGCCATAATTGCCAGGATTTTTGTCTCTGGTTTTCGAGCTTTCCTGCTTCTCGAGAAGAAACCCGGATGGATGCTTTGTTGTGTTTTCAACACACTCACTGATTTTGTAACTGACATGTCGTCTAGTTATCAAAGTTGGCGCAGGTGAGGGGTCAATTATGATATTTGTGAAGGATTTTCAAAAGAGTTTTTGAAAAAATTTAATTTTTTTTATTTTTTATTTTAAAATAATTTTTTACATATATTTTTATTTTAAATATCAATTCATCAAAATCAAAAGTTGACATCACTTTTTATTTTTATTAAAATATTTTTTTATATTTTTATTTTAAACCATATGCATTATTTTAAAATAATTAAAATATTTAAAAAAAATACTATATTTTGAGTTTGACCTCACCAAGCAAATTATAGTTATACAATGCACTAAAAGGTATGGATCTTGCATTCCAGATCACAGGTTTAACGAGTTAAAGACATAACACTTAGGCTATTATTTTTATGATATAACTTTCTCTTAACTAAGTTCTTTTTAAAAACAAATTATGTTTCGATTAAGATCCCTCATTTATGAGTTTTTTCTTATTTAATATTTCTTGACAAATATTTTTATGGTATTGTGTGTATTTAATTTCTAAAAAGATTATCTTGGATCATCTATAAAACAATTAATATTTTGTATACAAGAATTTTATTTTTGAAAATACAAGATATTTATTTTCATATAACATTTATAATACATGCATTCTTGCATAATATTTATTTTATTTTATTTTATTTAATCAAATGATAATAAAAATAAATACACATATTAAAAAACTAGTCTTAATAAATAAATTTAGTAAATACAACTGGCTAAAAATCTCATCTTACAAGTTTAAATATCTTGATATGTATTTTTTTCCTTTTTTTCTATTTTTATTTTTAGTTATCTTAATTAAAAAATCATTTATTAACATATATAATTCTTGATTTATTTGATTAAATGTATCCATAAACTTTTTAATTTCCACTTCAAAAACATTTATGTACAAAAATACATTGAAAAAATTGCATGCATCGTTTTTTATATAAAAAAATATATTTGTCTCATGGTTAAACGCGGATCAAATAGCAGTTCATAATGAAACTTGATCAACAATTTTTTTAAATAATATTATTTAAAAGAATTTATCCAAAACAATATTATTTTATTATTCACGAATTAGCCTTCTGAAATTAAATAAATATAAATTAGTTATTACGATACGACCACAATTTCAGAGATTGATCATCAACAAATTTTAAATAAAAAAAAATAAAAAAACACTAACTCACTCTGTCAGTAATTGGTCCGAGTCATGCATCACGGGTTGAAAAGAACATGTTTTCTCTAAAATGCCCTCACTTCCACGTACGTCCCGACAATGTTTCAGTTAGCCCCTTAACCTACCTGACTATATAATTAATCATTTTGTTCTAACATGCTAATCCACGTTTTATTGAAATAACGAGCTGTAAATCCGCGTTTCGCTGCAGTTATTAAAAAGAACTTATTTAGATTTAACATATAATTCTGTATTTTAGTTTTTAGTTTTTATTCTTTTATTTTTTTTAGTTTAGTTTTGATCCCTTGATTTTTTCGGTCATTTTAAGATAGTTTAAATTTTTTATTTGTATCTATACATCTTTACTCCTTGTTTAGATTTTTATTTTTTATTGTTATTTTTATTTGTATTAAATGCAACTCTCGTTAAAAAACATAACAAGTTTAACTTTGATGGTGTAAAATAAGAGTGAAACTCTTTCATATGCATGTATAGTTAAACGTGAAATGTTTGAAACACTATCGCAGGTGACTCTTTCGTTTTGTCTTATTTGAGATAACAAAAATTATTTTACTGTGCACTAAAAAAGTAAAATTATTGGGACACCTCCACTAACAATTCTTGATTTTTATCTTATTTAAGAGTATTATAATTATTGTATTATGCACAAAAATGAAAAAAAAAATGAAAATACCTCTGATACTACAACATTATTTTAAACACATTTTACATAATAAAATGAATATATAAAAAACTTTGATATATTTTTAGAAATTTTACAACGCCGCACACGCCATCTGAAATATGCATGAGCTCTGAAATTGACGGTGTGCCCGAAGACGCTCTCATAACACTGCTGCAGAAAATGTAATTAAAAATTGGTAAATTACCAATGCACGCTTATAGCCAGCCTTTTGATTTTGTCTTATAGGGGTATATAAGCTTAAGTTGGCTCAGAGACCATGGTTATAAAAAAAAATATATAAGTGAAAGAAAAAAAAAGTATAAGTGTGAAAGCACTGTAGCAATCCATATTATTTAAAAAAAAAATCAGCTTAGAAAATAGTCATGGCGTGCTTAAGCTGGTTCGGAGATTCCAGTTATAAGAAAATATATAAGTGAACAAAATAAAAGTATCAGTGAGAAAGCACTTTAGAAAAAAAAAAAGTATGGGTCTAGGGATTGTCATGGTACACATAAGTTAGTATGAACACCCTGATTATAAAAAAAATAGATATAGAAATTAATCGTGATGCACTTAAGACACCATGGTTAAAAAACAAAAAAAATATAAGTGGAAAAAGAAAAAAGAATATAAAAAAGTATAATGGAAAAAAAAAACACTATAGTGGGAAAGCACTATTGCAATCAGCAATACTACGTATGGGGAGCTATAGTGCTTTCTCCACACCATTTACAATCCATGATGCTTAAAAAAATAAATTTGGTCCAGGAATTAGTCACGGTGTGCTTAAGCTGACCTGAAGACACCAATTACCAAAAAAAATTGATCCCGTGATAAAAAAAAATATAAGTGAAAAAAAAGTATAAAGAAACAAATTCAGAAAAAATAATAAATTGGTCAGGGGATTAGTCATGGTGCACGCAAGGTGCCCCGGACACCCCGATTATCAAAAACAATTTTGTTCTGAGATTAGTTACCGTGCGTCTAAGGTGGCACGGAGATCCAGGTTATAAAAAATATATATAAGTAAGAAAAAAAAAAGCATAAGCTGACTCAGAGACTGTGATTATAAAAAATATATACAAGTTAAAGAAAAAAATATAAGCATGAAAACACTGTAGCAATCTATAAACAAATTTGGTTGGAGAATTAGTTTGGTGTATATAGGTTGACCTATAAACCCTGGTTATTAAAAAATATACAAGTGAACAAAACAAAAGTATAAGAAAAACACTTTAGCAAAAAAAAAAAAAGATCCAAGGATTAGTCTTGGTGCACATAAGTTGCCCTAGATACCCTGGTTATAACAAAAATATTTGGATCCGGTGATGAATTGTGGAGCATTTAAGCTAGCCACATACCCCAATCATAAAAAAACAAAACAAAAAAATTATAAGTAGAAAAAGAAATATATTAAAAAAATATAACCAGGAAAACAAATATTTTATGGAAAAAAAAAGAAAAAAAATCATAAAAATAACTGGTGATTAGTTTATGGATTTCAACTTCAAGTCCAGCTTCTTTACCTTTGAGCTCTGAAAGTTTTGATTCATCAGCTTGTAATGCCAGTTCCCCTTGGCTCAGCTTTGTTGGCAGGTCAGGATTTTGATGCTCTCGTTCAGCTTCTGTGGAGCTTTATTAGTAAATCATTTTTATTTTACCATGTGTTTTTGGTTATAATTGATATTTTTTATTTATGTTTAGTCAGTGCTATACAATAATTATAAGAGTTAATATTTAACTCTTGTATTAAGACAATCAAATTATATTATAAAATTAATTTTATTACTAATGTTGCGCTAAACTCTAATTAACTTATTTAAAGAATAAGTTCATATGTAAATCTACGTTCGTATAAGTATGAAACGTTGGAGGGAGACCATGTTTATATGCTGATTATTGATCTAGGAATCAGGTCATGACATATACCAGACCGGATTGGAATATGTATAAATTTTTTAGACACGATAGGTAAGGGGTAGAGTATAGATATTGTCAAACCCGACCTAAACCTAAACCAAAAAACATATTTATATTATATAATATAAATATACTCGTAGAATATTTAGATTTTTTTAATACAATTTGAACTATACATGCCTTAATATTAACATAAAAAGCATGTATACATTTGCTCTTTTTTTTCTTTTCCAAAAGATAATTTATAAATATCTAAATTTTTTATATGATGGATAATAGGTATCGTATAAATATCAAGAAATTCAACATATTGCCAAGGAGTGTTTCAAATATACCTTTCTAGTATTCAACTCAGCCGCTAACACTCTTATCAAGCACTCCACAGGAACACAAAAACTTGATATAGACAAATTTAGAGGAGGAAAAAAAAAATCCATGCCGCTCGCTGTCTTCTTCCTCGTAAAGCAAACAGAAACCACTTCGAAGCACAGTGCACCTCGACCATAACATCAGGCTAAGCATGGAGCAAGCACCAGCCATGACCCACATTCACATCGGTTATATAGAGTTAAAACCTAAATGATCACCAGATAGCTTCGTTGGGAAAACACTGTTCCATCAACAAGTCAACAATAGAAACCAATCGGTCAACTGCATTGCTGCCGATATAACTATCCTATCTCATTAATTTGTTGATTTACCCTACAAATCTCTATAATATAATTTTATAAAACTTAATGAGTTTTTCTTTCCAATGCATAACATGACTTCGTAAATATTATTCACTAGGGTTCGGTATAAATATATGAATTGTTTAATTGTAAGAACAATTAAAACTCTGTCTCCGATACCAAATTTGATATGAACAATTAAAACTTGGTAAAATGTATTAACATTTAAGTTTTATGAGCCTGAATATTGTATTAAATTTGGTTAATAATAATGTTGGTATAAATTTTTTTTATATGAAATATTGGTATATCAATTAAAAAATGATATTAATTGTGCTACTATCATATGCCTATTTAATATATTATTAAATGTGGATCACAGGATTGATGGATGAAAATTTAAATAGATATCATGGGACTCAATCGAGATAATCGGTAAATTCTATCCTTTCCTTTCTTTTAATTCAATAAAAATATCCACCTGATGAAGGTGATGTTTGATTACAGGCTATGCTGACGATGGCGGGACCTCTAAACTCCGAGTCTCTATTTAAATCACTCTCTGAGATTCATGAAAAAAAAATACCATCCCATAAAAAATTTACGTTTGCAGTACCTGGAGACTGTACTTCTCCATGGCGAGCACAGTTTTCATTGTTGGGGTGCTAGGTAATGACCCCTGGATTTCTCTGCATGGATATCTTCTGGATTCATGCTAAGTGCTTCAATTATATGTTTGCAGGCAACATCATTTCAGTTCTGGTCTACCTTTCTCCCCTGTAAGTGAGCAAATCAAGATTGTTTTGTAGATTTGTGATGCCTGGACAGTGAGATATTGACATGTAAAATTTTCCAGGAAAACTTTTTGGAGAATTGTGAAGAAGAGATCTACAGAGGACTTTTCAAGCATTCCTTATATCCTCACATTAATGAATGCTATCCTGTGGATTTACTATGGAATCACCAAGCCTGATAGCTTCCTCATCGCCACGATCAATGGTTTTGGGGCTGCAACTCAGATAGTTTACATTCTGATATTTCTGGTGTTCATATCTCCAAGATTGAGAGTGAGTTTTGTTTTGTTTCGTTTCATTTTAACCAATGAACACACATGATTTTCTAAAACTGTCTTGTACAAAATTATTCCTATATCTTTGTTTTTAATCAAATAAATTTTCATCCTTTCTGTTGTTCAAGAACACTAACCAAACACATTTTTTAATTCTCTCTTGATCCTATCATGTATCTATATGATCTTCACAATTAGGCCAGGACCGCCTTGCTAGTTGGACTTTTGGATGTGGGACTTACTGCAGCAGCCATCTTGTTTACTCATTTTATGTTACAAGGAGATGTAAGAATCGATGTTGTTGGCTTCATCTGTGACTGCTCCGGTATGCTTGCATATGCTTCACCTCTCGCAGCTATGGTAAGAACATTAGAAAAATTAACCAGACCAAGTTCCATAAATCTCTACTGGGTGACTGCAATATACCAGTTAATGTTTAGGTCTGGAACAAGAATTGTTTTCAGCAATTCAAAGTCTAAGAATGTTTGGTGTTCTTGGAATTTACCGACGCAGAAAACAGTCATAACAACAAAGAATATTAGAAAAATTAACCAGACCAAGTTCCATAAATCTCTACTGGGTGACTGCAATATACCAGTTAATGTTTAGGTCTGGAACAAGAATTGTTTTCAGCAACTCAAAGTCTAAGAATGTTTGGTGTTCTTGGAATTTACCGACGCAGAAAACAGTCATAACAACAAAAAATATTAGAAAAATTAACCAGACCAAGTTCCATAAATCTGTACTGGGTGACTGCAATATACCAGTTAATGTTTTGGTCTGGAACAAGAATTGTTTTCAGCAACTCAAAGTCTAAGAATGTTTGGTGTTCTTGGAATTTACTGACGCAGAAAACAGTCATAACAACAAAGAGTGTAGAATTCATGCCATTCCTTCTCACATTTTCGACTCTACTAAATGGAGGATTTTGGACACTCTATGCACTGCTTGCAAAAGACTTTCTTGTTGGAGTAAGTTCAATTCTTCTCATCATTATCTGTTTACATTTCCGAGCATTGTGCATTCATTGACTCCTACAAAAGGGACTGATTCTGTGTTTGTACAGGTGCCAAATGGGATTGGATTTCTTCTTGGGATAGCCCAGTTGATTCTATACGGGATATTTCACAGATACAGGCCATTGAAGAAAGAAACAGATAATTTGGAGGATGGATTGCAAAATGATCCCCTCATCCCTGCTTCTGATTCTGTTTCATAGATAGAGCAGATCAGAGATTTGAGCCTTTTGTACCCGTTACACTATTTGTTCTATGAAATGCAGCATAATAAATTATTCTGTAATGAAATACTGTATATTGATGTATATAAGATCAACGATCATGGTAAAAAAGAAAAAAAATACTGTTTTTAGCTTGCACATTGATCGAAAATTAAATCCTCTTCAAAATATATTAAGGTCACTGCATCAAACTGTTGTAACTGTAAAGAGAATCCATATTTTAAAAATCTGAATTTTTTTCTATTTATTTTTTTAAAAAAAATATATATTTCTAAATTATTGCTAATATCCAAAAACCTTAAAAACACTCCCTTCAAAGACAATTGCCACCTAAGCTATGCCTGTAACTGCCATTTATATGGTTGGCTTCCCGTGAACAAAACTTTCCTTCAAGCAACACAAAACAAACAACCAGGAACTCCAAAGAAAGATGGTTTTGGCTTTACTGTATACAACTCTTTGCCTCGTCCTCGTACTTTCACCATCTTTATTATCATCTGCATCCCAAGAAACAAACTTTCTTGATCAAAAACCAACAGCCTATGAAATCTTGGGAGACTACAACTTCCCTAAAGGACTGCTTCCTAAAGGAGTTGTCGGCTATTCTCTTGACACCACAACAGGTAGATTCTCTGCTTTCTTAAATGGTTCTTGCAGCTTTTCTCTTGAAGGATCATACCAGCTAAGGTACAAGTCAAGCGTCAATGGTTATATATCAAAAGGGAAACTTTCAAGGTTGGAAGGTGTGAGGGTGAGGGTGTTTTTTATGTGGGTTGATATTATCGAGGTTTTAAGAAACGGTGATGATCTTGAATTCTCTGTTGGGATTGCTGCTGCTGGTTTTCCTATTGATAATTTCGAAGAGTGTCCTCAATGTGGTTGTGGTTTGAATTGTGGTGGTGATAAAAGGAAAGTAAGCAACATTAGATCAAATCCTTCTTCTTAGAAAGATCTGTATATTTCAATCATTGAACTGTTCTATTCTGTTTTTTATACTCTCAAAGATCTGTATATTTCAATCATTGAATTGTTCTATTCTGTTTTTATACTCTCAAAGATCTGTATATTTCAATCATTGAACTGTTCTATTCTGTTTTTTATACTCTCATTTAATTGGAATTTAACGATTTGGGTTGTGATTACTTTCTTATTTGTGTGCTCTATAATAGGATCATGCCCTTTATTGCTACTCACTTTGGTATTAAAGCCCATGTTTGTGTGATCAGAAACAGATCCGTGTAGAAACATTTGTGAGAGTTTTGTTTTGGTTAAGGAATTCGTTGACCCTGTGCCTTCATCTCAATCAAACTTCCTATTGTTGTTTTGAATTGAGGCTGGTGTCTTTGAATCTGGAATGAGACACTATCCTTGTACTCAACACGGAGCTAGTTGGATTTTTTTGTGATAAGATGGAATTTGATGATAACTGAAGACTATAAAAATTCAGAACGTAGTCACTGATGAGTTTCTCTTAACCCTTGAGAATTGGGGATGGCAATGTGCTGAGGTTTGTTTGTTCGTCATTAGTGGTCAAATCAGACCTAGTTGCTTCCATAAATCGTCCTCCGAGCTGTCATTTTTAAGTTAGAAAACGGGTATTGATTGGCCGATTCAAGGAGCATGGAACAAAAAGGAGCGGCATGCTTG
Organism: Salix exigua; assembly: GCA_032356905.1. Lineage (NCBI taxonomy): Eukaryota > Viridiplantae > Streptophyta > Magnoliopsida > Malpighiales > Salicaceae > Salix > Salix exigua. The sequence goes on from CM063592.1 coordinate 800,144, forward strand.
AATTGGAATAATAACATTATTTGGCTGGCATCAACTGATAACACTTGTGCTTATGATGTTGTAATAATTCTAGTCCTAATTCGTATGATCAGGTGATTGCCTTCGCTGTTTTTCAATAAAAAAAAAAAGAATGTCAATGTGCGGATTCTATAAAAAAGCTGAATTTCTAACATGATGAATTGCAGTATATTGCCTGGCGAAGAAGAGACATCGTGTGATGTTCGATATCATCGTTTGAAATCACAATCTGTGCTACCTTTCATAATCCCAGAAATTTTACTTCTGTGAAGTGCAATCTTGCTTTCCATTGTAGAGAGAAACTGATTACATGGTTCTGCTATCTAAATCCATTTACAGTAGACAGGGAAGTCTCGCAATTAAGCTTAATAATCCCTCTGCATGTTGCTTGATATAATCATCCTTCTCTGTGTTGCTGCGCCTGACTGTATTTTGTTATCAGAAGAGTTTTGATATCTGAAGCTTATGTTTTTCACAGTTCATTTAAAAAGTAGATGAAATCTGAGGGTTATCTTTCAGTCGTTGTGTTCATGGTTGCAAACACTACAGAACAGGGATTAATATTGGCAATGTGGCATTGATGGTTGTTGCTGAGGTAAGAGAATAATATAAATCATATTTTAAAACATTACCTAGCTTAAATTTTTAGATGAGATGGTTTTTTAATATATTATCAGAATCTTGTTGACCTAACGGTCACAACTTCTAATTTCATCACCCTCACTATATGATAAGAAAAAAACTAGGAAAAAAACTAGGCACAAGGTAATATGAGTTTGTGCAAATTTCAAGCCCAAAAGATTTTCACTTGAGAGGATGTATTAGAGAATAATATAAATTATATTCTGAAAAATCATCTCATCTAAAAACTTCTTAACAACTAGACTGAAAGTCACTGGAAATTTCCCTGGTTTTCCAAGGTAGAAAACATTCGCTGTAAAGGAATCACTTTGTAGATTACCTGTCTAAAAAATGGGTGTGCAGTCAACATCCACTCCCGATTTCAGACCATGCTTTTTGCTGAGTTCATAAATTTACAAATCCCAGGAGCTTCAGTTCACATGAGCTTTTCCTTTTGACATGATGGCTTCTAAATCATGCGCTCCACAGTCTCCATTTCTTTGTTCTGATGCCATGATTCACCCTTAGCTTCTATGCTACTGATGTTGGACATCACTTGGGAAGTTTACTTTGGTTGGCAGCTGAATAATTCAGGATTCCATCACAGTTTGAAACATTGGCCATGTAGAGATACTTTTTTCGTGGCCAACTGCTTTTTCCATAGAAAACTATACTAAAAACAGCTAAAATCATAAAACAATTAATGAAAAATCTGATATTGGATATTACTGTTAGACTTGTGATTGCATTAGTAGCAGGGGAATCTTTATTAGATCAGTAATCATTCACTGCACCAAGAAGGGCTGCTACTCCATAAACCAGCTGTAGATCATAGATGTGTAGCAACTTATTATCATCTAATGTTGGCCTATCAAATTGTGGGTACAGAGTCACGTTTCACCAACCAACCAAGCATTTGGCTAAAAGAAAAAAGGTAGGGAGAGAGGGGGGGACTTGCAGCGTGTAAAATAGTAGCTTTTGACATCAAACATCATAGAAAAAACATTAGATCTGTCTTCACATCCGGGTCTTGTGCTCACACAATTTAAATGCCACTGGTCTGTTTTGTGTTCTTCCAGTTTTATCATTTTAATAATTGCTTCCAGTTAATTTAGGTTTGGAGAGCAACCACATCCAACATACTTGGGTTCAACTATATGTTTAGCTCTAGTAAATATGAATCTAACAAGTTGCCAGACCGAGCATATTTTGGTTTGACAACATGTTAGAGCCTAAAAAATGGTTATAGGGAGTTGTCGACTCAATATATTTGAGTTCAACCACGTGTAAAACCCAAGAAAATATGAGTTTGGTGGTTGATAAATACAATATACTTAGATTCGGCCATGTGATAAGCTTGAATATATATGGGTTTGGCGAGTTGCTAAACCTACATGTTTTGGTTCAGTCGCATATTAGCCGAAGTAAATATGAGTTTAACGAGTTGTCAGATCCAACATGTTTGGTTTTGTCCACGTGATGAACTCGAGTAAATATATTTTTTGTCAACAACCAAACCTAACATACTAAGGATCAACCAAGTTTTGAGCTACAAAAATGTGAGTTTGGTGAGCTAGAATACTGAGCTCAAAAAAAAACATAGATATGACTTTTAGCGTGAAATGTCCATGTCAAAGATAATTATCACTAATTAATATTGAGTAAGAAATAATGTATAAAAAAACTTTAATAACTATATCTTATTTCTATTAATATTAATGTCGTGTGAGATGTTTTTTTCTCGTTGATGTCTTCAAGAGAAAATGACTCTTTATTCCTTCGGCATAAAAACAAGATTTAAAGATTATTAATACCTCAAAACCATATAGATCAAATATTTATATTTTTCTCTCTCTTAACATACTTTCCCAATAGCATTTATTATACAAAAACTAATAATAGGTGTTCTTGTATTATCTAGCTTTACAACATAAAAATCTACTAACGAGTTGTATTGTTAACCCTTCATACCTCAATGATTAATGCATACTACTTGCAATAACTTAAATTGATCCCTCTAAATTTTAATTCACCTAATAATTTCGTCACTCCAATTAAATATGCTTTTGCACTTAATGTGAAAAATCTTTGGCAAATATGTATTTGGTGTTTTAGTAATTTCTATAGTTGCTGTTTAAAAAAAAAGAAAATAAATACTTTTTTATAAAACTCAAATCTTTACTATATTTTAAAATGGTAAGGGTTATAAACAATGAAAACTTAACAATTTCTAAAGTTATAATTAGTGGGGAAATATTTTTAAGTATAATATCAAACAATATAACCTTTTAAGAAGTTAGAAAACCAATACACTAATTAGATGTGGCAAGAAAAATCAAATCACCACGACAAGAACCACATCAGAAAAATATATCAATGTAAGAATGTGTGTGAGAGAGAGAGAGAGAGTGGTAGGCCAATCTCTCAATGAAAGAAACAGCATTCCACGTCTTAACTGACTTTTCAAAGTCCGCGGTTTTTGTCCTCTGATGAAATCTCTCTCTACCTCACCTTTGAAGGTTTCAACCTTCCTTATTGAGTTGTTGTGAACCTTCCTGGCAGTTGGCATTGAAAAAATAGCTTTTTTCTTCTTTAGATTGACAACCCATATCCATTACTATTTGCTTCTCTCTTGATATTATATTTTGTCATCTCTCTCTCTTTTCTTTGACCCTCTTCAGTCCTTAATTTATTTGCTTCTAAAGAAAAAAGAGAAAAAGATTTGAGTATTTCTTCTTCTTCTTCTTCTATTTCTCTCTCTCAAAACACACCAACCCCTTGTCTGTTTTTGTATAAATTCTTCATTCGATCCTTTATTTCACTGCTTCAGCTCTAAAATCCATCTGGGGTCTTATATTTTTTAGTCTAAGAACTTAAATTTCGATTCTTTATAAGAAATAAAGGATTGGGTTTTGGTTTTTTGGAGGTTAAGAAGATGATGATGATGACGATGGAAGGAAAGATGGATAAGGCAGTTTTGGATGATATAATAAGGAGGTTGTTAGAAGGGAAAGGAGGGAAGCAAGTGCAGTTATCTGAAGGAGAGATCCGTCTATTATGTGTTAATGCTCGCCAAATCTTCCTTTCTCAGCCTATTCTCCTTGAGATTAAAGCTCCCATTCGCATCTGTGGTCAGCACTCTCTCTCCTCTACTCTCTTGATAATGATAAGTTGATTTTCATCCTGTTTGATGTCGTGTGTTTATGTTTTTCATGCGAGATGATTGTGTGAAATTGTTGGAGAAGACTGTTTTGAATGATTTTAAGTAAAAGGGATTAATTTTCAGCTTATCTACAGACATGGATTATTTGATAAATTAAGTATGGCTTGATTTGATTGGTTGATCTTGCTGTAATTGTTTTTCAACTGTAGAAGGATTTGTAATGTTTCATGTGAAAGGATTGATTTTTTATTCTTTTGAATGGATTTGTGTGAGAGGACATCTATGTTGTTGCAAGTCATGTGTTTCTTCAGGGAGAGACATGAGGCAAAAGCTCAGTTTCATCCCCTTGTCTATTACCATCAAATCCAACATTAGTTGATCGAAGCATGGCCTTATTGGTAGCAACACTTCCTTTGAATAGGAGAATCCCAAGTTCAAATCGGCTCTTCCTGACTTCAAAATTATATATATAAAAAAAGATAAAAAAATTCAACATTCTGAATGGTTGTTGAGCTTTGGTGAGGTCAAATTGGCTTCTTGCTCTTATGGTTGAGTTCGATTTTTTATGTTGCAATAACCCGCACCGGTAAAAAAAAAAAACAGAAACAGCAGGGCCTTAGAATCAGAATTAGGGAGGAACTGCCTCATAAACTTGAAAGGACATGCGCTTGTGAGGGGAGAACATCAAGTTCTTCACTTGTTTCCTATAAACTATGTGAAACTCACGTTAACAATTTGGTTGTTGAATATTTTTTAAAATAACCCTCCCATGGCAAGGATCTTACTGTTCATTTGCACAAGCCAATTGGAACATATTATACTTTACAATGCAGCAAAGTACTGTAGTCATTGTTTGCCTCCTCTTCCCCCGTGCACATCTAATTGCTGTCTTTTTACAGGTGACATACATGGGCAATATCAAGACCTTCTGAGGTTGTTTGAATATGGTGGCTACCCTCCTGCAGCAAGCTATCTCTTCCTTGGGGATTATGTTGATAGAGGGAGGCAAAGTTTGGAGACCATATGTCTGCTTCTGGCCTACAAAATCAGATATCCCGACAAAATTTACCTCTTGAGAGGTAACCACGAGGATGCGAAGATCAACAGGATATATGGGTTTTATGATGAGTGTAAACGAAGATTTAATGTTAGGCTATGGAAAATATTTACTGACTGCTTCAATTGTTTGCCTGTTGCCGCACTGATTGATGAGAAGATACTTTGCATGCATGGAGGCCTCTCTCCGGAGTTGGAACATTTGGGTCAAATAAAGGAAATTCAAAGACCTACTGAAATCCCTGATAGTGGTCTCCTTTGTGATCTGCTTTGGTCTGATCCTGATGCTAGGGTTAAGGGTTGGGCTAGTAGTGATCGAGGTGTTTCATGTACCTTTGGACCTGATAAAGTTGCTGAGTTTTTGGATAAAAATGACTTGGATCTCATTTGCCGAGGTCATCAGGTGAGCCAACTCATTTTAAGCAAGCTTACTCTACCCATTAAAAATTGAAAAGTGAACAGGCAGCATTTATCAGCTTCTTTGCTCTTTACCCTTGCACATAGCCAAATGGAAACCTTGTGATTGGAATGTGTTGGATCATGATTTAGGGTATTTCCAAAAGCTTTTACTCCAGTATAACAATTTTATCTAGAAATACTAACACAAATAATAGTGATTGTCATTGATATTACCTGTGTAAGGAATGGTTTTCTCTCTCTATTGATTAAGCCCTTTAAGTTAGCAAACATAACATGTCTTTCAATCTAATATGTGATTGCTTTACTACAAACATAGTGAAAATGTGCAAAACAATCATGATAATCATAATCTCACCAAAATATATAAACTGACACTCCAATGTAGTTAGCATCCTTTTCTGTAACTTTGGTCCAGAACCTCCACGATAATAACAGATGAAAGTTTTTCATCTAAATCCCAGGTGGTTGAGGATGGATACGAGTTTTTTTCCAAACGAAGATTAGTAACAATATTCTCAGCTCCAAATTATGGTGGGGAGTTTGACAATGCAGGTGCTCTCCTGAGTGTTGATGAATCTTTAGTATGTTCCTTCGAGATATTAAAACCAATTCTACCAGCAAGCAGTTCAAAGCTGACCCTTAAGAAGGTATGTTCATGTTATAATTGATGTTTTTTTCTCCCGTTTCCCCCCTTAATTATATCAATTTTTCCATATGGTTAGAAGTGACAAACTCTTTGATATCCTTTCCTTGTCTACATTCAAACAGCCTCCCAAAGCCGGAAAGATCTAGCATAGTAAAAGGGCATTCAGGGATCCCTTCCTGTTTCAAATAGGAGATCGACCAAGCCCAGTTCAAGCAGTGATTTGAATATCTATCACAATACGGGTTTATCGTCAGAAAAAAAGCCTTTTTGTCATGTTAAAACGTTACCCAATTCAATTTGCAATGCTGCAAATTGTTAGAAAAAGAATCTGAAAAACAGCAGCACGTGCTATGTTATGTGCAGGAACACAAGTTCTTATGTCAGATGTTCTTTGAGAACTTCCTGTTCAGGTCAAACAGGATAGCTGTTTGTATGTAGTGACTGAGAATAGGTCTGACTTTTGCTGAGATGTTTGTGCGAGTGTACTATTATGGTTTGCTTAGGGAGACCCTTTGTTCATCAGTTGGCAACTTGACTGTACCAGAAATAGCCCGCTCAGCAACCTAAACATCTACTCCTGGTTCACTTTCTCCCCCTTAAAAATAGCCTTTTTCATCTTTGTAGCGCGGTCTGATGCGTTCTCTATTTTATCTCACTGAAGTGTTTAGTTGATCAACACCCATCACAAATTTAATGGGCTATACTGAAAACTGTTGGGGAAAAAATAATAATTTCTAGCCTTTTTTTAACCCAACTTTTCAAGAAGAAACTAACATTTATCATATTGCCGAACTCATTAATAGGTTTTAGCAATTGGATTGCGATGACAAGTTGCGAGTTTACAAGAGATTTTTCCTGCAGACTGTAGCTGCTGAGCTTCCTATACAGTTAGTTACTTAAGAACAAATTCAAGACATTTAACTGGCAAAATCAGAATTTATGTTATCTTGAAAGCTCACCATTATGCTCTGGATTGTCTAGCATGTGGTAGATAATCTACAAGAGTCCTCGGAATTTCAATCTGCCTGCTAGCTATGCGACTCAACTAATCCTGTATTTCTCTCGAGTTTTCAGCTATGGAATAATGAATCAGTCCAAATGAGATTCCCTGATGGAACCTTATTTTTCACCATAATGCAAGAAAAGCAGGTAATCCAAGGGTCGCAACAAAAACTAAAACTTCACCATAACAGCAAAGTTAATAACCTGGGCCGGCAATGACCCGGCTCGAAATCCAAACCAGAAGGGAAGCAAATTAACTAGAATTGAGTCATCTGCCTTGTTTTATGATTTTTTTCAACACGTTAAAACATCATTTTACAATAAGTCAAACCAAATCTTAATCAATTTGACACGCCAAGTTTAACCCAATCTACTTTCATCTGGTTTGATTTAAAATCCGGCTAAAGCTAGGTGCTATGTCAACTGGTCACCAAGTTCACCAAATTTGTTATCAATGCATAAGACATTGGATATTCATATTTCATGACCCTGCACCAGCACCACTGTCTTTTACATCCTAAATCTTAGCAGCAGTCCAGAAAATTTTCTGAAAGAATGTGGAAAGGACTTGTTTATCTCATAGGAGGAAAATCTTTTGATACAAAGCACCATCAGGTATTGACAACCTTTTCTTGCAAGACAGTATGATACATGTAATCCTGGTTTCTCTTTCCCACCTTAATCATCAGGGCTTGACAAATATACATCAGTCAATCTTGAGATTGCGTGCTGTTGATGTTCTTGATAACTTCCAGCTACAAATCGAGGCATCTTGTTCCAGACTGCAGCTGCAAAACGTGCAGTTGCATGTTTAATTAAAAAAAAATATTACCTGAATCGTTTTTATTAGGAACTGAACTGGTACGGAAATTCCGGTTATCTTAGTGCCTATAATTTCTTGAAAAGAAAGAGAAAGCAGGAAAATTCAGGAAACAGTTTTTTGCTTAATCAAACTGGCTTTAATAGCTTTTCATAAATAAAAAATAACTTGGAAGAAAAGAAAAAAAAGGGAACAGTCACTGATTCACGTCATAAAAGTAGTTCTCCCACAGCATCGCTCACCTGTAAATTAAAACATCATCAAGCTCATGTTTGACTAGGTATTCATCTTCGATTTCTTTTCCTGTTTACTAGACTATCAGGAGAATTCTGGCTCATCTTGCCATCCAGTCTCCTTGCTGCTCTTTGAATAGCTGCCAGCTTTTGGCGCTGACTATGGCTCTTCCTTTTACTGCAAAAGACAATTACTTGTATTTCATTGATCATTGATGCTAATATAATGAAATTGGGCGATCAACTTCACACCCCACTACTAGACAAAAAAGGATAGCATGGATAATTTATGAAGGAAAATCAGTTAACATAGCAGTATCCGAGAGTGTTTGATGTCTCCCACATGCTGTTTCGCATTGAGTTTGAAGAAGGGGAAGTACAGGGAATCAAGAATTTACTGAAATGTGCTAGAAATCTGCAATAACGGACAGCACACTTCACTACACTTCTCAAAAAGAAATGATACGTAATGCTAAACACCAAAGATGTCATCACACCAATTTACCCACTTGGATGATAGGTACAAGGTGCTCAGAAGTAGTGTTCTATTTTTAACGAGGAGCTTAAAAAATGAAGCCTGTTTCTTGGTGTCCGTGGTTCCTTTGGGGGTTTATCCGTTTTGAAAGAAGGAATCCTTTATTTTAATTTTATCTGGTGTAACTACTTGAGTTGGATGAAAGGGGATATCGTGAACATTATCTTGACAGTAATCCTCATTTTCTAAGGAACTAAATGAAGGCTGAAACCAAAAGGCTAAATATGAAATCTTGAAGAAATAAAAAAGGCAAGAATACATTGGTCTAACCTCATGAACAAGAGGCCTGAAGTTAGAACTAACCCCCCAACTGCCCAAGATATTTTTTCACTGAATGGCATTTCCTGCACCCACTGCTGGAAATATTTTAAGCCCCCTAAATTCACAGCTTTCCGGGGAAACTCAGGTCGTGAAGATTTCCATGAATCAGCAATAGAATCAAGACTGGCTCTACCACCATAGCAAGATGCCTCTTCAGCACCAACATAAGCATCATCAGACAATTTAACAGCGAAACCTGCGGCATGGCAGAGCTCTGTGCCATTGGAGACCCATTCAGCTGCTTGTCCACAAACAAACTCATTTAATCCACATGGTGCTATGACCTGATAGGTGAAATCCAGTCAAGAAATGTATTTTGTCAGGCATTCTGATGGCTGACATTATAGATCCTCAATTTGTTTTGATATGTTAACAAATGAACACTAGTCCACCGTAACATATTAATTTCTTTAAGCCCGTTGGGGAATGTTAGTTCATAAACTCATTAACTGAACTAAGGAGCTCTCAGACCTTAAGCAAGCACTAGCATTGAAGTCATTAAATGCAAGTCCCAATGCAAACAGATGTCAATACCATAAGCTAATCTAATCTTAGAAAGGACATAAGAGGTGAAATCTTACACCAGAAAACTTAAAAATCTTTTGATGAATCAGCTAGTCTAGAAGTCAGTAGTTTTGCTCTTACCTGTTTATTTGCATCCATAGAGAAGTAAGCATTGGCACACTCTTGATAGACTCTGTCACAAAAGGAGGCACATATTAAAGGAGGTCCAGGCTGAACACCGATTTGGGGATCACAAATTGAACATTCCAACAATTCCCATAATTGCAAGCACTCCTGGCTGGCTTCTCCTGTTGAAGCCAGCCTCCTAGCAGACAGCGAAGCAGGATATGTCTGAGCTACATCACAGCATGTCTTTTTCCGAAACACCCTGCAGAGGGTCAAATCTTTTGCACCTTTGCTTACCTTTTTTGGAGGTTTCCCTTCCGATGTGTATGGCGGAAAGCGACCGCCTTTAGAAATACATACTCCATCATTTTTTCCTGCATTAACAAATTGAACCCTTGAAACGATCAGACTTTGCAATTGGAATCTGATCCTTTGAGCTCAGGTTCGCTCTCGAACAGAAATGAGATGTATGGATTGAATTTTAGCTTTACAAATACAAAAAAAGAGCCTTTTTAACTTAATAAAATTCAATTCTTACACAGCAGATTCCAAACAGGCTCTAATGGACACATGAATAACATGTTCGGAATTTCCAACGCGAAACTAACTCTCTACTCCACCAAAAACATGCAAGTTTTCGGGCAAAGATAATGTTCCAATACCAAATCCACAAAAAACACAAATTTTTGGACATCATATTTCAATCAACAGGTTAATATCTTAAAAGTTGAAGGGATTAAGTTGCAATAACTTGAACAAGATTTTGTCTATAATTCAAGCACCTCATTTCATCGTAGATCTCAACCAATTGCCACCCATTATTTAACAAAACAAGTCTCAAACTATTCAAGTGTCCTAAAAAAACACTAAAAAACCTGATTAAACTATATGGCTTCAAAAAAAGTGATTATCTTCCTCGAAACAAAGCAAAACAGATTTCTTATCTTTTAGTTTTCTAAAGGGCAAGCCACACAGTATAATCGAGACTCCAAAAGTGAATTTCTGTACCAAAATCAAGAGATTACAAATGGGTTTATCAAAATCAATGAAAATAAAAACTGAGGTGAAAAAACCGTAATGGAGAATTGACAAAGAAAGAATTTCTACCGGAGGAGAAGTGGATTTGCAAGTGAACAAGAAGGAGTAAAATCAAGAGCCCGTAATTTTGTCTTTTCATTTTTGGTCTTTTGAGCTTCGGATTGACTTCGGAATTTGAGAGAGCAGAACTGACGAGTCTGCATCCACTACGTACGAAAATGGAAGATTTTGTATGATACCCGATTGGTATGGATTTGGATCCGATGGATTGGATTGGACCCGGTCAGAAAAAATAAATTCTGCTTGGGCCGATAAATAAAATCGTGGAGGACCCGTATGTTATTTAAATAATTTTATTTCGAAGTTTAGTAAAAACATTAAATGAATGTTTGGAAATGTTATTGAATTTATTTTTGAAAATATTTTTATACAAAAATGTATTAAAATAATTATTTATTTATTTAAAATAATTTTTAAACTAAAAACATTAAAATATTTCATTAAAAATTAAAAAAATATATTTTTTTAAATACGGTTGAAACACAATTAAAGAAAAAAAAAATCGAATTTTGGACAATCAGCTTTTTTTCCGTACTATCAAACGTTCCCTTGGTTGTAACCTACGCGAAAAAATTTGAAGGTGCTTAAAGAATTTCTATAAACTTCCTATTAGTTAATTTATAAATCTATTTTAAAATAAAAATAAATACCTTTAGGAGAAAGAAATCTTAGATAAATATATTTTAATTATTTTTTGCAGGACATGTTTCGTCTTCTCTCTTTTATATGTGCATGTTTTTTTCTTGAAGGTGATTCTGGTGAGTAAGTTATTAAGAGTCATTAATTACTCTCTAAACACTATAAATAAATTATTTTATAATAATCTTTTTACATCCAATTATTATTATTTTCAATTTAAATTTTATATTATTAAAATAAATTAAAAGAGGTCATTTTGTTATGGACTGGAACAGCTTTTTAAAAAATTTAATTTGGTTCTTAAATTTTTATTTTGTAGAATTGGTTTTTTAACCCATATTAGCATTCAATTGTGTATTTTTAGAGGAAGAAAAATAATTGAAAGCAGAGGACTAGGGTGAAAAAGGTGGATTGAATGGTGGCGGATTTGAATTTTGTTTCAAGAATTCATTTTCATCCCTTATCTTTCGGAGCTATTTTGGGTTTTAGGTCATTTCATGTGTTTTTCCAAGCTCATGGATTAATTTAACAAAGTTCTTATAGTGTTTTTAATTTATTTTTGATCAAAATGGTTTCATTGTAAAAAAAAAACAAAAAAACCTAGAATTCTATCTTGTTGGTCATTGCAATGGTTTGATTTTAGGGATTCCCAAGCAATGTTTTATTTTCTTGGAATGATTAAGTTATCCACTCCATTAGCTTCACAGATATAGAAAAAGAAAAGGGGGCACGTGTCTTGGGCTTGACCCAACACTCTCACTCGTATACATGTTTTTCCTTGGTGGGCTAGGTGTTAGAGGCCTAGTTTATCTAGCCCAACAATGTTTGATCTATTTTTTTTAATTAATGCCCTATTTAGTATTTAGTGTGTATTTTTTTAAAATAATTATATATATATATATATATATATATGATATAAATAATATACTTTCTATATAATATCAACACCTTCATATATATATATATATATATATATGTATATATATGTATACATATGTATAGCATAGTGTAAATGATCTTTTTATTATTATGCTAAAATATTTTAAATCTAATAACATGAACAATAAATTTTACAATCAGTTTTCTACATGGAAAAAAAATTAACAGATTTTATTAAAAAAATTTTGGCAATAGCAACATTCAATCACTTTTTTATGGGATTTGTTTTTTGTTTCTGACAAATTTTATCAATTATATTTTTTCTGATTAAATTTTAAAATAACAATATACAATACACTTAAAATTAAATGATTTTTTACATGGATAAAAAAAAATTCAACGTATCGTGCGGGCATATCGCTAGTGTAAACTAAATAGTTAGTGATTCCATTTTACATGTTTCATCTGTGTATTGTTCAAAAATTGATATCGGATTTCTATTACTTATTAGTTGATTTTCTTGATAGAAATAAAAGAAAAAACACATTGCTATGATGATTTATTTGAAATAATAATAAAAAAATAGCATGCCAACAAAGTCTACAACCCAATCGGCACTCATGTCTCTATAAAACTATACAAAAAAAATAAAAAATGAATGCATCATATCATTGAATTTTAAAAGGACATCTCAACCCAGGAAGCTGGGACCCTTTATCGGAAATCATCATTTTTTTCCCACTAACGGGTATTTCCAGGCTGTAATGTTTATTTTTTAAAGTATATTTTTGTTTGAAAATATAATAAAATAATATATTTTTAAAAAATAATTTGTACTATGTTATATTAAGTAATTAAAAACAAAAGAATATTTTTTTTAATATTTTTAAAACACAAAATTAGTCAACAACTAAGATACTATTTAGCACCACCATGATTCAAAAATATTTTTAATTTTTTTTAGTGATTTTAAATTATTTATACATATTAATATTAAAAATATTTTTAAAAAATAAAATTTATATTATTTTAATATATATATTTAAATAAAAAAATCCTAACCACATTACCAACCAATCATGCACGAAAACTTGCAAATATCCCACGTGCTTAATATGAGGTCTCCTTTCTCGCAACCTGATGTGATTGCAATTCGTCAACCGATAAGAAGGCTAATAGATGCAATGGCCCACTCGACTCAGCGCACCCATCAACTTGCTATGAGCCGAAACCACTTTATCATGTCCCTCCAAGGGGTCTTCTCTAGTGCTTTTCAAAAATAAAAATAAAAACATTAATTTTTGTTTTGAAGTTTAAATTAACAAAATTTGATATTTTTTATATTATTTTGATGTATTGATATCAAAAATAATTTTTAAAAAATAAAAAAATATATAATTTTAATGTATTTTTGAACAAAAAACACTTTCAAAAGCAGTAATAACCATACTCTCAAACAAGCACTAAGCTCCGCACTACGATTTCACTATAATCTTGTAGTTTTTTTTAAAAAAATAAATAAATTAATGTGAAGATAATTTTTAAGAAATATTAATTTAACACATCTCTTTAAAATAAACTTATATAAAAAATATATTTTTTAAAAAATAAAAATATATTAATTTAATAAATTACATTTTTTCTTTAAAATAAAACATTTATTATTCTACCAACCACCTCTTATATACAAGGAATAGATGGCCACCCACCAATTAGATTTTTTGGAGTCATCGCCCTCTTATTGATTAGGATCACATGGCTACTCACAATCACATATTCAATTTGTCTGTGATCATTCCTTGCTCCTTGCTTATCGTGCAGACTAAGAGAAAAATATAAATAGTCATGCCGTATATTTCAAGTTTTCAATATAAATATATACTATCAAACTATCACTTATCATTTTAAACAATATAAATATCTTATGTGAATATATACATTTCAAAAAATATATTTAGATCCAGATCAAGTTTAACGAGCTCGCTTATCCGAATCAATTTTGACAATTTCTAGATTATTTTTCCATCTGTTACTATCAAATTAGAATAAATCAATAATAATAATAATAATAATAATAATAAAAAAAAGGTATCGTGTCATCGAAATCAGATAATGGAAAGCCCACCATCCTTGACGGTCTTCATTGTGACCACCTGATTTTACTTGGATGTGCTGGCTTAACAAAAACTAACATGATTTTTGATACTATATTTTAAAAGTATTTTTTTAAATAAAATTTTTATTTTATTTTAAATTATTTTTTTTAATATTTTAGATAATTTATATATATTATTATTATTAAAAATATTTTAAAAAATAAAAAATATATTATTTTAATATATTTTAAAATAAAAAATACTTTTAAAATCAATCAACTAAATCAGCTTGCATTAAAAGCATCATCATGCTATGCTGATCTCACATACCATCACATATAGGAGGAGGAGGACAAGCGAGCAATGGATAAATGAAAAGCTACTGTTGGGAGAGAAAAAACATAGTACAAGGGAGAAAATAATATAAATATATCCAAGATATTTGTACCATTGATTAGTAATAATTATATTAAATAAAAAACCCATCTTATTCACGGCCTGAACGTATTTTCTTCACATGAATAATGTTTTATATGAATTGACAAAGAGTTTGTTAAAACTAAAAGACTCCCTTACTTTATATGTGTGTGTGTATTCTTTTCCTTGTATTCTTAACAATGATTGTAAGGATAAAGATAGACGATAAGGGGAAATGATTGTTTATCCATACCTAATGCACTATAGATTATAATAATAATTAATAGTTGTTTTATTTCTTGGATATTTGTTTTTTAAATGGGATTTTATCTATTTTATTATTCAATATTAAAGTGATTAAAATATAAATTTTACAATTATTTCTTTTTATTCTGTCATTTTATAAGGTTAAAATAGATTACGAGTCTGCTGAAGTAACCAAAGCTGTCCTAATCTTCAGGTGTGGTAAAATATATACATATTTTTGATCAATTGAACTTAACTTTAGTTATTATCTATTTAAAATTAACCTATTTAGCCCAAAAAAGTTTCAAAATTGATAGTTTTAAAATTGATTTATTTAACCATTTTTAGTAACATCGTAGCTTTATTAATATCAATGTTACTACATTCGCCGTGTTCTTAATATTTTTTATAGAATTTTAAAATATATAATTTGACTGCAGCATTATCTAAGTAATATAAATAGTATTCATATGGACGATGCTACCCATCATGGTGACTCAAATCCATTTTGTCCTTCAGCTCCCATATATACAGATGACAAGCAAAGAAACTGCGTTGAGAAATACAACTCTACATATATTACAGCTTACGACACACTTCACAGACCATCACCACCAAGGCAAGGGATCCGAAAAGTGTTGTCTAAAATACACACTAGGATACGCCGCATCATCGCTAGAAACGGAAACATGATCACCCGATCGATGAGGAGAGAAATACGGCTCACATTTCACACGCCGTAAGGAGAACTAGGATTTCCGGGTCCAGCCTCGGTTGCCTTCTCGTATGTATCCGATGTAGACCTTCTTCGAAACCGAAAGGACCCTCCTCTGCTTCCTTGACAAAAATACAATAGCTCATGTCAGTCATGAAGTTCAGGACCCAACAATTCTCCCAAACGTGCGAGGTTAGGTAACTGAAAGGACCCGATTACTAAGAGTATAATCAACGAGACCAAGCACAATCGGAACCAGACTGACCGGAACCACAGACATAAAAACATGACGGGCAAGCTAGAAAATCCTACAAATTATCACCGTATAATACAACGGGATGCTTTCATATCACTCATGGCTGTTTACTTTTACATTTCACAAGCAATTTTAAAAAGATTTATTTTTTTCACCTTATGCCAATCGGTACATCTCTAGTCAGATGATGGGCTCCGCACACCCACCACTCATCCATGGCCACAGGGAATTATTCGATACATCCAAAGTTTTACCTGCACCTTTCATGGATACATGGAACCTATCGAATTATTTTTATGGGTCCGTGTTTCCATAATCAAAGGAGTTCAACTTCTAATGCACCTAATTATTTCTCGCCCACCACATCCATCTACTCTTGCACAAAGAGTTCACATCATTTGGTAGAGAAACTAAATCTGCTGAATTTCATGATATTTACTTTTCCTTCTTAGTCATTCGTGCAAGCTACTAATTCCAGTCTAAATTAATCGCGTTAAACAAAGATTGCTCCACATAATCCACCAGGGTGACAGTGCCTAGATTGACTAGCAGTTAGATCCAAATTGACATCCACGATAACCATGAGATATTATAAAACATTAACCACGCAATATGTTGCTATATCCACGCACAATAGAAGACAAAAAAATTCTACCTACCCGTTGCACATTGACGTGACACGGCAACCAAACCCTAAACCAAGTGTAGATACCTATACAAGAACTAAAGACCCTATATCAAGTTAGGGCATGGATCCTAACATAGCAGTAAAAGCCTCTCATGCATGACTGTACGTTGATAAGGACATAAATGTCACTATCCAAAACGGCAATCAAATAAATAGTCAAGCACGCAACTTGCATCCACCCTGATATAAAGCAATCACAATCATCCACCTAACCACTAAAATGACAAGACTAACCCTAACTCCACTCTTTTTGGGAGGCAGAAAGGGCATAACGCCTTACCGGAAAAAGGAGAAACCGGAGTGGTCGATCCAGCTGGTGAAGCCGGCGGTGTAGTAGACGATCCATTAGAATATCCCGGTGGTCTAACTATCATGATACTCCGGGTCACTCTCTTCTCATCAGCCGTCGTCGATTCCTCGCCGTATGATCTCATCACGCCGCCGCTTGACTCTATTAATAAGAATAAATTTTAAAAAAAGATTACTAAGAAATCACAATTATATTACATTTAACAGATTATCGTTCCAGTACTCTAATTTAGAAGAACCGTCCGATTGAAATCAGTTGTTTTCGTCATTTTATTATGGTTCGTGACAGCCGTGGCAAGATTTGGGTGGCATACCCTTGCCGGAGTTTGGCCGGGGGCCTAAGCTTGGCGTCTTCCGGAGCTTGCCGAGGCCGCTTTCCGGAAGGGGACCGGCAACGGTGTCGTCCCAGAGCTGATCGAGAAGGCTCATTACGATGACCGGGGAAAAAAAAGAAGCGAGATTTAAGCAAAGAAACGGCGCGCTTACGCAAATACAGCGCAGTCCAAGGCCACCAAATGTAAGAGAGAGTGAGCTTCGTGGAGTGGGGAAAGGTTATTTAAAGAAGAGAAGGTCAAGGGTCGAGCAAGGTTGGTTGTATCTTGGCCGCTGATTTAGATCAAGAAGTGATAAAATGACGTGGATGTAGGGGACACGATTGCAAAGATAAGATCAATGATGCAAAAGTGGGGCCAGGTTGCCAGAGATCTGAAGAGGAGAAATGAAACTTGGCGTATCACGTGATGGGGGTCTCATCGTCTTCATCGGAGAGACGAATATGTCCCTGGCTTTATTATCTAGATGAGTAGCTATTAGCCTATTAGACTTGGAGTTGGACTTTATTACGATATTGCCACGATAAATTCTTTAGCCGCCATTTGATATGTTGAATTTGTCGGAGGCTTTGAGATGAGGAGAGAGTATTTTTTGTGCTGGGGGATTTATCGTTGACTGATGAATCATTAGAAATTTTGACTTTTACTCCTTTTATCTTTATACTAAAAAAAATAAAATTACTTGAATTGATCTATTAACTTAAAAGCCTACTTATAAAAACTTGGCCGGTCGGTCGGTCCAGTGATTTAACCTAGAGATCCAGTCACCCCGGATTTGGCACGTGTTGCATCAATGAAGAATTACATTTTTTTTTATAAAATATATATATATTTTGGAGTTAATTCACATTACCTTATCACGATACAAATCTTAACTTAAGTTAATTTATATGCATTCTTACAACTATACTTAAAACAATATTGTATATCAAATATTTAGAAGTTGTTTGACACAACGTTTCACCCGTCGTGCCGCAATTTTTTTTAAAAAAATCATTTTAAATGAATATATTTTGTATTTTTAGATCATTTTAACGTGCTGATATCAAAAATGATTTTTAAAAAATAAAAAATATCATTTGAATGTATTTCGACACGAAAATCACTTTGAAAAGTTACAGCAACCGCTCTTTCAAACATGCCCCTAAAGTTAATGAGACATCATTTGTCTCTCTTGTTAATTTTATTTGCACTGAGAGTAAATAAAAAATTAAAAAACAAATACATTTGCATGCAACAGCTGGGATATGGAACAAAGCTGGATTTATTTTTTACTTATTTTCAGGGTTTATTTTTGGAATTTTATTCAATTTACAGTGATAAATGTTTCATTCTTTGCTATTTGCAAACTATGAAAACTATGTATGACATTGTTGGTGACTATTTGCCTATTTGACTTTTCAAAATACAAATTCCTTACATCAACTTAATTACAGTTTAAAATTAAAAAAAAAACATGAAAAGAAAGTTTGTTATATTTAATTTGGGTGTTTCACTGAAAAAACCCATGACCCGTGACACTTGAACCGGTAAGATTCATTCAATCTATGCGAGTTTTTAGTAATTTCATTGACGCGATTGAAGCCCATGAAATCAAATTCAATAAAAACCATTTAAATATTAAAATTTTAAATAACTAATTAGACCTGTGTGGACTGTGTTTTCATTTGCTTATTGTACTATCGTGTTTGAATGAAATTGTGAATAGGTAATGTTAATAAAAAAAAAAAACATTATATTTTTTTTATGTATGGGTCCGGGTGAGTAAATAAAATCCTAAATATTCAAAAATTTTACAAATAATTTACATCTGATTCGAACTTAAAATCTATGTATAAATCACTAATCACTAATTTCTATCATTTACGTCACATTAAGGATAAAAAAACATGATGTCATCCTCATAAAGTTTGAAATATCATTAAAAAATTCTTAATATTTCTCAATATCCTCACATACCAGCTCGCGGGGATTGAAGATTTGTTTACCAGGATGTGAAGTATCATATTAAATTAATGGACCCATAGCTTGTTTTTTCAAATCAATAAAAAATATCACAATAAAAGGAAAGATGAGAAGACCACTTAAATTTGGTTTAATATATAGTAAGCGTTGTTTTTCAGAGTATTTTTTTTTAAATCATTAAAATAATATATTTTTTTATTTGTAATATCATCCCGTTAAAGCAATAAAAAATAAAATAAAATAGTCTAACCACACTCTCGAACAATATTTTAGTTTAACTCGATTTAAGATTTAAATAGTTAAATTATCAGGTTAAATTGTATCAGTTATTTCATTTAAAATAATATTATTTTGTTTTTTTTTAATTCTTGGCGGTGTTGATGTAATTGAATTTTTATCTACAATTATAGTTGATTATATTTATACATAGTTCTATAGTCGCGTGGCGAGAAAAACAATATATTATGAGAAATTAAATATTTTAGTGGATCGCATTATCCGTAAAACATCACTCATCCCGTACAAAATGAGTGATCCGAAGTCCGAACTACTAATCATGTTCCCAATTAAACTAAAAAGAGCCCAATTGTCAGAACATCATTATTCGATCCGTGAACCAACTAGCATTATGCTGTTGGTACTTTGGTAGGGAATTGTTTTATTTTTATTTTTAAATTTATTTATCAAATACTATAAAGTTCAGCTTGCCATTAATAATTAGTTTAGTCCTCGCTTGTCTCCATCCACAAGTTTAAGGTAAGGATGTTTTATTTATTGTTAGAATTAGTTCAATTATTTGCCTACCCTAATAAAATAATGAAACAACCGAAATATCTAGAACTTTTTGATGAATGGCATGTTTGAAAGTGTAATTAAAATTATTTTTATTTAAAATTTAATTTTGAAAAATATTTTTTAAAATTATTTTTGACATCATCACATGAAAATAATCTAAAATCATTATTTTTTTAACTTTAAAGTAAAAAATAATTTTTTTTTCAAAATCATTTTTGAAATCTAATGTCAAACAAGTAAAAAAAAGGAAAAGTTAACCGACACTCCAGCATATAGAGTTTGCTAATTTTTGTTTTTGATGTTTTAAAAGTATTGAAATAATGTTTTTTTTCCACAGTTTTCATATAATGTTATTAAAAGTAAAATAAAATAATTTTAAATATATTATTAAGTGAAAAATATTTTTTGAAACTTATTGAATTAAAATACCAAAAACACAATTGGAGAAATATATTCATGTCGAAATTTAGAAATGCATGGAAGAGTCCGTTGTTTATTTTTATTTTTTTGTTTTTTTTTACCTTAACAAGAGAGATAAAAAAAAAATAGGTTGAAGGAGCAAGAAGATGGGACTTGTTAAAATTACCTATAATATAAACGGCGTGGGCAAAACACTGTGCCCACGCCATTACATCTATATATTACTATATATATAATAATAATATATATTATTATATACATAATAATATAATATATATATATATATATATTATTATATATATTATATATATAATAATATATATATATATATTATTATATATATAATAATATATATTATTATTATATATATAGTAATATATATATGTAATTATTACATATATATATTCTTTTGGTATTTTTTAGACAAAAATAATCCATATTTTATGTATTTGTGCTTTTAGATTATTTTTTTTATTTTTTTCATTTTATTTTTTATACTTATAGTTTTGAAATTTTAATTTATGTCGATTACATTGTATTTTATTCCTAAAATTTTTATTATTATTTTTCGGTCCCAAAAAACATTGTAGCAATCTACAGTATTTTCTTGCGCCATGATAATATATATATATATATTACACAAACAATAAACGGCGTAGGCTCTGCACTGTAGCGCCTCTCACAGTTCACTGTGGATTCGCACAGTGCAGAGGCGGATTTGTCCCTCGGTCGCGCGGCGTGAGGGACAAATTCGACTTTCTGTTGGATTTTTTAATATTCGAGAGTGCACGAGTACATCGACGATTTCGTCCCTGATAATAACGACAAAAACAGGCTTCTGCATGAGGGACACGAGCGTAATTGTGCGCGGCCGGACCGGTCCGGTCCGCCGCAAATTTTTAATATTTAATTATTTTCTGAAATGGCTAAAGACGGTTTTAGCCCCTAATGAGACAAAAACACTGAATTGGGTTAAGGGACATAACCGTAATTGACCCTATTTTTAGAATAAAATATTTTGCGTCTGACATGACGTCATCCGCACGCGCCAGGGTTTTTGCACCTCACGCCCTCTTTGGACGGCGCGTGCGGCGTCCTTCGGTGACCGGAAATTGTCTACCAAATGACAGAACGATGCGCCGCCGCGTGGTCTTCCTCTCGCGGTGGCGCGTGTAACGTAACAAAGTCCGTGGACGCGTCCAAATCCGATGAAAGAAGCCGGCCACGTTTCTCTCTCTCCTTGGTGACAAACTTTCACTTTGGTCCTCCTACTTTCAATTTTCGGGATATTTGTTTATAACTCAATCCATTCGGTACAAAAGTTCCGATTTGTTTAATTTCGTCCTCTGATTTCAATTAACAATAAATGTAAGTTGCATTTCAGCCTTTTGACTTTTAATTTTTTCATTTCAGCCCTTTATATGTGATTTTCAATTCAACCCTTACACTTTGATTTTTTTTTATCCCTACTTTTGTCCATGTATATATAAGTGTATTTAACACAATAATAATAATAATAATAATAATAATAATAATAATAGTAATAATCATGATTTAATGATTTTTAATTCTTACTCTTTTGTCATTTTTTTTCCCTCCCGATAATTTGATAAAAAAAATTTCCAATAATAGACATGGTAAATTTTTTTTTATCTTTTGTTAAAGTTTCTAAGATATTTTTAATAGTGATTATTACTTATATTGTAAGAAGAATGCTTATGTATTCTATTATTATAATAGTAGTGATTATCTATTCTTTCATAATAAAAATAATAATAATAATAATTTTTAATTGGTTTTCCTTACTTACTGTTTTGTTCATGTTTTTTATTTTTTTCCCTCAATATAATTTAATAATTTTTTTTTATTCTGGCGGCAATAATAATTTTAGATATTAAGACTCCGAGGTTGCTATTATTACAGTATTTTCAATGAATATTGCTTCCTTTTCCCTGTTGTTTTTTTTATTTACTCTTTCTATGAATTTATTTTAATAATTTTATTATCTGCACAATAATGATTTCAGTAATTTTTTTTCGTTCTTTTGTAATCATTTATAACGCAATTCTTATATTTAAAAAGATGTAATTTATACTTACGTTACAAATTCAAATCAAAATTTTAAACATTTAATCTTTTAATCTATAATTTTTATTGGTTTCTATCATATAAATAGATCATTGTAGATTTAATTGTATTAAAATATATACAAAAAAGTACCCGTGACAAAGCGGCCATTTATCTAGTAAATAAATAATCAACATCTACTAGTTAACAGTTAACACAGTTGGAGGGTTCTCCTTGTGAGTTAGCACGTGCCTGCCACCGCATCACAAACTGATGGCTGGAGTCAAATCCCTTACGAGTTTGTTATCGTACAATATGAAGTTTTAAAAAATAATTTATGTATTTATTTAATTGTTTTAATATTTTCAATGCAATATAATTGCTGCATGCGCATCCAAAGTAATAAGAGATTTCTTTTCTTAAATAAAAATAAAAATGACGGTGCTTGTATAATGTTATGATTTATTATATCATTTGGGTTTACCGTGTAAATTTTATTTTTTCTAATACTTATGGAAGTCTAGGACCTGTTTGGAAAGGCGATTGCAGTTGTTTTTGAAAATATTTTTAATTTAAAAATATATTAAAATGATATTTTTTTATATTTTTGAATAATTATTTTTGATACCAGCATATCAAAATGATTTAAAAATATTAAAAAAATATTTAAAATGCAAAAAAAAGACAAACGATGGTACAACCGCGGAAACAAACATGCTCTAGAGTCAATGCCACTCACATTTAACATACAATGTAATGCAGATTATGTGAAACCATGTTTTATTTAGTATATTGATAAAAAAAATCAACATGTCTAATGTTTCATTATTTCATAATCAAGCTAACCTACAAAGAATCAGGCAGGGCATCGAAGCTTCGGCAAGATATCATCGATGATCCACAGTGCCATGTATTGATATGCCTTCTGGGTCAAGTCAACTCCATCCCAGCTGATATACCGATCAGGTTGAGGGCAGACTGGCACGCCAGGAGTTCCACACATTTTCAAGGCATCAAAACCATAATCACCACCAGTCCCACAACAAGCTTTTTGAGTTGATCTGGCATCAAAACCTGTTCATATCAGAAGAAAGCAATGCGAATCAAACCCTGTTGTCTTTTTTGTGTTTTACGAGGGTCTAAAGATACTCACCGAGGTTTCGAGCATTGGTAAGAATCCATTGGAATGCGTTGTAATAATCAGCATATGCAATGACCACGTTAGGGTTTTCCCTTTTCAATTCTTCGATGGCTTGCTTGAGATGATCGTTGTGGTAAGCAGAGAGGTTGTTAAATCCTTTCAGGCAGTGGAATCTGTCGTAAGCATCGGTGTTGTTGGTCTGAAATCCGGCAAGATAGATCGGAAAACAGCCTATCGGAGCATTTCCAGGGACAACAACTAGTCTAGCACCATAACCGATAACTCTCTGCAACAACAAGAATTAACAGCAGAAGAAGATGAAGAACCAGAACTTCTGATATCATGCAAGGAACCAATTAGTGTACCTTGACGGCATCTTTGATGGCTCGAACAACATCAGGCACCATGTTTTTTACCTCCTCCATGATTTTGCCATGGAAAAACGCATAGGTATAGTCGTTGAATCCAATCTCTCC
Organism: Salix exigua; assembly: GCA_032356905.1. Lineage (NCBI taxonomy): Eukaryota > Viridiplantae > Streptophyta > Magnoliopsida > Malpighiales > Salicaceae > Salix > Salix exigua. The sequence goes on from CM063592.1 coordinate 824,148, forward strand.
GACCATGAAGAGAGAGTTTTTAAGTTTTTCAACACAATCTACAAGTCAGAGGTTACATAACGGATGAGAAATTATGCAGAGTTTGAAAGAGATGTATTGCACAAAACTACTAATCAATTACCTCGCTTATTGAAACAAATTGAATTAAAATGAGAGAACATCCAGTCAAGTTGTACACTAAGAGAGCTATGAGTAGGAGGAAAGATTCTCTTCTTCGATAGAAAATCTGCAGGCAAGGCAGTGGAGCTAGCAACTGCAAAATTCACTCCATGGCCGCGAGTGAATGTTCCATTTGGATTCAAGTAAGCATCAAGAAATGGAACACCTGCTGAACTTGCTGCAAAGGGCCAAGGAGATTTAGCCCATCACTCGGAACTAATCAGGCACAAACATCAGAGAAACAACAGGCAAATCTTTCAATCCTTAATTTCCTTACCGATAAAATCAATCATCAGCCTCCCATTTGAGCATCTACCAGTAGGTCTGTTGAAAAAGGTTTCTCCATAAGGAAACCTAGCATACACAGCTGAAGGTTTCTCCCGGATGAAATTGCCCGTGTCCGACATCGAGTCGCCAAGCTGATAAATTGCATCAAACCCACAAGATTTCAGAGATTTTGCGTTGGATGCATAAGGAAGTAGTGCTGCAAGGAAGAAAAAACTACTCAGGACTGAAGCTATCATAATTTTGCTGCTAGCCATCGTCCAGCAACTTGTGAAAACAATGCAAGAACAAAAGCTGGCTGTGGCAGATGGGTGAAATCAAAGGTTCATGCATCTGTTATTTATAGTAACTGTAGCTAGCAGGATTTGATGTAGAATTCAATCCGTCGCAAGCTTATTTGCGCTGTAAAGTGTAAATCCTGAATTTAATTTCCTGTGATGAACACGAAGAGTTTGTAATCTAGACCGGCATGCAAATTAAAGGGAATAACACAGTCAACGAACTGCCATTTGCTTGTCGTTTTTGCCCGAGGAGTCATGCAAAACTTTCGTGTACCTTTCCTTTTTAGAAGGGACGGGTATTTGCTTATATGGTGACACCATTGGAGTTTCTTTTCTAGGTTCTATTCTGTGTGTTTTTCCTTTCCAAAGTACCAAAAAGAAATCTTCTGCTTGATTTTTCCACCCATGAAAGTTATTTGGGCTGCCGTAAGAGAAAAAAAATATTTCTCCATTTCGTAACTTATTCAATTAAATTAAGTTACTACCTTAAACAACTAAATAAACTGGATTCATTTTTTTTTTTCATTTCCCTTTTTATTCTTTTTTTTCTTTTCATTTTTGTCCTTTTTTGCCTTGTACTTCTTCAATGTTTATTGATTCTAACTTTATCTTTATATTTTTTTAGATTTGCATAATTATGAAATTATCATGATATTAAATAAATATTTTGATGTTTGGTTTGTATTCGATTTATATTTAATTTTATAATTATTTATTTTTGTTATCGTAAGATTATATAAAAAATAGTTTTTGTTTTTAAAAAAACAACTTAAACTTAGTGGAGTTTATCGTCTTGACAGTGTATATAAAGTGATAATAGCGATGAACTTGACCAGCCCAGACCAAATCTTCGATGCGTTAATGGGAGAAGCAGAGATGAAGCGATGAACTTGACCAGCCCAGACCAAATCTTCAGTGCTGTAGACAATCGATGCTGCATAGAACAGAACAAGATTCAAAGGTGCCTCCCTTCACTAACATCTGATTTCGCTTCAGCCTGGATCTGCGCAGGTACCGGAAAAAAAAATCTATTAGACGGCGGCAACCGTCTTCTTCCTCTTTGTTATCTTTCTTGCTCCATCTCCATTTCTTCCTTGTTATTTGATTTTTTTGGAAATTAAATTTCGATATTTAACAGTGTCATGGAAAATGAACTGGAAAACACTTTTTCGTGTTTGTTTGTATTATGAAAAATAAACTGAAAAATAATTTATTAATATTTTTTTTTCAAGTTTATTAAAATAATGAGGACCAAATCTTACAAATTAAAAAGTTCAATGAAAAAAATTGAAAAAAAAAATAATTTCATAAATTATCTCAAATAAAATAAATAATAATCAAAATAATAGAGATCAAATCTAAAAAATTAAAAAAAATAAAAGGTGAATAAATTAAAATAATAATAATTAACATTTCATAAATTATTTCAAATAAAATAAGTAACAATAAAAAAAATGAGTACCAAATTTGATAGATAAAAAATTTCAATAAAAAAATGATAAGAAAAAAGCAAATAGAAATTATAAAAATAAGGACCAAAATTAATATAAAAATTAAATTTTAAGAGATGGAATTGAAAAATAAATATTCAAAACAAATTATATATAACAATCAAAAGTTTGAGGATTAAATTTGATATGATCAGCAAATAATGACATTTCTAAATTTTTCACAACTTTCGAAAAATATTTTCCTCCCAAATTTTTCAGAAAACACTTTCCTAAAAACCAAGCCAAATTTTTCTTTAATTGAAAAATGTTTTCCGTTGAACAACTTTTCTAATAACAAACAAACACAAAAAAATAATTTTATAGAAACCAATTTCTAAAAAACAAACACAGCCTATCTATATCTGTTTGGTGAATCCCTGCTCTGTTCACTGATTGCTATCCACAACCATTGCATTTAGAGTCAGCAGTGCGATGGGCCTGGGTTGCATCGACACCATGACCACTCAATGATCGCATTGAAGGTTGATCGTAGTCCTCGCACCTAAATCTTATCTCTGATTTTATTATGTGCACATAGAATAATATTATTATCCGTGGTTAGATTTAATTTAGGTATTGTTAATATTAATATATATGTTAGTAAAAACGATTTTTAATTATATAAAACTTTACTCATTATAAACTAATTCAAGAATGATACAATAATCGATAAAAATATGTTTTAACAAGAAAAATAAAAATCTTTTTTTTTTAATTAAATATTAGAATAACAATATATTATAACTCTGACATATTGTTAAACTTAAATAACCATATGAATAAATAAAACCAAGATAATCCACATGAAATAAATTCAATTATTAATTAACTCAATTTTAAAAATAAAACTAAAAAAATCTGTTTAAAAAAACACAAAAACTACCTCAATCAACCAACCATAATTATAAATCAGTTCATAAAGATAGAATAAACTACAAAACAAATCAAAATAATTTATAAAATTTAATTTTTTATTAACTTAATATTAAAAAAAAAATCAGCTAAAATACAAAGCCTAAGTCATAAAACTATAATAACCACATACAAAAGGAATTTTTTTGCGTATAAAATTCATTTCTCAATTAAAGAGTTATATAGAGAGAAACATAACACAGGAAAAAAATATCATGATCTTAAGTATTGTTAATGATCCACCTAGCTGGATCACAAGAGCTTACTACCTGTAGCAGAAGCAGGAAACCACCTACTCCTGGTGAATTTTCAATGAAAATCCTATCCCGTCAGCCATGCATTCAAATCAGTAGAGAGTGCTCGGATTCGAATACCATGAATAAACTGAGTAAGCACATTGTAAAAGATGGCTTGAGCAAAACCCAGATTTTCTTCTCAATTTGACAGTAGCAATATTGCAAAAGCACCAACTCAATAACAAAATTATAAAGCATTAACTCAGTAAATGTTCCATCACTTGATCAGACAAAGAAACACAAAAAGGGATCAATCTAGGCAGCAACATAATCGAGGCTTTAAGACATAAACTTCAGTCTTCTTCCTCTCCCTCATTCTCGGCAATGTTGAAGTATCTCAACTCATAAACATTGCGATCTTTGTTGGATGAAATCACTCGTAGCCAATCCCTAACATTGTGTTTCTTCAAATACTTCTTGGTCAAGTACTTGAGATACCTAGTATACACAGAATAAAAAAAGAAATCACGTGAGATAAGGGCACAAGGCCATGATAGTGCAGCTGGAACAGGATGGTGACAACTTCAGTTAGAAGACTGGAGAAAAATTGAATGATTTATAGCAACCTCTACAAACAAAGCAAACTATGAAGGAATAGAGACTCAAAGACCATGTTTTAGTGAAACAAACATGTTTCTTACAAAATCAAATGCAAATTGTGAAGAACAAATTAGGAATAAGTAGGTGACACAATTACAGAAATAGAGAGGATCACCTATTAAACAAGCATAGGTTTCTGCAAGGCGTGTTGATACAGGAAGAAACAACCTTCTCAATTATGTGTTGTTACAGCAAGAAACAACCTTTTCAATCTAATACGTTTCAGGGTGTTTAGTTGTCAAGGTTTCCACTCCACTAAACCGTCCCAGGTCATACAGCACAACACTCATCCGAGAAAAATACAAGCATTCTTACCAATGCAAAAACAAGCACCGTAACCCGTACAAAACTCGTTCATAAAACAGTATGTGTAGCAAGATAAAACACCCAATTATCAATGTCCCTGAAAGCCACCACAAGCCGGAACCACCTCCTTTCCTACTACAGTCTAGTTTCACTTCTAGAGTACCTAAGACTTCTGCTATAAAACAAGCCATCCACACTATTTCCCAACATTTATATGATTAACATCCACCAGAATTAAACCAACTAGACAACAAAGAAACCATTGACTAGAACCAAAAGCAACAAAACAGTGACAATACCAAACAGTACCTTCACGATTAAAGAAAGCAACAAATCCCACAATTCTGGAATCACAAAGGTACTGCGAACAACTTAATATCATCTCAAGCTTACCAGGAAACCCAAAAATAACACAGCGGCAAAAGGGTTTACCTTTTGGAGAAGTTACTGTCAGAAGTGACAGTAATCTTGCTCTTTTCACGTGTAACAGTAACACTGTCACCGAGAGCACCAGCTTTGCCTCCAACTTTGATCCTCTCTTGAAGAAACTTCTCCAATGACGCAATGTCCATAATCTTGTCCTCCACTGGCTTTGCGCAATCTATAGTGAAGGTTGCGCCCTTCTTCTTCCCTTTGGCTCCTGGTGCTGATGCCTTACTCATCTTTGATCAATCTCTAACATCAAAAGCACAGGATAAGCAAAAACACAAGCATAAGTATAAAAATTCTTTTTTGCTAATTTGAGAGAAGAATAAAATGTAGAGAGAATCACCGGTGGCGACTGTTGAGGAAAAGAGAGGAAGCGGCGTCTGCGAGAAGAAGAGAAGGAGGGACTAGGGTTTTGGTTTATAAGGGGTCGCTTTATTTATTTATTTATTTATTTTAACTCTAAAGTCTAAACTATGGTTTAGTCCTTGTAATGTTTTCTTCACTCCACGTCGGTACTTGATGTTTAAGTATCTCAATGTTGACTTTCTGCTATAACGGGTAAACAATTTTAGCCGCCTCCTAGGTATTCGTCAGAGCCGATCTGGTGACTGACATGAAACATGGCTTGTGTCTCGTAAATGAATCAACTCGCAAATAGGTTAATTATTTTTATCAAAATAATAATAATTTATTTTTTTCTTGATTGGTAGCCTGATTTGAATTAAATTTTGACCACGTTAATTTAATTATTTATAATTTTTTCAGGTGAGGTTGGATCAATAAATTTTATTAAATTAATATAATGTTTGATATAACTAAAAATCAAGAGGATCCACACCCAATTTCAAGTCATGATTATATAACTATCGAAGGCAGAATTTACACGACATGTCGCCCATCTCTTAAGAAACAAAAAACAACAAGAAGCTCGAACATACGGGCCTGATCTCCAAGGCTCAGGCACTTGATTTTTTATTATCTTAATATTTTTTTAATTAATATTTTTTTATTTTAAAAAAAATATTTTGTAAGTTTGTTTTGTAATTAATACCATTTCTATATCATTTTCCTTTAGTTTTTTTTTAAACATCGATTTATTTTTAATTGTATCAAGTGTCTTTAACTTTTCATGAAGTTAATATGATTTATATATATAGATAAATTAAATTTATTGTTACATAAAAAATATTTTTTATACTATTTTTAATATATATAACCTCGTATTATATTCTTCTTTTTTTTATTCAATAAATATTACTTATTTAACATTTTCAATTACAAATGGACTTTAATGAATAAATTCATATAACCTAATTACTATTCATAATCTTGAACCTCGTATCATATTCTTTTATTATTATTATTATTATTATTATTATTATTATATTCAATAAATATTTGCTTGTTTAACATTTTCTATTACAAATTGAATTTTTAAAAAATATAATTATCTCTTTTTTTTCAAGCTCGCAATGTCACGGCCAATCTAGCTACATATCTCAAACAAATTGGTAGCGTCTCGTAGCAGATGTTAAAAACTATAATTTTTTATCTGGAGAAAGACTGTAAATGCAGCCTCCTCTGCCCTTGTTTTTATTATGAGCGGATAAGAAGCTACAATACATTCTTGAGGGCATCACCACAGCTCAACAACCATTCTTAACTGCAGCAGGATACTCCCATAATTTTCAACATTAAACTTGATTAAACAATAACTAAGAATCAACGACACCAGTGATCGATTGAATCTGTAAATCCCTCTCGTAAATCTGTAATCGTATTTCTTTACGAGCAATTGAATACAAATCATTTTCCAGTTCAATCTCTTATCAGTTAACCCAACTACAACTAAAAGATAAAAAAGGAACAAATTTAAAGTCCATTCGAGGAAATATTGTTGTTATTAACTTTTTCACTAGAGGCCTGAAGGATATCTTGAATGTTTTAGTCCTTGTGTGGGACGAACTTTGCATATCGCTCTGCCTTGGCTCCAGACTCATGGTCGTAGTACTCGACCAAAGCAGCACCGGCTAATGCGGCCAGGGTGAGAGCCTGTGCATGCAACCTGAATTCCAATTGGACGAGCACAAGGTTAACAAGGCAGAAGTAGAAATGCAGACAGTATAGGAGATATATCAGAACAGCAAACTGGATATGAACAAGGCAACCACAAAGAATGCACACAGAGGGCATGAAGGAGTGGAAGAAAAAAAACTTTACCCATGTGAACATGAAAACATTAACAGCACAATGTTGTAATCATCTTCATACACTATTCATTGTTGAGAATTACAATTAACAAGTTTGGACAAATTCTGATCTGACAAAGCTTTCAATCCAATGCTATGCTAAGTATTGATTCTAATGCCACAACATCTGCTGTGTCATTGACAAGAAATATTATCTTTCTACGATTTGGTTTTTCATTCAGGAACAATGCAAATGATAACTGTATAAAACCCAAAAGTCGAGTAGGAAACAACAATAACAGCATAAATTGAGGCATAATCAACCAACAACTAGAAACACAAACAAATCATAACTTTTGCTAATGCTTAACTGGTCATCATACAACTTCAAGATACTATGAACCATTCACAATGTCTCAAGCATCTACAAATCCAAAGGAGGTTGCTTTCTGATCATCTCATAGGTAACCAAAGATGCCTCAGAGCTTTTAGCTTTAAGAAGATCATCCTCTCCATTTTAGGTAAACCTAATAAGAGCATGCATTGTTCTATGCCATTACCCAAGAAACAGATAATAAAGAAATTCAAAGCTTCAAATTCATTTCTTCGAAGCTTTGCAGCAAATAAACAGGGGCATACTTGTTTCTGATCAAAAAATTTATTATTTCATAGGATACATAAAAAAGAAGAAATATAATAAAGTGAGAAATTTTACCTAGCATGAATGATCTTGACACTGGGTTTCATGTTTGGTTTCGACCAATTGTAGGCAACCGAACCCGTGATACCACTAAGCCATAGACACCCTTCATCACAAAACAATCAAGTAAAAAAAAAATCCCCACATCACAAAATCAGGAGAAGGATCAAAGGAAAAGAACTCTGATCCATTACAAAATAAAGCAAAAAATAAAAACCTCTTTAAGCCACACCATCAAATCAAAAACCCATATCAACCCATGTCACAGAATTTGAAACAAAAAGGAAACAACTTCGATCCAATTGAAAATAAAGCACTCAAAAGAAGTTTAAAAGGAAACCCTTTTTACACCACGCAATCAAATCAAGAATCCATATCACAGCAATTGAAGAAAAAGGGAACCAACTTCGATTCAATCGAAAATAAAGCACTAAAATAAATTTTAAAAGAAATCCTTTCTAAAACACGCAATCCAATCAAAAAAAACATATCACAAAAAATCAGGAAAGGAAGCCAATTAATTACCAACAGTTCTGAGCTTATGTTCAACAACCCATTCCCTGATAGATTCCACTTTGGTCTTAGCATCAGCCATTTTCACGAAAGAATCTGCGTCCCAGAGAGAAAATGTTTATTCATTTATATACAACAAGAGTAAGAGGGGGGGAGACAGCGGAGGAAGCAAAAGAGAAATTGTAGACCGCTTTAGCAGAAACAGTTGGCAAGCAATAATAACTATTATTTAAATTATTTTCATGTATAATTTTAAAAAAATAATTTTCATATGAATACGTAAAATATTATTTTAATATGTATTTTAAATAGATATATTTTTAAAAAACAATTATTATAATATCAAATATTAATCACCACAAAACTATTTTAATAAATTTATCGAGTATTTAAATCATGAAAACTATTTAGTATTAGATTAGTTTTAATTTTTTACTCAATTATATATGAAAATTTATTTGATTTGTTAAATAATATTTGTTTTTACATGTAATCTTATATAAACTATAATATTATATTTTATTTATTTATTTATATTTAAGAATTCATGAGATTTTTTTAACAAGATATATATTTTTTAAATTTTATTTATTTAAAAAAGAAAAACTATAATTGATTTTATAAAACGGCAGTCGCCATAATGTCTTATTTACATGTTAAACTAGTCGAATAAAATCATGTAAATTTAGATGGTGGTGATGGCTGCTCAACTTTACAATCCGACATATGATCTTATTTATATCCTCGAAGGCAAAGAAACGAGAGGAAGCAAAAGTCCGCCACACAGCCTGGTGGCTGCCAAAAAGATCGTTTTTTTCAGGGGGCACTCAACAGTATTTTGAGCCTGTCAAGATTGACAGACTCCAAGCATTATATGTCCTGTCTCAAGCATACATAATTTGGTTTCAGCCACAGCAGTGGTAGTTCGCTCCACTCAATAAAGATAATGATGAAAGTTATCACCGATTTTGTGATGACATTCTCTCGGATCCATGTCTTTGGCGGAAGCTGCCAGATCTGATGCTGGCATCTGAACCACCACCACCCTGATGGAATGTGCTCCTGCCTGAATCTCTGTCGGCCTGACTTACTGAGAATGGTGGCAAGTGATCTCTTTGCCATGAACGAAATCGGGTTGGAGGATGATTTTCTGCTTCCTGGAAGTTCCGGCTTGATGCTCCTGATGGGATGAAATAGAAGCCAGACTGGTCGGATGGTGAGGCAACCGTTCCTACGTGAGACAAGCCTCTATGACTGCTGGATCTTCGACTTCCAGAAACAACTGGTGGGTGAATGGGCGGAGAATTTCCAGGCTGTTGTTGTTGGTAGTATGCCTGAAGGGCTTGAACTCTATCACGTGCCCGTGCATTGCTGCCTTGGTAAGGCGGAATCATTGAGGAAGTGGCCGAACTCCCAGCTCTACTAGCACTAGAACTGCGGGAGAAAGTGGTGCATAAGATGCGGTTATACAATCCAGAACGAAATGAAATTAAATGGAAGTAAAATCATAGGGGATATTTATTCCAAATGCCAAGGATTATCTGTTTCTTCAACCTAGATGGTATCAGGTGGATACCTAAAATTAAGAATTTCTTAACTACATTTTTCATGGCAAAGAAGTTAAATTTTCTGAAGACATACATACCTATGACCAACAAGGAATGGATGCGGTAAAGATCCTGATCTTGGTGGAATATCTGAACTAGTTCTAGCTGACCTTTGAGTAACAGATGGAGCTGAAGGCTGGTCGGCATTGCCTATTCGATTGCCTGTTGTTGAAACAGGAGGAGAATGGTGCTCCCAACTTTGATAATGGATATCCATGGAAGGAAAGGCATAGGAACTAGGGATCTCACTAGGTACTGATGGGCCATTCCAGTGATTGTTAAAACTAGAACCATCTGAAACACTGATACTGGAGTTAGAAGATGAAGGGTGAATTGGTCCAAAATAAGCAACGTATGGGCATGGATGACTAGCAGATGATACTGCCGCAGTTTGTTCGGCAAATATGGCATGTCCCAATAAATCATTATCTGCATCATAATATCAGTCCTATCAATACAGTTAGCCATATTGCCACCAGTGCTAGGGTTTGAAAGAGGATCATAACACAAACAGGGTAGAGAAATCTCTTACATGCATTTGATGGAAATTCTCCTTCCCTGCAACATAGAAAAAATATAACACCTTAGGCAAAGAGCAGTGCCCCACTTGAAAACATAAACCAAGCAGACTGAATATAAATAGTAAAACTATTGCTCTGTTAGAACCTAAAGCAGCTGTAAGGCGGCAGGAATAGGTGCATTCCTCCAATCCTTTTTTTTTCCCTCCAAAGATTAAGCAAATCCCAAATCAAGGCCCTTGGAGGATAGATGTTCGCTATTCAATTCACAGATTGCAGCTTTCAAAAGACCATAAAGGAAAACATGGACTAGGCTGCATTTCCAAAAAATACCGGCTGGCAAATCAATTTTCCATTAGAAATATGGAGTCCACACGCTCAATTATTCAAAACTCAGTTTTCAGTCACATTTTTGTTGTTTTAAAAGCAAGAACAACATTGCAAAATGAAGGCTGGGCTACATTTCACAGAAATAGTAACAGTTGGCACATAATTTTCCATTCGAAATCTGCAGCATGTGCCCAATTATTAAGAAATCAGTTTTCCGCGATCACTTTCTTTGTTTTAACTCCAGGTTTCTCAGCCAAAAAATACTTCTCTCTCCTTGAGTCTCTATGGGGTACCATCTGATTTCCGTGTTAAAAACTTCCAATATCCCTCACACACATATAAGAGTGCAGAAGTGTAAAATAACAAGTGGAAAACAAATGGTTAGAAAATTTAGTATAGAAACTAATACAATAATGACTTTGAGCTCTAAAATGTAATTAATGCTTACTCAAAGGATGAAGGCAATCGAGCTAGGCTACCAAATGGACACCAATGAACTCCAAAGGACTGCAAAAACATTTAATACCAAATAAATAAGAAGTTGAATATCAGATAATATTAAAGTGCATCCCTGTGCCTGCACATGCATTCATATGTAAATAGCCCCACATGCACAGAATTCATCACAAGTGAAAGTTCAGGAACATGAACAATTCATGCAAAGTATGTCATGCCACAACCAAAAATGCTACTGGGAGAAACTTGCATAAAACAATAATTTAGGTACGAGCAGCACAAAGATTCAAGTGCAACTGTCCAGAATGATGGGTTGTTTCTATGATTTATCTAAGCATGAATAAAGCTATCTATATAACAGAGATGCAGATAGAAGAATAAACCGATTACTTTTGGAAAAGCTACAGGTAAGGCATAGAGCAATCAAAGTACAAAGTTAGATTAAAATTAGACAGGATAGAAAAACCTTTTGATCCACCTCACTTTAGTAAAGCTCTCAGTCGCACTTTGGTGGCATCTTCAATTCATCTCCCGAGGAAAATCCAAGGAACCTAGGGAACTGCAAAATGGCAAAGTTGTCCTTGTGCCTAAGTTCCAGGGACAAAGTAAATTTTAATCTGGCAATCTAACACAATCACTAATCTATCTGTGTGGCTGTGTCATTCTCCAAATTTAAGATACTGAGTATCTTGTTGCATAGAAAATTGAGATTTCAACCTTGTTCCTAAGGTCCAAACTACAGAAAAAGAAAGAGGCCATGATGTGACTTCATTGATGGCTAGTATATCAACAATGAAGTTTGTATAGGCACCCGCATACCTTTCTCATTCCAATAAACCTGAAAAGATATGCACACGACCATCCAACTTGGTCCTTTTATCTAAAAAAACTAGTCGAGGATGGCTAAACTTCGCTGATTTGCTTTTTTATTGACATGGAAAGATAGGAAAATGCTAGAAAAAAGAAGAAAAAAAAAGTCAAAAGCCTGGATATCCATAAAACCAAAAAAGAAAGGGAATGTTTTTCTTAAATTCTCAAACAATCAATAACATTTTTTTATTGCAGCAATAGCAGCCCTTAATTAGCAAAGCAAACCTTAATTAAAATAAACCTTATCCTTTAAAATAACTTAATCTTAACCATCCAAAACACGATAGTAAAATAAATGCAAAAACTGAACAAAAAAGGGATGAAAGAAACTTGCTATTGTTACCCTTAAAACTTGACATACAATAATCTTGATCCTGCATCATTTGGTATCTCCTAGTTTTATATTTTTGGATTTCTCAAAACAGCTTTCAATTATACAGCTCCTTGTTTTACATGCAATTAACATAAAAATAAATGACACTTATACGTCCCACCCTTGATATTCAAAGGTCCTAGGGACATGAATGAATACTAATTACAAACAACAAAGGGTTGCTGCAATTAGGGGATACTTGAAAGTTTAACATAGCATCAAAACTCAACAGTAAATACAAGTTGAACAGCAATGTTTAATTGACCACCATGCACTTGGACAGTATAAAAGTAAAGTGAACATTTAGAGAGGAAAAAAATCATTTACCATTTCAGAGTAACTTAGGTCATAAAGGTCTTCATCATGTGCCCAGTCATCCATGGTAAATTCTGGAAGTGAACGGCAACCATTTGCAAAGAGCCATTGACCCTTCTCAATTTTCCGACAATTAGGACATTGCATTGCACCCTTTACATTAAAAGCTGAGCCGATGCAATCTGAAAATCATCAAGACAAGATAAGTTTCAACCAAATGGAAAAAAAATACTAGTCAAGTGCAGAGCAAACAATGAAATACAAATGCAATGTAAGCAATCCGCCAGTAAATAAAAAAAAGCCTTGCTGGTATTCGCCAAAGGTGAGCAAAATAGACATCGGAGAATAGTGATAAAAAAAACCATTTCCAAGCATTCAATCACACAAAGAATCACTATTGATGCTCCCAATGGAAGACCATTGAACCCAAGGATATTTTCAGAAGAGCATGTAATGGGTTATCGTGCATGCAACTTTCATGGATCCAATTCCATGTTCTATGAAATTATTTTTTTGTGATGATAAATTCTATAGTGTTTTCACAAGTAAAGTAAGTATTACTGGATTGCACTTCTCATCCAGTCCACAAAGTTACCGACCCACAAAAGTAGATTAATAAGATTAAGGTGAGCAGCCTTGGAGAACTAAGCAAGATTACTTGGCAAAAAGCATTTCTCAGTTAAGCAAGATTAAGGTTTTAGTATTCACATTCTGTTGAAGACACAAACACACACATTAAGGAATGCAGAAATCTTCATAAACAATGCTATCCCCAGCGCTTTCTTGTCAAATCATGACTTCCGATTAACTTAAACAGCTTAAAGCTGTACAAGATTCCATTCGTTGCAACCTCATTCCTAATTCAGAACCACTCCCTCCCCGCCATTTCCATCACTAAACTAAACATAAGTCACTGCCGATATCTCATAATCTCTGGTTCCGAATTTCAAAATATAAAATTTAATAGGGATGCAAATCTAACTGCCAATTTCAAATCAGCATCGCATCTGATACAACAAAAATTTAACAACTTGGTTACAAAACAAAGATCTAACAGATGCATTTCATCAAACTATGGCCTCAAAAAAACCAAAATTGATTCTATATGCTATCTAATGAAAAGCTACACACCACCATTCAGCAAGTAATTCAAAGTTCAATCACATAAACTCGGAAACAAACCAAAAGTCCAAAAAATACCCACAAAAGCATAGCTAAAACAACATGGAACCCGGATCTCAAAATTCCAAATCAAAACCAAAAAACACCTAAGAAAATTAAAAATACAAGCTTTTTTAACATACCCAGGTGAAACTGGTGTCCACATTGAAGCTTAGCCCATGATCGATCCCCATTATCAGTAACCACTTCAAGACAAATCGAACATGAAACTGACCCTTCAAACGACTTGCCATTTAATCTTCCACCACCTCCATCTCCGTCATCCACAATCACATCATTCTCACTGTTCCCAAATCCCATCTCACCAAACCCAAAACCACAAATCCTCCAAAAACCCTTCTTTCTGTATATAAATTAACAGCACTCTTCCCTTTTCTTTCTTATCAAAATTACCCCACCAAGAATCACACCAGAAAAGAACCCGATAGATTAAAAACTCGATTGTAGATGAGTTGTCAGAGATCACGAGAAAAAGATTGCTTTTTTGGAGAGAGTTTCTGTTTTCTGTTCTTCTCTTTTGCTGCTGCTGTCTTTGTTGCTTTGTTCCCGTCTTAGATTTATTTTATCCAATCCTCTGTGCCATTTCTTCGAAATAGTTTTGTGACCGTTAGATTAGGGGAGGTTAAGGTTGCTGCTAGAAGTTCATAATAACTGCTGTCTAAATAGGATAATGGACGGCTCAGATTTATCTCGGTTATTTCTGTGGATTTTGGGTGTTTGGTTTTAATTGGTTGACAGTGGTTTTCTCGCACAAGCTCTCTCTCTCTCTGAATCAATGAACAAGGCACGAGCTTTTGGCTCGGATAATAAATAAGTTCTCTCTCTCTCTCTCTGTTAAATATTTTGAGGGAGAATTTAAAGGAAATCACGAGGCATAGCCTGGGTCAAGTTTTAAGTTAAAAATGATATGATATTGACGTGGAAAAAACCCATTGGTTTAATGTGTTTTTAATTATTTGATTATTATGATTAAATTCAATATTAATTTTTTTTTGACTCGATGGTTGATTTAACAATCCAATTATTATGATTAAATTCATTAAGTTTTTGTTTTTATTACTATTGATCTTTGAATTAGTTTGACAGGTATAGCCAACATTAAGGGGTGTTTCGCATTATATTTTAAAAATATTTTTTAAAAATATTTTTATTTTTTTAAAATTATTTTTTTCAATTTGATATATTTCTAAATTAAAAATATTTTTAAAAATAACTTCAATCACAATTAAAAAAATATCTATGATCATATGAAAAGTAATCCAAAAATATATTATTTTAAAAGAAATAGAACAAAGCTGCTGGTTTGTTTTTATCTTTATAAATAAATTTATATAGAAATAAATTTATTTATTTTCTCTACTTTGAATTTATTTTTTGGGGTATTTTCATGTTGTTTTGATATACCAATGAACATATATAAATATAACAATCATTGTGAAATATATTTTATGAACATATTATTGTGAAATATTTTTGAAATTGATAGCAAGATTAGCATTTGAATTATGATGGTGTGGGTGGAGATAAAATGCATTTATTTTCTTTTTTATTTGTTGGTAGAAAATATTATTTATTTTATGAATTTGATGGGATTGCGTGACCTCGTGTTTCTTTGGATAGTTAGGGATTAGCCACAACTACTAATCTGCTTTCAAGATTGGTAGATGTTGATTTCTAAAGTGTTTTATGTGTTAAAATAATATTTTTTATAAAAAAATATTTTTGATTTTATCAACTTAAAATAATCTAAAAATAACTTAAAGTGAGGACATTAAATTTTTCAAAAAATATTTTTTTTTTGAAAAACAGTGTCAAATAGGATATAGACCGTAGTAGCGTTACGCTGTTGTTTATTTTATTTGTTATTGTATTAATATTTTTTTAAGGAATAAAAATAATGTTTAGATTACTGACTTAAATGAGTTTAATAAACAAAATACCACGAATGAATGTAAAAAAAAAAAAAAACAATATTTGTGGAATATGTCTTTACAATTTTTTGTAAAACGTCCCAACGATTTTTTTGTTAGCAATTGTGAACATTAAACAAGAATGGGATAATTGCATAAAAAATGAATTTCAATTCTTTACAAATAAACTGACAAAGAATTTTTAAAATTTTTTAAATCTATTGAGATAACTTAATTTTTTTTAATTTTTTTTATTTTAAATGAATATATTTTGATATTTTTAGATCATTTTGATGTGATAATGTCAAAAATAATTTTTAAAAATAAAAAGAACAGTTAAAAGAACAAAAATCAAATTTGATATAAAAATAAAAAAATATCAATTGATGAATGAAAAACAAATTAACTCGGTAGAGGATTCATTACCAAATACATTGTAATCAAAATAATCAAGATTGATATGATATAAAATTAAGATTCAAAAAATGAAAGTGAAGGAAAAATTATCTCAATAAATAATCTATGATTTATAATGAAAAAAATAAATATCTAATTTAACTTGAGAATCATTCCTCGCTGCCCATCCAAGATATCTATCTTGGCATGTAGAACCGGTCTGACCAACCGGCTGGACCGGGTTTCAATGATTATATTAGAAATGATTTTTATAATTTGTTTAGTTTTTTCTTATAAGCTTTTATATAATTTGTTTAAAATTTCACATAAATTTATTTTTGTTAAGAGCTTAACGGGTTAAAACAAGAAATTAAGCCATGTCAAAATTATTCACACACGACAAGGAGGAGGAGGAGGTCAATGATTTCAATTTGATTCATTGAATCACATTCAATAATATAATTATTTTTTAATGTTTAATCTTCCTCAGCATAGAGTGCCGCCATAAAACTTGTTGCATCTTATTCGTATGTCGTGTTCATCACTTCCCATTCTTTTCTTGCGGGTCACAGGGATGGTGGGGCTGAGATTTTAATTTAATTTCGGTTGATAATTTGTTTTTTTAATTAAAGTAAAATATTTTGGTTTTTAAAGCCATTTTGATCTCTTTTTCAGATCTATATTGTGTGTATTTTTATATATATGATTAAATATATTAATTAAATTTTATAGTTCAAATTTAAAAATAAAATTATTTAAAATTGTGTAATTTATATTTCAAATAAAAAAAAGAAAGTTGAACTAATACAACTCAATTTACTTGATAAGTTCAAAGATAACATGAAAGATTGATAAAATATGGTTTAACTAAAAAAAATCAAGTTGACATCTTAAAAAAAATATATTGAAACAATAATATATTGAATTAACTCGGGTCAACATATGTTAACCTTTTAAATGTGTGATATTCATTATAAAACCATGATAAACTTAAATGAAGCAAATCAAATTATAAAGTTCAATTCGTAATAAACTCGTTGTTGAATAATAAAAATAAAAAATTTAATCTAAAAAAGATACAATAAAATAATTTTTCTAAAAAAAATTATGAATATGTATAATATTACGAGAATGTTATCATCAATTTCGCAAAGTTATTATATTTTTTGATTGCTATGAAATTTTAACATGATATATATATATATATATATATATATATATATATATTAAGAGACTTATCATAAAATTTTATCTAAATCTAAACAGTAGGATTAAAAGATATAATTGATATTATAAACTATTAATTATATAAAAAAATATTAAATTTACAACAGCACCAAAAAAAAAAAAAACTGTATATTTTCTGATCTAGATAAACACAAGGCCAGCAATGGTGGACAGAAGGTCAAAGGCACATCACCTTCTTTTTATCTATTCAGCATTCACACAGGAATATGTCTGTGTTCAATGGATATTCTAGCCATCTGGTAATATTGTAGTCCACCGCCATGGTCCACATGGAGACACCTGTGTGAACTTTCCCTTGCTGTCTCGGACCTGGTTGCTTTCTCACACTTGGGGTGAAAAAAGAGAAGAGAAAGGCAGACCAAATTTATGGTTTACCTCAGAAACTGTCTGACTCCTTTCCTTTGTCGACTTTTGACTTTTGACAAAACAAAAACCGTCTGTTTCGGGTAATTCACCAGCCGCCTTCTTTTTTCACTGCCTTGAAATTCTCTATAAATCCTCTATAAATTCTCGACGCCTCAGCATCACGCCATCACCCTAAACTCTCTCAGGCTCTCACACTATTTTTGTGCAATTGATTCCTGTTTCTCGTATAAAGCCACCTTTTTTTTAGTCATCCTCTGTAATCATGTTGGTCTATCAAGATCTTCTTACTGGTAATTCAAAGACTCTTCCTTCCTTCCTTTCTTTCTTCTGAAACTTGTTTGATGATCTGGGCTCTGTTTTCTATACTGTTCTTGATTGTCTTTGTTGATGATTTGTTTGTTTTTATAATTTTGTTATTGGGATTTGTTGCTTTAACGTTGTACTGCTGTCTTTGGATGATAAAAGGTATTGGGATTTTTTTTAATCATATTTATGAGTTATTGAGCAAGCTTTAGCTAATACTTTGAATTTGAATTTAATTTTAAGATCTGTTTTGAACAAGTTTAATGAGCTTGAAGTATTTTGCCTTTAATATCAGTCTATCAGGGAAAACAAAAGGAACTAACAGTATAGTTATGCCTTGAAGCTTAATTTGGTTGATGAATTTAATTTGTTCAAGGGCACGAGGACAATTTGTATACAACGATTTTTATGACCTGAAAATTGTTATTGGTTTATGCCTGGAAGCTTAATTTCGTTATTAATATCAGGTGATGAGCTTCTCTCCGATTCATTCCCATACAAGGAAATTGAGAATGGAGTGCTTTGGGAAGTGGAAGGAAAGGTTAGTATTTTCTTCCTGTGTCTTGGTCACAATTTCCTTTTCCGTCAAGCAATGTTGTTGTTGAATATAACAGAAGTTGCCAGTTTGAAGCAACTGACTTTCTTTTTTTATGTGTTTTGATTCTACAGTGGGTCGTTCAAGGAGCAATTGATGTAGACATTGGTGCTAACCCTTCCGCAGAAGGCGGAGACGATGAAGGTGTTGATGATCAGACCGTCAAGGTTGTCGATATTGTCGACACTTTTAGGCTTCAGGTTGGTGAGCTTTACTGAATTTTTGTCTTCCACTTGTATAGTTTTTAAATTTCCTGGTATCTAAAATAGTTCTTTCCTGTAAACTACAGGAGCAACCGGCTTTTGACAAGAAGCAATTTGTTACCTACATTAAGAGGTACATTAAGTTGCTGACACCCAAATTGGAACCAGAACAGCAGGAGGTGTTCAAGAAGAACATTGAGGGAGCTACCAAGTCCCTGCTTCCAAAGCTCAAAGACTTCCAATTGTATGTGCAATTCATTCTCTTCTCCATGGGAAATAGCTCTTCAATTCTGGTGATTTAAGCTGAAATTTCCTTGTTTAATCTAATTAGTTGTGGTTCTAACATTGCAGCTTTGTTGGGGAGAGCATGCACGATGATAGTAGCCTGGTTCTTGCATACTACAAGGAAGGTGCTACCGATCCAACTTTTCTCTACTTTGCTCATGGCTTGAAGGAAGTCAAGTGTTAAAAACCAGTCTCTTGACACAGCCACTGCACAACCACCTTTGATATGGATGTGTTGTCTGCAGCATTAGAATTCTAGTATAAGCTTTTCAAAATTTATATGACATAGAAACTAAAAGGTTATGGTCTCGTGAATTTGATCGCAGTTTTCGAGTGGCATGCTAAATTTTTTCTTCTTGGATGTTTTCATGGGACAAGGTTTTATTATATACCTCAATGGAGGAATAAGATGCAATTACTTATATGCTTGCTTTGTCAAAATCACCAATCCAGAAAGATTTACTTACTTATATGTGGTCTGGATGTTTTTGAGCTCTCCAGGATCTTTCTCTGTGGCTGGTTTTAGACAACCATCAATAGCTGGTGAAATAAATTTGGGATTTTAAAAATGAATAATTAAAGTTCGAAACAGCCTTGTGAGGTCCCCTTTTCACTCAATGGCAATATTTACAAGCTTAATAGTAGATAAAACTAGGCTTCATTTTACCAAGTCCATGTCTTGGTTACCAGAACCTTCACATCAAGCACTGCATTGAAGCTTTGGAAAGATGTCGTTGATAAGCCATTCTGCCATATGTTGATAAGCCTTTTGTGTCAAATGAATTCCATCCCAGCTGATGTACTGATCAGGGTTTGGACAAACTGGAACGCCAAGAGCTCCACACGTTCTCCACAGACTAAAATTATGTTCATCACCAGTCCCACAGCAAGCTTTCTGGATCGATTTCGTATCAAAACCTAATTAGAAAAGGAAGAAAACGGTGCTGTCAGCATTTTGTGTTGGATTCTCCGATGTATTATCTCTACCATTTACAGGGATCTTGGAAAGAAACTCACCAAGAGACTGAGCATTCTGATAGATCGACATGAATGCTTTGTAATAGTCACCGTAAACTATGATCACATCAGGGTATTGTTTTTTCAATCCTTCAACGGTTTGCTTGAGAAGCTCATTGTGATAGCTTGCAAAAGAGTTTAACCCCCTGATGCACTTGAATTCATCATAAGCAGCAGTATCATTGGGCTGGAATTGGCTCAGATAAACCGGGAAGCAGCCTATCGGGAAGTTTCCGGGGACAACCACTCGTCTAGCGCCGTGACCAATGACTTTCTACAAGATCATATTGAAGAACATTCATAAACAAAAACAATATAACAAGGAACCCAGAAGGAACAAATCGAAAATCAACACACCACAACAGCATCCTCTATAGCTTCGATGACTTCAGGAACCAACGCTTTCATTTCTTCAGTGGTTTTGTGAAACAGGAAAGCATAGTTATAGTCATTTCCTCCAATCTCCCCAACCATGAACAGAGATGATTCAATTTCTCTGACACAATCTGGGAAGCAATAACTGTTAGGCATGATGATGAAAAAGGATTTAACTATCGAAACATCATATGAAACACACCGATTACCTTTAGAACATGTGTTAAAATAGGTGGACATCCACTCAAGTTGTGTACTAAGAGATTCCTTCGTCACAATATTCATCATATTCTTTAACAATAAAGCTTCTACTGGCAAGGCAGTTGAACCAGCAACCGCAAAATTCACTCCACCGCAGCCACCGTAAAAAATTCTTGCCGGATTCAAGTAGGCATCAAGATAGGGAAGTTTAGCCGAGCGTGCTGCCATAGTTCAGAGAAAAGGTAACATAATCAAGCAACCTCTACTGTAAAATAGGTTAGAAAGAGAGTTAAAAACCAGAATTTGCTAAGATTATATAATTTATCATAATAACACAGGAAATGGACAGCCTTTAAACTTGAACAATGCTGATATACATTGTAATATTTTTGAACATCTAGAACAAGAAACTTTTTGGATTAAGGCTGCTTGGTTGCCCCGTTAATCAGAACGGTTCAATGTGTCAAGATTTTCTTGATGATTGCATTATTATGTGGATTAAGGCTACGTAATTCAAACTGCATTTTGACAAGCATAAACAACATGTTTTTTCAAGCCAAACACAATTTGAAACGTGGCATTACCGGGTAGACAAACAGGAAATAGAGAATATCTAGACTTACCAATGAAATCAATCATCAACAACCCATTGGAGCATCTACCGGTTGGCTTCGAGAGATTCATACCGTAAGGAAACCAAGCATATGGAGAAAGAGGATTTTCTCGAATCAAATTTCCAGTGTCAGCTATAGAATCCCCAAGTTGATAAATTGCTTTAAACCCGCATTTTTGAAGAACATTTACATCATGACTGAATACAGGAACAAGAAGAAAATGGAACAAAAAGGAAAGAACTGAAGCACAAACAACGCTGCTGGTAGCCATAATCAACTCAAGAGATTTACTACGTGTCCTTCATTTGTTATTGAAAAGACGAAAGAAAATTATCTCGTATCTATACTATTTTTCTGCCCACAGAGTCCCGATATTTTTTGTCTTTCGGGGAAAAAAATAGAAGCTTCTTGCAAGGAATGTGGAGGATACAGAGCATTGCTTAGTTTGCAGCCAACCCTACCTTTTACAGGTTATGGAGGTTTTCTGATAATCTTTCTAGAAACATGACCAAAAATAGCTCTCAATTGGATTCATATCCAATCCAGTTAATAGTCGAGATATGAAAAGAAAAATTCTGCAGAAGCGGCCAGTTTTGGGCGGTGTCTTTCATGGTTGTGTCGGGGCTGTAGGTACAGGCTGGCTAGTCATATAGATATCAAACCTCACCTGAGCTAGCAGGATGACCTAAAAAGCCTGCAACTTTTTTTTATTTTAAATTTAAAAAATACATTAATTCAATAGATTGCTCGTAATCTAGTTGTTCCGGTCAAGAACAAAACAACTTAAACAAAGTTGTTTTGACACAAGATATTGACCTAGTGACTTAAACCCTTTTTTTGCCATTAGATAATTAGAATTGGTTAGTGATCCCACTCGACGAGCTCTTTCTTTCTTTCAGGATGAACTGTTGGTACCAATCCTGTATTTTGCCTTCTCGAAGAGAAAAGTATTGCACCATAAGAGAAGCAAGGAGACCAACCTCTTTCAAAAATACAACAGGGATTCTGGAAATTCAATGAAGTTGGATTCTCATCCACAAATGGCCCTGTTGAAGAAACAAGAAACACCAGGGATAATGGTGTGATTAGAGATGATATATTCAGCAACCTGGGGACCCACGAGGTAGACAGGAATGGTGGCGTCTCTAAGAACATGAGGTCCAGGTCTTGAAAACTGTAGGCGGAGTTCATCCCGGTGAGCCTTGCCTGTCGGTAGCAGAGAGGGGGCTGATCGGATGACACGGAGAGGACAATTGTGTAGGATGAAGAAGACAGAGGTGGGATTGTGGAGAAAGGCTGTGTGAAAGAGAAAACGGAAGGGCTAAATATTTAAATTGTTAACCTTCAATCCAGTGTCAAGAGAAATGTCTGTGCCGTGTTTATTTCAGTAAATATTACTTAGTTTTAGAAAGCCTAGCAAGTGGCTTGTTTTGATGAACATGTTAGAAATATAAAACTATTCTTGATACTTCATTCAACAACTTGAGTTTTCAAATTAAATCGATTCCTTACATGATATTAAAACATCAACATGAACAAATCTCAGATTAAAAAAATTAAAGAAATATATTAGAAAATAATATGAAATTATTATTGAGCATCACCTACAAACTTAGGCGATGAATTAATTCTTTTTTCTCAGAAAAGATGTTCATATTTGGACAATCTGTCACAATTCCTTGAGGGAGTGAAACTTACAGAGAAAAAGCTAGTGAGGCTTGCTAAACAATCAAGTTCCAGACTTTCCAATCTGGTAAAAATGATCTTCTTTTCTGCTTCATCTCCCTGGCTGGCTACGATTTCTGTCTCCATTTTGGGTTCTTTTTACTCATTGCAGAGATTAGCGCAAGACTTGGGAGGTTGAGGATGCAACCAGGCATTGAAATGCTTTCTAATCCCATACATGCAAAGCTGTTGGATTTCTGCAAGATAACGCAGATGATGCTAAATTGATCGAACTGTCACAACTCCATACTTCCAGAGTTTCAATATTTTGAAGAAGCTAGTCCTCTTCTTAGATATTGGTCCCAAATTTTAACATATGAAATGATTGATATATCTCCAGAAAGATTTATCGGATGACATGCTTAATATAACATCGCATGATGCGGTCCGGATGTTTTTTGAGTTCTCCAGGATCTTTCTCTGTGGCTGGTTTTAGACAAGCATCAAGAGCTAGTGAAATAAATTTGGGATTTCAAAAAATGAATAATTAAAGTTTGAAACAACCTTGTGAGGTCCCCTTTTCACTCAATGACACAAAATTTTTACAAGCTTAGCTGAAGACAAAAATAAGAGCTACATGCATGTTATCAAGTCCATTGTCTTGGTGAAAACAGAACTTTCACATCAAGAACTGCATTGAAGCTTTGGAAAGATATCGTTGATAAGCCATTCTGCCATATGTTGATAAGCCTTTTGTGTCAAATGAATTCCATCCCAGCTGATGTACTGATCAGGGTTTGGACAAACTGGAACGCCAGGAGCTCCACACATTCTAGTCAGGCTAAAATTATGACCAGCACCAGTCCCACAACAAGCTTTCTGGATCGACTTCGTATCAAAACCTATTTAGAAAAAGAAGAAAACGATGCTGTCAGCATTTTGTGTTGGATCCTCCGATGTATTATCTCTACCATTTACAGGGATCTTGGAAAGAAACTACTCACCATGAGACAGAGCATTCTGATAGATCGACATGAATGCTTTGTAATAGTCACCGTAAACTATGATCACATTAGGGTATTGTTTTTTCAATCCTTCAACGGTTTGCTTGAGAAGCTCATTGTGATATCTTGAAAAAGAGTTTAACCCCTTGATGCACTTGAATTCATCATAAGCAGCAGTATCATTTGGCTGGAATTGGCTCAGGTAAGCCGGGAAGCAGCCTATCGGGAAGTTTCCGGGGACAACCACTCGTCTAGCGCCGTGACCAATGACTTTCTACAAGATCATATTGAAGAACATTCATAAACAAAAACAATATAACAAGAATTCAGAAGGAGCAAATCGAAAACTAACACACCACAACGGCATGCTTTATAGCTTTGACAACTTCAGGAACCAACGCTTTCATTTCTTCAGTGGTTTTGTGAAACAGGAAGCCAAAGTTATAGTCATTTCCTCCAATCTCCCCAACCATGAACAGAGATGATTTAATTTCTTTATCACAATCTGGGAAGCAATAACTGTTAGGCATGATGGGAAAAAGGATTTAACTATTGAAACATCATATGAAACACAGTGATTACCTTTAGAACATGTGTTAAAATAGGTGGACATCCACTTAAGTTGTGAGCTAAGAGATTCATTTGTCACCAAATTGATTATATTCTTTGATGATAAGACTTTCTCAGGCAAGGCAGTTGAGCCAGCAACCGCAAAATTCACTCCACCGCGACCACCGAAAGAATTTCTTATCAGATTCAAGTATGCATCAAGATAGGGAAGTTTCGCGGAGTGTGCTGCAATATTTCAGAGAAAAGTTAGCACAATCCACACCTTCTACTGAAAAAAAACCAGAATTTGCTAAGATTATGTAATTTATCATAATAATACAGGAAATTGACAATCTTTAACTTGAATAACTCCGACAGGCATTTTAATATTTTGAACATTTAGAACAAGAAACTTATGGGATTAAGGCGGCTTTGTCGTTGCTGTTGCTGTTTAACGTTTCAGAAAAGAAAACAAGAGAGAGGGAATGAAAGCAAGAAAATTAAACAAACACAAGCTAAATGATACAGAGAAATGCTAAACATAGAAAAAATCTGTCAGAATTTTTTTTAATAGCCCTCATCAATCCAAACGTTTCAATGTGTCCGTTATTCTCGATGTTTAGCAGGATTATGTAGATTGAGCCTTCATTTGTGTAGGCGTTTCACACTGTGCTCGGCTTAAAAAAGCATCAAAATAAAGTTTTTTCAAGCCAAACATAATTTAAAATGTGGCATTACTGTATAGACAAACGAGAAATCAACATCTAAACTTACCAATGTAATCAATCATCAACAACCCATTGGAGCATCTGCCGGTTGGCTTCGAGAGTTTCAAACCATAAGGAAACGAAGCATATGGAGAAAAAGGATTTTCTCGAATCAAATTGCCAGTGTCAGCTATAGAATCCCCGAGTTGATAAATTGCTTTAAACCCACATTTTTTAAGAACATGTACTTCACGACTTGATACAGGATCAAGAAGAAAATGGAACAAAGTGGAAAGAACTAAAGCGCAAACAACGTTGCTGGTAGCCATAATCAACTCAAGAGATTTACTACGTGGCCTTGATTTGTTAATGAAAAAACACAGGAAGTAGCTGTGCACTTATACTATTTTTTTTTGCCCAAAAATTCCCGATATTTCTGTCTTTCAGGGGAAAAATGGAAGCTTTTTACGAGGAATGTGGAGGATACAGAGCATTGCTTAGTTTGCAGCCAGCTCTATCACTTACAGGTTATGGTGGTATTCTGATAACCTTTCTTGAAGCATGACCTAAAACACCTCACCATTGGATTCATGTCCAATACAGATAATACTCCAAAGATGAAAGAGAAATTCCTGCAGAAACATCAAGTTTTGGGTGGTGTCTTTCATGGCTGTCAAATATGGTTGAGATATATACAGGTTCCTCCCATAGTATTTAAACCTGGCATAGCCTATTAACATGTTAAATCTATAATCTCTAGTCTTAATTATATTTTAATTTAAACTAAATAAATTATTGACACGGCATTTTGATCTATAATCTCATTATTCTGGCCAAACTAGAGAGGATTAATATCTATCTATATTCCTTGATTATAATAAAGAAAACAAAAGGCCAACTTTTGGTTCTTGTTTTCACTTTCAGTGGTATGGGGTTTGCCTTTTATATAATGCAAAGCAACTCATATATATAATTCAGATTGTTCTACTGCTCTTTTTGGATAATCTAAGATTAGGGAGGGAATTAAAAAAAGAATTGATAATTGGAGTGCAAAACATGTAAAATTATAGGATATAATTAAACCTTTCAAAAGATTAGGATTAAAATGTAAAATTCTTCAAATTCTACACCCATTTATGTAGTTTTGGTTTTGATTAATATGTCTTGTTGCTTCTCGTTGTGGGTTCTAAAGTGATACAGCCTGAGGAAGGGAGACTGTTATCTGCTGTATTATATCTTTTCTTCACAGATTGCATATCTGGTTCAACTCAACAATCGGTGATGATAGGTAAGAATGAAAAGTCAAAATGCGAGCACTACAAGCAGATTTGTCTTTGCATCGTCGCTAATTTTTGTCTAAAGTTCTTGTTGATCATAGCATTATCATAGAAAATAGGTAACAAAAGAAAAAAAATGTTTCTATTTTGCACAGCGAGCTACGTCTGGCGCCAACCACCTAGACAGGCAGCAAGAAAAATTCATGGCATAGTTGTCAGACGCAGTTCAGCTCGACAGGCTTCCCTGGAAAATGTAGGGCCCGAAACCTGATCTGGGATGAGTTTCTAGTTGAGATCGATGAGACATTTACTCATGGGATTCATTTTCATTCATCAGAGGTTTGAGATCAAACACCTCTACCAGTGAAGCATAATCAGCTGCCTCCAGGCAGTCTAAAAATTCTGAAACTTCTCGTAGTTATTAACAGATATTTGGATAAAAAACATCTTTCAATGGCCTCGCAATGTTACCCAGCAAAATGGGCAATCCAGAACATCTTTTGGCTACTTCTACAGCAGCAAACTGCAGATTGGGATATTTGACAGCATAACCTCCCATCCTCTTAAGCAAATCTTGAAGCAAGAAATCTTTTTTTTCCCCGTACCTATTCCCCGAGATAAAACATTTCGAAATCTTGATGTCATCATCTAGTTGAAGTCTCTGCCGAATGCCATCTAAAATTACTAGTACTTGCTTTTCTCATCTCATCGACTTGTATAGGAAATCTGGTCTTCACTGTCAGTCTCGGGATCTAATTTGAAACCTATCCCATCTGCTATTTCCCCTTGAATTCATCTCAGGTTAGGAGCCTGAGATACAGCAGCTAGAATCACCACATAAAAAATCCCGTCTGCCTCGACTTGTCCAGCAATTTCTTTCACAAGTATAGTGGGATCCCATGCACTCCAACTAGGTCAACATCTTCATCCTTGTCCCCTAGCCCTCGACGCGCAGGAAGGTAGAGGCTATCATTTTATTTTATTTTCATTTTCAAAGAATAATTAATGAAAATACTTGGGAGTTTTTAAATAAGCTATCTGACTGATAAGCAAATCAAGATAACTTACTTAATTCACTGTTTTTTTTTCTTTTAAACTAATTTTTTATTTCAAAGAATTAAAAATGAATAAATGATAAATCATATATATATATATATATTAGCATAAATTGGAATAAGATTGTTTCATTCACTTCACTAATCATCTAAATCCTGATATTGGTATTAATATGACAATTTTCTCATAACAGTAGTACATTTAATGAACATCATCAAATTTGATCATGTTCTTACTCTTCACTACAACACAACCACAAAGGCAAAAATAAACTAACATAAAAAAAAAATCTTTTGAAAATGCTAAAAAACAATGGGAAAAGGGTTACACTTTAAGGCCACAAGAAAACGTGGCTTTGTAGCTAGTTTATGCATAATAGTTAAGGCTAGCTTTTTTCTTCGCTTGCACTTGGATGATACCTTCATTAAAATCCTCATGATTCACCTGTTTTCAAATCCAATTAGCAGTAAAAGAATTTCGTAAGCACTTAGTAGCTTGCAATCAGCAAAGCAACACATATCTCACGAACTTAGAAAAAAAAGAAGTTTGGCTCTCTCCTGATGCAGATAGCAAATGAAGCAAAATTAAAGTCTTCTTGTAGACAAGGGTATTTATGTAATTTTCAAGATTTGTTCATGCATATACCTAATCAATCCCCGCAACAATTACCTATCAGTGATTCAGCCTAAAATCTCCCAAAACACTTTCCAAGAAAACTGTTCACAGCCCAGAACAGCCTCCCAAAAGGGGTCCTGCATCATGCCCTCTTGTTTTTTGACTACTGAGAAACCAGATTCAATCTATAGCCAATACCATCGTTTGAGAAAGATGCTGAAGACAGACTTCAGTTTTTTATTATTATGTAGACAAGTCAGGCTTTCACTTGTAAAAACAATTGATCTTAGATTAGACAATGGAACAGGATATGAGTGATAAGAGTACCTCAGTCGCATCCCGGCGAAGAGCTAGCATCCCAGCTTCAACACAAACTGCTTTTAACTGTGCCCCATTAAAATCATCCGTTGAACGAGCAAGCTCTTCAAAGTTCACATCAGGATGGACGTTCATCTTCCTTGAGTGGATCTACAACGTCAGAGGAAATAAATACAATTAAGACTATTGTTTTCACATGAAATACAAGTGAAAAGGGACATTCAAGTAATTCTGTCACAACAAACCTGCAAGATTCGAGCTCTTGCTTCTTCAGTTGGATGTGGAAATTCAATTTTGCGATCCAATCGACCTGATCGCATGAGGGCTGGGTCCAGAATATCAGCACGATTTGTTGCAGCAATCACCTGAACAAGTAGTAACTTATTATTCCAAAAACATGATAGATGACATTTTGTGGGAGTAATTATATTTAAACACAGAAGATGCCTTAGCAATGATGCAAGACTTCATAGTTCAGAGACACCAAGATATTCAACCCATGAAGAAATAGCAAAGAGAGCATTTTTTTAAAGAACAAAAAAAGTACTAACAAACCTTAATGCTGTCGTCGCTGCTAAAGCCATCAAGCTGATTGAGCAATTCTAACATGGTCCTCTGCACTTCCCTGTCTCCACTAACCTCACTGCACATGATAATGGAATATTTAAAAGCATCCATGATAAAACCAAGCAGCAAGAATAGTACTTTGACTTTGAAAGCTAGTGTGTAAACAAGTTGATTACTTAAGATGTAAAAATGGGATATACCTGTCAAACCGCTTTGTGCCAATAGCATCAATTTCATCTATAAATATGATACAGGGAGATTTCTCTTTTGCAAGCTGGAAGGCATCACGGACAAGTTTGGCACCGTCTCCAATGAACATCTGAAAATGATAAAAGTTCAATTAATCCTATAAGTGTCTATTTTGTTAAAAACTTAAAACAAGTTTAGAGGTATCGCGTCATGTAATTACTCTTTCTTCTCAAATTTGAAACAAAAGGTAAAAAACAGAATCTAAAGAGGGAAGAATGTACTTTAAAAAAAAGTTGCTATACCTGAACAAGTTGTGGGCCTGCCAACTTTAGGAAAGTGGCATTTGTTTGTGCAGCACAAGCACGGGCCATCAATGTTTTCCCAGTTCCAGGAGGTCCATATAAGAGGATACCTTTGGGAGGACGAATACCCAACTTCTGAAATCGCTCTTTGTGAGTCATAGGCAGTACAATAGCCTCAACTAATTCTTGTATCTGTTGCAAGAGTAACAAAATCAGAGCAGGTATTATCATCTAACTGAAATAGTAGAAGAACTGAACATAAAAATCATGCTTTAGTGTCAAAATTACCTGCTTCTCCAAGCCTCCAATATCATTGTAGTCTTCTGTGGGTTTTTCATCAACCTCCATGGCCTTCACTCGTGAATCATACTCGGAAGGCAGAGTATCCAAGATCAAGTAGCTATCTTTGTTGACTCCAACCAAGTCACCAGGCTTTAACTTGTCAGGATCAACAAGCCCAACCACAGGAAGAAAAATAGTCTGCAGTTGAGGTAATAAATTTAAAGGTCTTGATAAGTGTGGTCAAGCTGATGTGTCATTATACATCATCTACAATATCTAAACTTCCACTAACTCAAAAAATGATAAATTCAAACAGATTTCCAGATTGAAAGTAAGAAAATCAAGGCTATGAAGATATATGAACTGCTCTGCTCTAAGAAGATATGATCTCGACTGTTTATCAAGAAAATAAAAGACCAAGCTGCATCAAATCTTAATTTAATAACATCACAGTTCCACCGTTGCTCCCTTAGTTTATACTCTACTAGTAGAGTATGGTGACTCACCTGACGAGTTGATGTTTTCAGCACCACACATTTACCCTTCCTTTGAGAGTCAAGGTCAATGTTTGCTCCATCTTCTTCAGCCTCATCTTCTGGGTTCATTTCCAAAATCTATGAATGCACAGACCACCAAAACATGGAGTTACGTCAACATTGCAAGAACTTCATTTAAAAACAGCCAACTTATTTACTTTCAATTAAACCACCAAAAGTTGGAGAAACAGATCTCTTTTCGGGCACAGGATAAATGCATGAAAAAGTTAGAATAGCAAGTCGAGAGCTTTCTCATCACACTTTTTCTGTGACAGTAAAATAGAAGAATGCACCCAATATTCACAGAAAAGTTCAGGTCTTTTGACCGTTTGATTTGCAGAAAAAAGGGGGCTAATTCAAATAGAATTTTTGTATTGCAGAGGCAAGATGCCAAAACAGCTACTCAGGTTGTGTCCACACATGCGTGATTCAACTTAAGTGACAGTCTTCAAACATACTAGATAGTCAGCCATTATCTAACATGTAGGCATTACAATAAAAAATCAGCAACATTTACCTCAACAATGTTGCCAACTAGGTAAGGCAGCTGCTTGTTGAGTTTAATCTTCTCTTGATTCTCCTTTATCTTCTCCTTATACGAATCCAGCTCCAGATTCGTTCTCTGCACCTCTTCCTACAGCCCCCACAATCACACACCCATGAAAACGGCGCCCACCAAAAAAAAAAAATTCTAAACCTCAAAACTCGAACAAATCATTGCATTCTAAAACACCCAATTCAAACAAAATCCCATTACTTTCCCACGCTTTACAAAAACAAACACAATCACTAACAAAATTATTACTTCCATAAACAATAAGCCAATCAGTCCCAATACACAGCCTTAAATCAAAATCACAACAAACACAAAACCATAATTAAACCCAGTTTGGAATAAATCAGAAGCTACCAAAACTCCACTAATTTCCACAAATAGCAGCTCATCACGCACAAAGAAATTCTGGGTTTTCACTGTTAAAAACCACCAACGTTAACAAAACAAATTCTCTTCTAACAAAATTAAAACCAGAACCCTAAACAGACAACAGTCCTAAAATCCAACAAGAAAACGATCAAATCAAACATTATTATTGTTATTGCCATTATCGTCACAGAGAGACAAGAAGAGTTAAAGATCAGACCTTGAGAATGCGATTCTCGTTATCGACAAGACGAGAACCTCTTATGATATCTTCAGTAGTCATGGAGGCAAGCTGGTCATCTTCGAAGCTCGAATCCTCCGCCATTGGGGTTGCCATGGTGCTTGAGATTTAGCAATTCAATATAAAAAGAATCAAGATTGGGAGATCACTGAGAAGGAAAGCCCAAATGGTGAGAGAGAGTATTTAGTTTTTTCTTCACTTGTCGCCGAAGCCAAAGAGCCCGGATTATATGCTATTATGTTATTTTATTTATTTATAAATATACAAAAGTAATTATTTTGTATAAGCATATTAAAAATTAAAATTAAAATATTTGTAAAATATAAACACAAATAAGTTTAATAACCAGGTTTATTATAAGCTCATACAATTAGTTATGCGCTCGAGGATATATATATAATTGAAAAACGTTTATAATGCTAAGTAAAATTATTTTTTTTATGTAAGAAAACTTCTTTTTTTTTTGTCTATTTTGTGGGTTTAGATAAAAAAAAACATAATTATTCTAATTTTACAAGAAATATATATTTTAATTCAAACTTATAAACTGCTATTCAAATTATAAACTCTTCATCATCACGATGATGGACCTAGAGCCTTTAAATTTTTATATCCACCTTCGTTTTTAAATTTTTATTTTTTAAAAATTTTGTTTTTTAATATGGTTTTCTTTTCATCTCCATCATTTAATATATGGTTTTTTTTAACTCTTGAATAATTATAATTATTTATTATAAATAAAAAAATTATATAATATTTATTTCAATTTAATCATTTAACATTAGTTTTTTTTTTAATTCCGTTACGTTTTTTAGCCTTTTTTATTTTAACTTCATAATTTAATATAAAGTTTCTTTTTAATATTTTTTTAGTATTGGGGTGCTTTTTTTTCCTTGAACACATCAACGAAGTTACATAAAATCCCTATACTAAATTTAAAATTCAAATTATCGCGTAAGAATTTTTAAAATTTAAATCCTTACACTAAATTTCTTAACAATACTAAATTTCCCGGAAACCAAACATTGTGCGATTTAATTTTCAATTTTTTTTTAATATTTTTACAACACAATTCAAATATCAAACATCCAATAAAATAAATCGGCAATACAATCGAGACCTTGTGCTATAAGCTTCTGTCGCATCATCCTCGAGCCTTAAGAAATTCACGACGACAATATAACATAGAATAGGACGAAAAGCATGGAACACAGGAGCTCTTGCCCTTTGGCCTTGACATGTTGAAAGCTTCAACATGGCCTTAGCTAGCAGGCATTTCTATAATTTTAGAAGCATTTTGGGTACAAGATAGAGGCCAATCTCTGGCCTTTCCAGTTCTAAATACAAATCATGCAGACAGTTGTGCAGTGAACAGATCTGCTGTTGGCTACAGTAATCCGAGGTTGGTCATCGAGTTTAATCGTAGACAAAGTAAAGAACTTTAATTACGTTGCTACCACAAAATATATTCAGAGCTTCCAGTAAATTTCCAGGCGATGGAAAATGGCAGCAACAATACCCCAAAAGGGGATCTCTGCAAAGATAACGTAGAGTA
Source organism: Salix exigua (assembly GCA_032356905.1). NCBI lineage: Eukaryota > Viridiplantae > Streptophyta > Magnoliopsida > Malpighiales > Salicaceae > Salix > Salix exigua. The sequence continues at coordinate 857,257 of CM063592.1, forward strand.
GAATACCAACTCTCTGAGAATTCCAAACTCCAATGAACACGTGCTTTTGAATCCAGTATATCTGCAGTCATTGCAGTGAAGAATTTAAGTGACTTCTCATGGTTGAATGGCTCCTCCGTCGAGCAGAAAGAAATTGCAGCTATCTTTTTTTGCCACCCACCCCTATTTCTAAGGTTTGATGAGAAACTCACCAGTGTATTATGAGGGTCATTGTAGTACCAGCCATTGATGAAACCTGCAAATATGCCTTGAGCAGCCATAACATAAACAAGCATTGCATTCATTCCCATCCGTTGAAACGGCAGGAACATGGATTTCCAACCCCGCATGTCAACCTGGAATGGATTTCGTCGTATCAGAGACAACTTATTGACTGTTTCAACTGAGGTTCTTGAAATTTAAAACCCCAAATGGCTCGGTTGTGACAAAAACATACCAGGACATAGATGGCTGAGAACACCAATGCTGCTGCCCCGGATGTTACACAAACATAGCTAAAAGTGTAGAGTTGTTTGTTTAAGGGCATTGCTACAAATGAAATAAACAAGTATATAACATTCTCCTTGGTGAAAATATGATGCATAAATGCTGAAAAACTTGGGTATATATAGCGTTACAGTTCTCACCATGTGTGAAATGAAGAACAAGCCCTGAAATAAGAAGAGAAAGTCCCATCACGGTCCAATGCTTCAGTCTAGCTGTATCATCCTGGAGTTCAAAATCAATCAAAGCAGTGAAGCAAGATTTAGAGTTTAAGCAAGCATTACACAGTAAAAACCTTAAACCTGACCTTCAAATGTACAAGAACGTGTCCAAAATGAACTCCAATGATGGTAGAAAGAACTGAAGATATTGAGCTGCAAGCAATGAGGTTGAAATTCACATATCCAGTTAGACATTTTCTCAAGATGCCTGGACAGAAAAAAAGGCTGTGTGCATTCGATCTGAACTTCATTTATAGAGGGATGGGATTCACATGTGAAGTTTCCCTATGAACAGAGAATTTAAGGTGTGCTATATATACATTATATACAATCATGAAAAATAAAGAAAAAATAAAAGGGGAAGAACACTGCAATCATGTGGTTTTGTGGAAGAGCCTGTATCTCTCAAACATTCCCTTCCTCAAGCAGAAAAAAGTTTCTGCGGAACTCTTTAATTGTCAGCATTGGAATAGTTGTCGGAAAAGTTGAAATATAGCACATACATAAAGCATGATCGATTGAATGAATGGTTTAGAAAAAATCCTCAAAATCCCACACAGTGGATAAACACATTTCCATATCTCAGGCATGATGAGTGAGTTGAAAGATTTTCTATCATGTGGTTTCCCCAGCAAGAAAAAGGCAAGCCTGCTAGTACTGGTTTGAATCAAATTCGAGTTTAAGATTACACTGACTGGTAAAGGTTGTGACAACAAACCTTAGGATTCCTTCAGGTTCGAAAGGAGCATTGCACCATGTCGGAGCACTGGTTTGGAAAGGCGCCTCATACGTGATAGTCTCTGTGCAGGCCTGCAGCAGTTTAGCAAAATGCTTGCTGTGATTTCACACTAATAAATGATGAGCAGTAAGAAAAAAAAATTGCCATGCACCTCAGATCTCTTCCATGCAGGTTGTTGATGCAAGTGATTAATTCCTAGAATTTTTCTGTCAATATAACCAGCTGCATTACAAGCAGGATCCAGCTTTCCTCTGACCCCACACTCTACCTGGAATCAACAGATCTTTACTGTAAGTAGCATCCTTAAAATGAAGGAAACTGTGGTCTCTGATAGAAGATAGTAATAATGGGGTTCCAGTTTGTATAAAAGCAAAGGCAACGAGTTCAAAGTTTGATTTCCTTAATTTTTGGGAAATGTTGCAGAGGTGGAAGAGGAGATTCTTACAGTGAAAGCCTTCCCGTAATCAGCACTCTCTTCATCATTGACAGTGAACTGCCAGTGCGGCACGTACATCCCGTAGATCACAGCCAAGTAAATAACCAGAATGCATGCTCCCATCAGCCTGCAGATTTTAGCACAGAGTAGTCATTGGAGATTTGGTCAAAATGAAAATTACTCCATAATCACAGAAACAAAACTTACCATTGCGAGGCATATAGCTTGAAAATGGAGAGCCAGCCAGGTGGCAGATCCTTGGTGTGCCGTTTTTTTTTTAAGATTTCCATCAGTGCCATAACCAAGTAAGCAAAAGCGATTCTCTGAAAAAGAAAAATCAAAGTTCTTGTACTAGAATATTTCCTGCAGACTTAATCATGCACTGAAAAACACGCTACCTGAAGAATCCCACTCCATCTTATCTTCTTCATATCAACTCCATAACTTAGCTTGTCAGGAGCATGGGAGAAGCCCCCTGCACGATGAGAATCAAAATCATAGACATAAGAACATATAAGCATGAAACACGGCTTGTAGGCAGGATAGGCGCGTAACAGAACAGACCTTGTAACATGATACCCCAAAAGAGTAGTTTCAAAGTTCTAACAATCATCTTCTTGACAGCATGGTCCCGGCTTGAAATTCTCTACGTTAATCAAAGAGCATTTATAAGTAAGAACCTGAAAATATATGTATCCTTTTTCCTTATCAATTACAGGATTTGTAAAAATGGTAGACCAACCTTAAAAGTAAGAGGAATGGCCATTCCTACTATGAATAGAAAGAATGGCATGACAAAGTCTGCAAGGTTGCTGCCATTCCATGGCGCATGCCCTATCTGAGGCCATTCTCCTCCAGCATCACCAACCAAAATCATTAACTACATTGATCCCATCGAAACACGCAGATTTAGTATCATAAATAAAAGATTAAGGTTTCATAATTTTTTTAGCGAGGATGCCTAGAAACAGCACAAGAAATTAAGGGGGGATTTGAGACAAAAATTATAAGGACTAAAGTGAGAAGTGAAAGAAATTAGATGGGCAATTGCTTTTTATAAAAATTTAAACAATTAAAGTATCATAAATAAAAGATTAAGGTTTCATAAATGTTTTAGCGAGGATGCCTAGAAACAGCACAAGAAATTAAGAGGAGAATTGAGACAAAAATTATAAGGACTAAAGTGGGAAGTGAAAGAAATTCGCTGGGCAATTGCCTTTTTATAAAAAAAATCATAACTATAAAGGGCCCAACCGGGTTCGAACCGGTGACCTCTTGATCTGCAGTCAAATGCTCTACCACTGAGCTATGGACCCTTTTGTACTATTACACAACTCTTATGTTATAAATATCACATTTTAATCACATGCGTACTGGACTTAAGGATTAGCCCACCCCCGAAAACCCAAACGATAGACTGAGGCGCATAAACTGAATGTTAACATGGAACAGCAGCTGGGTTCATCAAACTTCAAAAAAAAGGCAGTAAATATCTTTTGAGAGAGACATGGATACATACAGCAACAGTGAGGCCTCTGAAGATGTCCAATGAATCTACACGCCTTTCTGGGTCAGGTTTTGGGGCTGAAAAACCGGTTCCATGATCAGCTATTAGCAGGCGGTTGGCGTGAGAAATGCAGGCCTTAATGCCAATCATTTTTGGAGGGCAAGAATAGAGAGGCTGAAATCAACAAACCAGCTTGGTTGTTGGTTCTGTGAAAGGGTGTCATGGGGGCTATAAATTAAGTCACTTAGGAACTGTAGTTTGATGATTCTGTGAGAAGGAAGCTCAACGGATGGAAAGGGTGTAGGGTAAGAGTGGATTTTTTTGGTTGAAGATGCAGTGGTTTCTTAGTACTTCTTTGACTCACTCGCCATGAATCTCTATTGTTGAGTAAGGGATTTTGCTGGGGATGATAATTTCCCCCAAATCTAACAGATACCGACTCGAAATGGATAGAAATCTTCTTAACTCGGTAAGGGTTAGGTAAAATACAAAGGCATAAAGGTCAGGGTTTCACAGTGTATATCAGTACTAGTCTACCTGACACGAACCCTAAATTTTGCACGCAAAGATGAGGCTCGTTATGAGCTTGGCTAGTTTATCTTCTTTTTTTTATTATTATTTGGTATCGCATGTCTAAGAAACTCTAGGTTGTGTTCGAATCACTTGTAAATCTTGAGACATGTAATAACCCTGAGCTTGGGCATGGATATCTTCTGATTTGTTTGTTGGCAACAGCCTTTGTCGCCGGCAGATCTTGGATAATGAAGGCAAATTAAAATTGAGTTTCGGAAACACAAGGACTCGATGGTATTCCTTAACAATCAAAAGAAATTCGAATGAGAAATTTGATTTGATTCAAGAAAATATGTTTTAATTTGAAATCATTTTGATATTGATGTAGCCAAAACCTGAATGATTCGGCAGGTTAGCACATGACTGTTTGACATGATAAAAAACGCCGGATCATATAGACTCGGTTGACCGGTTATTTGATAACCTGAGCTCTTTACAAGTTAAAATCTCGGATCGAATCGATAACCATCGAGAAATTAAGCACTCGAATTCCAAGAAGATTTTGTCCCAATCAGTCACTCGATGGATATATACCTAGCAAAGTGATCGTGATCTTAAAATCCTGTCCCAATCAGTCACTCGATGGCTTAAACTTTGTAGTAATCGTGATCTTCACCCCCCACCCGCCAACCCACCCCTGCTCATGAAGGAAACACCATTTCTCCTGCTAGAAGCCAACAGCAAAGTGAAACTTCGTGGACGATTGATGTGGATAAATGTTAGAAAGTTTGCTAAGAAGTCACAGGTTTCTTCTAATATAAGCTCCATAGGAAGCTGCGATGACAGCAAATTCAAGTATAGCGTATGAAAAGCAAAGCAGAATCCCAGCAACCAACTTCTTGAATTCACAAGCAACCAGGGCCTTCGGCACTTCTATCGCCTACAATGTCCTTCACTTGCCTCCCACCAGCACTTCCCTCCTTACCATCTTCTCCTTCCATGTCCAACCCCGGACAGGTGGCTTTCTCTGAACAAGTAAAGACTTAACGATGACGATATTGATGATCCAAACATGTGCATGCAACTTGCCTGTGAATGAAATAGACATTATTCTCCTTGGAATTATATAGATTTTAGATTCAGTAGATGTAGCCCAAGAGAAATCCTCAGGCACGGGCAACGCTGGACACAATACGAGCAGAATCCTGACAAATTACTTCCCTGTACCAGATTAATTCATGTCAGGATCAAGAAAAAAAAAGTACTGATATATTTGCATGGTTCGATATTAGCTGTGAGTGATGGATGGATGCAAAAGGAAGCTAAAGATGTGGCGGTAAAAACTAAGCAATAAACTATTGGTGTCTTTTAGGGGCTTCACGAGGACGCTCTGCAGCAGCAGGAACTCGTTTTTTCAGAGATGGAAAAACAGTAGCAGTGATAGTCCTTGTTTGGTTGCTGAGAAATGGGAGAAAGGAAAATAGGGTTATACAGCTTCGAAGAAATTTCGAGCGATAGACTTAGAAGTACTCTCCATAGACATCCTCTCGGCAGAGCTAAAGTGTGACAGCGAGAGCGAGGTGGCTAGCTGAGGCACAGACCGAGACAAGAAGCTGCTAAAACGGCATCGTAAGGTTTCAATAACTTCTTTGACCCGTGTCTTTTGTGTAGCGATGTCGTCTACGTTTTTTTTTAAGACCAGATTCAGCACCAAAATCTGTATTATTACGTTGTAATCTACTTAAGGGTCAGCTAATTCCTATCCATCATCAAGTGATTACATTAACTATTCATATAAATGTCCCCTTTTTTAGTGGTTAATTAGTAAATTAAAATATATTAAATGTAGTAATGCAGATCTCTATGTAATCCGTTGTCGTCCAGCGGTTAGGATATCTGGCTTTCACCCAGGAGACCCGGGTTCGATTCCCGGCAACGGAATTTTGTTTTCTTTTTCCAGCATTCATATTGTAAATGCCACTGTTTTAAGGTACGGGGATTGATTCTGTAACATTAATTAAACGGTGTCGTTATATGTTTGGCAAAATCAGCTTTTCACACTCAACCCGTCAATGATCCGCTAACTCGGAGAAGGTTTTATTTCACAGGTCAAATCACGATTACGGTCAATCTGATCTGAAGAATGTTTTGGGGTGTATTAATGATTAGTTTTTATTTAAAAATATAATTTTAAATAAAAAAGTAATAGGTTTTAAAAAACATGGTTCCGAAAATAATTTTTTTATATATTTTTAATATTAATACATCGTGATATAAAAAAACAAAAATATATTTATTTATTTTTAAAATACAATTTCAACCAGATTTTCAAATAATTAAGCTAATCAACTTTAAAAAGAAAATATTTAACATTATTTTAGTTTTAAAAAAAGACATTTTTATTTCTCTATTTTAGTTTTTTTATTTTAATTTAAACATCATTTGGTTTGATTTGCTTGCATTGATTATGATAGCCATGCTGGGTTTTTTTTTTAAATACCTTTTCAATTGATTTTATATCCTCAACAAAAATATAAAAATATCACCTAAATAAACATTGATTTCATACTTTTAAACAAAAAAAAGAAAATACAATCCCTACAATAATATTTTAAACAGTGACTAAAACAGATAGCATGACATCCATTATTTCAAATAAATCACATTACTTCCAAATAAAATCATTAAAAGATGACTTTGATCCTACAAAATCTGGTTTTTTTTCCTTGATATATACATTTTTTATTTATTGAAACAAGAAGGTTTACATGATTAAGGTATGAAATTAACAGTTGATGTTAAATTTTGTTAAGGTTCTATTTATAGCAGCCAAATCAGTATCAAATACTAATCTACTAGAGTATTGCTAGCAGGCGTTCCATTGTCCCAGCAAGTTAGCTTCCAGAAACTGTTTCCACGCCCTCACCGGGCCTACATCTCTAATACCAGCAGTATGATCCTTTGCCCTATAGTTCATGAACAGGCCTCTGGCTGCAAACCCCAGTAGCTCAGTTGAGTCCATGTAGCCACGCATCCTTGAAATGATTATACTGTCATAAGAGAATCCAATTCTGAAGTAACGATCAGAAGAACGGAGCTCCTGCTGGTAGGTGGCATCCTGTGAAGGTCGGATTTCACATGGTAAGACTCTGTCTTTGGTTGACACGTGGATTCCGGCAGCAAATGAACCCCCACTTTCAACCTGCTGCAACATATCAGCTGCCCGCTCTGTGATTCCGGCGGCAGCTTGCTGAAACTCGACTGACTGTTCCAGTGCTAGTTTTTCAACTTGGATTTTTAGTTGTTGCAATCGCTGGCCGATTCTTGAAGCCACAGCATCATACATTTTTCCTCTTGATATGTTTTCAACACCTTCTGCATCAAGTATGTCGTCAAATTGGATTGGATCACCAAGAAGCACTGTCACCTGCATGTTCAATGGACATCAATTGAGGAAGAGCAAAAATGAGCACGATACAGCTATAAAATAACAAATCACAGTTCAACAGGAGACCCAAGCTAAGGAAAGGTCGCAACCTAGAAAAAGTAAATGGGAGGTTACAAACCAATGGATAATTAATTTTGAATTCATGTGATGTATAATTGGACATGTCAGTCAAATTTCAGCTGCTATTGACTTGAAGAAACCTTTAGTTTGCAGAGTCATGTTCAGAAAGGAAGTAGAAGTTGAAAAGACTGCATGCAGATACAACTCCATTTAAACACTCTGGTAGGAAGTGAACAGAGAGGAAGCTTCAACTATCCCAGCAGCTTATTAGAAGAAAATCAGGTATCATAGATGCTTAAGCAAATGATTAGAATTAGTCCAAAGAGACTTGTATTACCGGAACAAGAACAATCAGACCACATACCCTCTTTCCAATCCTTGGGAGAGTGGCTCCTATGGGCATGATCTCTTGCATCCCAGTGTGTACAAATGGGATGACCAAAGGGACAGTGTCAGCATCAAGGATCAACCTGTTAAAGCATGAAATCAGCTATTTCAAACTGCGCGTCCAATCAAAAAGCACAAATATTTTGATGCAAATAGGCATCATATCCTAAAAATCATCTTGTTAGTTAGGGCCTGGAAAAACTCAATACAAAAAAAATTGAGGATATGGGAAGCAAAGGGAAGAGCATATAGCATCATTGCCTTCACCTCTCTTCCCTTACTAATAGACCATTTTATCTTTTCCTCAAGTTCTTGCTTAACAAAATTAAAAAAAAAATTGAATCCTCTTCCAAGACTTCCAATACAACTAAAACAAAACTTAAAAAGATTTAAATAGTTCGGAAGGGGCTCTCACCTCCCCACACCCCTCTTGGGAGAACCCATGGTTTTTCCACCATCCCGAGAACGACTACCTTCCGGGAATATGTGAACCCAACTACCACTGTTCAACTTTGCAATAGCCATGTCCATGCCCTTCAGAAAAGTAAAAAGGCAAGATGATAAAATAGTATATTGGGGGGGGGGCACTTTGATAACAACATGCAAAAAGGTTAGTTATCAACCTTAAAGCAACTCCACTGATAATCAAACTTTCCTTTCCTTCTGTGTTTTTTTTTTTTTTTGACAAGCCATTTTTAACAAACCACGAATCCAAATAATAGAAACTTCAGCTAAAGGTTAAAAAACCATTAACAACACTATCTATAAGGACTGAATAACAATGCTGCCAAGCCATCAAGCATTAGAATTAGAATTAGGTTCTACAGCACATTAATGTGAATTAAACAAAAAACTTGCAAGAGACAGAGAGATGCGGCAGAGGAGATGACTATCTATAATATCTTGGATGGCACCTATAATCTTATAATCTAATTTGGTCATAATAAAACAGGAGCAACGACACTAGAAACAAGCAGCAAGCAGAAGATCCATGCTTAAAACCACTCAGACCAGTTGCAGTAAGCAGAGATACCGCATGCTTAGACAGCTAGCTCAATAACATGTCAAGCTTGGTACTCAACAACTGATCATCAAGTACTTCCAACACCCCCTTTAAACAAAAAAACTAATTGACAACAAAAAAAACACTTTTAAACCCACCTTCTGATAAATCCCCTCGCCACGAGCAACTGGCAATACTTTGACAGATTGGAAAAATGCAGAACTCACAGGATTCTTAAAACAGCGATCAGAAGCACAAAGCGTCCATCTCAAGTTCTGAGCATCCATCAATACACTAGGGGGAAGCAGTGAAGCAATGAGAAATGGGTCATCCACTGAAGCAACATGATTGCTCACCTGCAACAGACCAATATCCTCAACAATCACCACACTACCAAACCATTTCCTCGAAATAAATCCCAAAATTGCAAGAACTAGGTGAATCAAACAGCAAAAAACACTAGCACTATTCTTCCATAACCCACACAGAAGAGCAACCAAACTATACCGTTAAGAGAGGCTTATTCTTGGGTCTGTGCAGCAATGCGTCATGTAATTTCTCCACGCCATATACCTGCGATACCCGATAACCCCACATTAGCAATTCTCGCAAAACCTCAGTCCTCGAACCTAAAGATTCAAAAACAATTCGACCACAAACAGAGCAATTCCTCCTACCTGAACACGATTAAGTCCGTGCATAAACACATGACACATGTTTCCGATCAGAGGCACAGCCACTGACTGAACCATTCGTAAAATAACCGATTCGTCATCAGCATTAAGGTCCTTGCTAACTGCACCCACAGAATTCAGCAAATACGCGTCTGCCTATGGACGAATGTTTGTATTTAAGGATGCATATGCACTTAAATAAATCATATACATATCTTACGTATTTTATTTGTTTATGGATGTATATAATAAAACAACGAACACGAGTCAGTTGATGTATGTATGCATGTGAAGGGTTTAAATATACGGTGAGATGCATGTATGGATGTATGGATGGGAAAATGAAGTAGTGGAAAGAAGGTGACCTCGTTTGCGATAGAAAGCGGAGGGGGAGTGGAGAGAATCTCGTCGGAAATCACGGAAATGGTTGAGCCACCGCTGGACGGTGGAGGAGAAGTAACCATCGGACGCGGCCGAGAAAATATGAGGACGGCGGCGATGACGATCAACCACCACTCTAAAGCGGTCTCGCAGACGGAGCTGTAGTGCTTTAGCTTTGCTCTTCCATAGATCTCCTCCTCCTAGCTCTATCCTCTGCACCGCCATTTTCACTTCATAAAGACAGATTTCTTGCTCTCTTTTTTGTATTGAGAAAAAAAAATTGATCTTTATTTGACTTTTATTTTGAAAGCAGAGGCGTGAGTGTAGAGAAGGAAGGGTCTGTGTTCATTAGTGTTGAAGGCGAGCTTTTGGGGTTGGTTCTAACATACGCGGAAGGGAGGCTGTGCGTAGGTTAAGAGATTGCTTTTGGGTTTGTAGTGGGTGAAAACAGTGGGCGAACTCTAGGCCTCGGTTTTTCTAAACTCGATCCAGATTTGACTCGAGAAAAGTCTTGGATTACACATGGGGGTTGCTAAGCTCATTTAATTTTTTTATTTTATAAAAACTAAAAAATAATATTATATAAAACAAATCAATAGTTTTCTTTAACTGATCAATTCTCGGTTTAATTTAGATTTTTTACTGCATCCTAGTCAATTTTCTGTTTATTTTTATTGAAATCCAACACCATAAAATTAGATTGGTCTATGGATTTATTGAATCCTTGACCATAAATATTATCATCACCACTAAAATATATTTCGGATTAATTGTATTAAACTCCATCAAAATATATTCTAAATTGATCATATTAAACTCTAGATTGCTTGGTATTGTTTTTTTTTCTATGGTAAAAATACCTTTATAACTTGTAATCATTACTTTTAAATTGATTCCAGTTTTTTCTATTACTACGAGTTTTCCCATATTTATTCTAGATTTCACTGATAAACTACTATTTATATTGAATTGTTATGGCCAAATTAGCTATTTATCAATTGGTTAAGCAGCTATTTAAAAAAAAAAAGATTTCTTAACCCTTTTCTTACCTATTTAGTTTTTAACTTTAAGTGGCACCCATTTAGATATCCTATTTAATTAATAATTGTTTCCATCATCATATAGTTCAAAGATTCAGCACCGGGTTGTATAGGGTATGGCAGGCCGTGATGAAACGTGGCATGGAATTGAGGGCCCAGGTTCCTGATATTTGTGTAACCATTTCTCAATTGGTGAGCTCGTGAACATCGACCAAAACAAAAGGAGGTAATTAAAATTCTCAGATATTTTCGGGTCAATTTCGGCTTCTAGATGGCAGTTCCTCCAAATAATTGACATCCTTGCACATTTATTTTCGAAATTAAACTGACAATTAGTGGAACAAACATGAATTAAACCAACATATTAAATACATAATCCTACTATATTATAAAAATAACTTACACTAGAAATGGAGGGGTGCGCCAGGCCAATGCAATAGTGCAACACAAAGGCGACGCTTGAGAGCCCCAGTAGCAAGCTACTGTGATGAACACTCCCCCTTGAAAAATTAATTTAATATCGTGTGGACCATTGGTCCACGTATCAGATATTAAACTGATAAGAACAGATACTACACTTGATCTTAGCCAAAAGGCCGAGAAAGGTATGATTTGCTAAGCTGCCCGCTTCTTGTTTTATAGTCTACATCCATACGCGTTGTTGCATCGCTTACCGATGTGGGATCATAGAACGAACCACTAAACACAACAAGACGTGAAGACCTGGTTTCTCAAAATCAAAACCGAGGACGGGTGTGCTTTTCTTTGCCATGGATTCCATTGAGGGTCATCTGTTCATTGCCGTTGCTAGGACAGAATGCGAGACGCTGGTGTCATCTCCGGGAAGAGGATGCTGCCATTCCTGGGGTGAAATAGGTTGGAGAAGCAAAACATTTGATTCCAAGGCTGGTGGTGGTGGTGGTGAGCTTCAGTTTGATTGATTTAGTGTTAGAAGTTGAAGATGGAAAAGAACATGCCGTCATTGGTCATAATGTTTGAAAACGAGAAGAAGTTGTTGCCATTGTTAGAAACAGAGAGGTGAGTTTGTGTCTTCCACCACAGTTTCTGCTTCTGGTTTCTTCATAGATTTGTTTTTCAATTGCTTTCTATTAAAAATATATTAAAATAATATTTTGATGGGTAATTCTAGATTTGTTACATATTATAGTTTTTGTTGCATTAATTATATATAGTAATGAAATAATAATCAAGCGTTACTTGTGGAATAATTAGGCAATTATTATTCATTCGTCACACAATTGTTTTCTTTTGCAAAATGCAAATGGACATGGAGTCGTTCTTGACAGGGAGAAGATTTGGATTGAAGAAAGAATTACAACACAAGATCAAGCAAACATGCTTCTTCTAAACTCTATATCAAGTCGATCCATTGATTTCAGGTGATATCTTCATGCATTTCCGAGTTTGAAGATGGTCTAGAAAATTTTCCACTAGCAGATTCTGTCTCTGCACATCTCCAAGCAACCCTTTAAACTCCTTGGCTTTATCTCTATAGACCTTTCCCTCCTCCTCTACAATCACCATCCTCAGCGATTCAGCCACCGATTTTCTTGTAAACGAGCCGTCATGTTCCTGTCTGGGGACCAAGAACCCAACCTTCTTCTCCTCGAAGACCTTCGCATTCAATCCTTGATCAGCATAGAACGTCAACAGTACAAGTGCTCTAGCAAACTGCAATGCCTCCACCACTGAGCTCCATCCGGAATGAGACAAGAGTCCTCCCACCGAGTCATGAGCTAAAATCTTCATTTGAGGTGCCCAACTCGTGAAAACAACACCACGACTTTTAACTCGTTCCTCAAATCCATCTGGTAACTCGACCGCCTCTGTGTCTGCTGTGCCTCGACGTTTTCTTAGGACCCAAAAGAAGGGTAGTCCTGAGAGCTCTAATCCTAGAGCTATCTCGTTGAGTTCTTCTTGATTCGGTTTTGCCTCACTACCGAATGCTACGTACACTACAGACCCTTTTTCTTTATTGTCAAGAAATTCTTTGATACACCTCCAATGAGTGTCAATATTTTCGTCGTCGTCGTCCTCAGAAGTTTGAATGGGAAGCACTCCGATTGGAATAACTGGTTTCCTGTGAAGTTGCTCCAAGAGATTTAAATAATCGTGTTCGACTTCAATGCATGTTCTTACCGCTACTAGATCACATCCTTTCAAGGTTTCGCGAAAACGAAAGGGGAGTGGAACGTTTTCTCCATTGCCTGTCATTGAAGGGAATAATTTTATGGACTCGAAAAGCCTGAATGATACCGAGGAAGGGATTGTGATCCACTTTGGTTTTAATGTATAATCTTCAACAACTCTGCGATGATCTTCATCGCCTGAAGCTGGACATATGTAACAAAGAGCTGCAGCAATAAAAATGCTGAAGAAACAGGTTGGGATGTTGAGTTTTCGGGCAATGGTTGGTAACCAATAAGGAGAAAAATCGAAAAGGATCCAATTTGGATGAGAAGATTGAAGGAATTGAGACAAGGGTTCTTGAAGAAGGTCATAGGCCTTTTCGAGGAGGCCAATGTCTTTCAATGGCACGTCCGAGGTGGCCTCTGCGTCTCGAGAAAGGTTTTCTACGTGGGGTAATGGTAGTTTCACGAAGTGTATGAAAGGTACCAGACCTGGAGTGAGTTCTTGGAGGCGATCGACGTTTCGAGGGGTTGATATGAAGGAGATTGTGTGGCCCTTTTTAGCAATGAGCTTGGCTAGCTCCAAGTATGGGATCAAGTGACCCAGAGCTAGCCATGGGAACATAGCAATATGAAGCTTATTATTTTTGGCCATGAATGATGATTCTGTAAGCTTGGAATCCATGCTCAATTCTAGCCACTCTGCAGCTGATTATGGCAATGCTATAATTCTTAAATAGGACAGGAAATCACGTGTTTCACAATACCTACCGCACTATCTTGGTGGGAGGATGGAGGGGCATTAAATAGATGGGCCATAACACAAGGAAATAGACGGGGAGAGTGAGGGCTACCGTTGCAGCACTGCTGGTGGGGGCGACAGGAAACCTTGCCAGTTTTGGCAAGGTTCACTGGCATTGCTTGCCACTTTCTCATTTCCTTCCAGTTTGGGCATGGCTTTTTCTGGCAAGCCATCGTGTAATTTTCAATTTAGTGAAAAACAAGTTATTCAACTCAGAAAAAAATAAGAAGATTTCATGACAATTGTACTCTGTGCATAAAGAAAGAAATACTGAGAGAAGATTGAGACGACGGCATCTTCTTTTATCGGCATATCAGCCTCCCTTCACCCAATCCATCAGGTCAAGGGGTTCAAGGGCTGGTAGCTAAATTTGTAATTAATATGGTGGTTTATTTATGGATTTTCTTGGCGATTCTTGATGCTAGATGTCCATTCATTTCATTTAGAAGGGGGCCATTCTTAACTTTCTTTCTGGGCATTGAGCAAATTGCTGTCGAGAGATGAAGTTAGTGTCCCTACTCTCCATTGTTTCAACTTTCAAGTTATCTGTCAGCGATGCATCCCCTGATCTAGGGTAGGCTGCCTCAATAACAAGGCTGCATGCATGCATTTAATTTTAGAAGGGACCCATTTTTTAACTTTTTCTTCCTGGGTGGGCACTGCAGCGAGCAAATTTCTGTCAGGAGAGAAGTTAAGTCCCTGCTAGTTTCACGTTATCTGTCAGTGATGCGTTCCTGATCTTTTTAAAGATTTTTAAAGATTTGTTTTGTATTGTTTTTGTTTTTGTAGTTGAAATTTTTTTTAAAAAAAAATATTTTTATTGCGGTTCAAAATAAACATTAAGTGTTTCGTTAAAATCGTGATTGAATTGGAGGTTGAAAAAATAGTTTTGATGTTTGGTTACCAAGATTTTCATATTGCTTTTAACTTTTGAAATTACTTTGTGTGTATAATGTTTTTAAATATTGTAAATATAATAGTTATAATAATATAATATAATTAATAATTCATAAGAAAACAAATATTATTTTTATTCTCCCATTAAACTAAAAATATACAATTACTAAAATTAACACACTAAATAATATATTTCAAGTAACTAATAAGTTTAAACATAATTAATTAAAATACATTTCATTATAAATAATTCAATCAAATTAATTACAAATTAAAACCTCTATTTTTCATGTTAACTATTATTATAATAATAATTATTATAATACAATAATTAATAATAATAATAATAATTATTATAATATAATAATTATATAACAATATATTATTATTTATTATTATTATTAATTATTGTATTATAATAATTATTATATATTATTATTATAATAAACCCCCCGTCCGTTCCCCATTTAAAGCTAAAAAATCCCATTCCCCATTCCATTCTTATCTTCTCCATCTTCTCCACTTGGTTGCCGCCTCCCTCCTCCCGTCCGGTCCTCTCAATCTCACAACAATCTTCCTCTTATCTTCCACTTCTTCTTGCTGGTTCATCAGGTGCCATTAGCTAGTGGAAAGGAAGTGAAAGAAGAAGTTGTTGGTTACGAGTACAAAGTTTCAACAAAAAGGAAATGAAGAGTTAGAGCACTGACTCTCACAATAGCCTGAAACAAGGAAAAGTTATGGATAACATCGCCTCAATTGAAAAATAAAAGAGTAAGGAAAACTTTTGAGGCTCTTTTGCTCTGCTTGCTTGCCTGCAATTCCAGCATCTGTTTTGTATAAAATTTACAGATCTGTTGGGTTTGAGGACGGGAGGGTGAGGGACGGAGGCAGAGTGAGTAACGAGATATAGATGGTAAGGACATTTTAGGATATTTTATTTTCAACGGTAATAAAACGATTGTTCGAAGGTTTGAATGTGTATCGCAACTTATTCAGCTGGAATCGCCACAAAAGAAGCATGTAATACATGCTTTTTTGCAATCAGCGTTCGAGCAATAATTCATGTGGGTCCATGTAAACCATCACGAGTTACACCACGAACCAAACACCTAGAGGGTGGTTAGCATTGTGGTGCGATATGCGATTCACAGATCGCTACGCAATTTGGTGTTTGGTTAACAAAAAATGTATTTTTTTTGTGTGGGACTCACATCAAATTATGTCCAAAACATCAAAGAAAGCTGGAAATTGATGCTTTTGTGATTGCGATAACGATGGTGATTACGTTTCAAAGTGTTTATCTTGTCGAAATATATCAAAATGATATTTTTTTAATTTTTTAAAAATCATTTTAAAATCAGTTTTAAAATATGTTTTATTTAAAAGTATATTATAATATTATTTTTTATTTTTTAAAAAAATAATTTTAATATCAATTTTAAAACAAAATTTTTTTAAAAAATATACTTTTAAAATAAAATGTGAAATAATCACGAAAGGTATTGAGGTTTTTCTTTATTACTATTCAGAATTTTCCATCTTGAATTTTATTATTATTTTTCAGGCTATTATTTTTCATATATTTTGTTTTTCTTTCTATCATATATGTTAGTTGGATTATTTTTTTATTTCAGTAAAACCATTAAATCATGTTTTTTCTAAATTTGATTATTCAATTTAATGTAGTCAAATTCCTATAAAAAATAACATATGCAAATTAAATTCATTAATAATAATAATTATTATCGTAATAAAGTTAACGCAATCTTAACGTTAGCACAATCTCATCTTTATTATTCGTTCAACTTTTAATTGAGTGTGATTCTAAAGGGGTGTCTGGGAGAGAGTTTTTAAAAAAAAATTGATTTTTTTTTATTTTTTATTTTAAATTATTTTTTTTGTGTTTTTAGATAAATTTGATGTGTTGATGTCAAAAATTATTAAATTTACAATATTTAAAAAAATTATTTATATATATATGTATAAATATTTTTTATTTTAATATAATTTCACAAGTTAAAAGCAATATAAAAATCTTGGTAATCAAACACCCAAAACTGTTTTTTTTTCAACCTCCAACTCAACCACAGTTTTAATAAAATATTTTACTGCTTATTTTGAACCACAATAAAAATACTTTTTTTAAACTTTTTTTTTCAACCCCAATCACTAAAGCAATATTACACACATCCTTAAATAAAAAATATAGTTTAACAATCATTGATCGCACCACGACAACAAACTGCCACTAAAGCATGTTCTAGTAGTAGGCTGACTCCATAACTCAAGGCATGATGGCATGAATTGAACTTTATTTGGAATTGTTTTGATATTAATCTTGCGAAATTCAAATTCCTTGGGATTGAATTGCACCCCTCAATTGGTGGATTGATTTCTAAACCAATTGACGTGGTCAAGCTTTGACCTCACAACCCTCAAGGATTTCGCCAGGTGATTTAACACTTGTATCCACATGATCAAATGTATAGTTTCCTTCACAATATTATTCTGTATAGCAAGTATCTGATTCAGTCACAGAATGATGGGTTTTCCTCCATGCTGAGAGGAGAGGAGATCCTGTGACGAAAGAGACTGCCTGTATATAGAAAAAGAAAGAACAGAAACAAAAAGAGCAAACGAGCCATGATTGAAATTGAACCCAGAAAAAAAAATATCCACACATAAAAGTCTGGACATGCCTATCCATATACAGATACAACGAATTCATTAGATAGTTTCAGAAAAAAGAAAAAGAAAACGTCCACGCTTGATATCCCAATTGTAAGAGCATCAGACAACAGACTTGTGTCTAGCTGGAAACCAATGGGGCTGACACTGGCACTTCATCGCTGAAGAACTTGGCAATCTTCTCGGTAGGCACCAAGGGCAAAAACGATGATACCTTGTATCCCTTCTCTGCAGTGCTGAGCACGGTTTGATTGTACTTCTCAGAACAAAAGGCAGCAGTTGGCACAACCACCTGAGCCACTTGAGGGAAGAGTGGGAGCTGATTGAGCTTGCGCCAGGCAGAGACGGCAGCTTGTTCTGCCTTTGGCTCGTACTTGGAGTAGAGCTCCTTGGCTGCAGGCTCGTACTTGCAGTAGACATTTTTCGCCAATTCAGAGGCGGTTTCCTTCACACCAGCACGCTGAACTTCAGAAGCCACTGCTCGAGCTGCCACTGGAGCATTTTGAGCTGCCAAGAGTGCTCGGGATGAAACCTGTTTGACGAGCGGGGGCACATGGTTGTCCATGTTAGTGACAGACTCGTCCACCTGCAAACAAGGGAGGTCTCAATTCACAACCAAATCCTCCAAAATCATGCATGATTGATTGAACAAGGATGAAATTCCAATTCTATCATCACAAGGTATATAAAGAAAAACGGCAATCAGATCATAGACTAATCCTAGCATCTTCAGAGAGGCACAACATTCTTTTCTTCCAAAAAACACGAGATCTTTATACATGACCAATCTGGTTTCCATGCCCTCAGTCTTCTTATCTTATGACCAAATAGAAGAAAAGAACGATTGCATACACGAGCTCAATGACGAACAATAAGCAAAGAATCGGCTAGCCAGAAGGCACAAAAAAAAAAGAATATAAATTAGCTTATAGACATAAAAAGAAAACTATTTTCCTCATCTAAATCATCATAAGCAATGAACACGGCAAGAAAAAAACAATAAGACCTAGGATCAGTCCATCCTCTTCAACCTCATTGACAACACTCACCCTGTCACAATTCACAACAATCTAACTTGAAATACAAATTTTACCAGATTATAAGCAATCAACATTGTAAAACAAAATTGGAACCGATAAGAAATGTCACAATTCACCCTGTCATAGCTCACAATAACACTCCCCCTGTCGGAATTCACAACAATCTAACTTAGTACTATTTTTATCTAAATTATAAGCAATCAACGTAGCCAAACAAAATTGAACCGATAAGACCTAGGATTGGTGCGCATCCTTTTCAACCCCCTCAGTAACACACCCTATCACAATCAATACAGCCTTGCCATACCACTTTCATCTAAATCATGCGTGCATTAAAAAGCATAGAATATCTCATATCAAAAATAACAATAAAGAAACTCAAAAACTAACCTTGCGATCAACAAACTTGAGAAACTCAATAGGAACATCACGAAACTTATCATAAACAGGTCCAACAACACTCTTCACGGTCCCCTCAACAGTCTCCACACCGGGCTTCAACGGACCAGTCTTGTCCTTAGCAAAAATATAGAGGTTTGTAAACGTCAACACAGCATGAACTGCAGCCACTTGCACAAACTGCAAGTACTTCAGCCTCCTCTCCTCCTCCTCTTTATCCTTCCAAAACCCAATTTCCAAAAAATCAATCAAAACAAAATCCCAGAAACCCAATTCCAAAAAAAAAACAAATTAAAAAGAAAAATCAATCAATACGCAATCCAAAAAAGAAAAAACAATTCAACAGTTACTCAGAAAGAAAACAAGAAAAAACCCTTACCAGTTGCTGTTGCATGTTGACATCATTTTCAGCCATGACGACGTAGCAAGACAATTGATCAGGGTCTGTATGTTGAGAAAATTATGGTTTTCGAAATGGGACTACGAATTGTAAAGGCGATGATTTTTTTATATTTATAGAGGAGATCAAGGAAAGGGCACGAATCTCGGTGTGAAAAGGGTAGCACAGAGATCGGTGTGGATGGACGGCTACGGGGAGAGTTGGACTGGCACGTGGCAGGCTGTGATGCGGTGGAATTTTGGCTGGCATCAGGGGGTAGTTGACTCCTAAACTTAGGTGCTAAGCTTGTGTGCTCTGGGATGGCAAGCCTCGCCCGGACACGCTTTCATATCGAATGTTCCAGGAAGCTTATTAAGGTAAGATTTATTATTTTACCTTAAATATATTCA
The DNA here is from genome assembly GCA_032356905.1 of Salix exigua. Taxonomy (NCBI): domain Eukaryota; kingdom Viridiplantae; phylum Streptophyta; class Magnoliopsida; order Malpighiales; family Salicaceae; genus Salix; species Salix exigua. The sequence continues at coordinate 876,914 of CM063592.1, forward strand.
ATTCTTTAAAAACAATTCCCATCAAAATTAGTCGTAGGCACTTTTCATTAATATTAAATTCGGATTATTGATGAAATTATTGCATTATATAAAACATGGTAATTAAATTCTATCTCTTGTCTGTATCAAAACTTAGATCACGAGTAAATAAATTAATTTAAATAATATTAGTTTATATTTTAAATGATATTATTTTGAAAAAAAAAATCAAATCTAATCTTATTTAAGTAGTGAGTTGACATCATCAAAACTAAATTACTTATTTTATATACTTAAAATAAAAAGATAGTAGATGGGGTTTCAAATTTAATCATGTTATACTTAGGTTTAATAATTATGATGTAGAAAAATGAAAAATAATAAATTTATACAATGTCACCCTTTTACATATATTTCATGTGATTTGGGAATAAGATTTTGTTTTCCTAAATAATCCCGTGCAAAATAAGCAAAGTGAGAAATCTAAATTATTTTTATTCAAAATATAATTTTAATAACATGACATGATTAAATATTCCATCAATGTATTACTGTCATACCCTGTTATAGGCATTTTAGCACGGCGGGATCCAAAGTTTGCATCTGGTTACTTGTTTGATATTATATTTTAAAAGTGTTTTTTTTTAATATTTATTATTTTAAATTAAAGTGTTTTAAATTATTTTTATTTGTTGGTGTCAAAAATATTTTTTAAAAAAATATTATTTTAGTGTATCTATGAATAAAAATTATTTTCAAAATCAACATTAATCAAACCCTCAAATATGCATTTAATAGGAGATTATCCGGCGCAAAAATTAATTTGAATCAATTTTAAGATTCATCCAATAAAATCTATTTCTTATAGGAAAAAAATAAAAAAATGAATGATGTGGATTAGCTTGTTATCGAATAAATTGATATAAAGATCTAATAATGATTTGGGCCATTTTACAAAATTAGATATTGAATAGATTTTTTATATTAATATGTTAAAAACAATAATTTATTTTATTTTAACATAAAATACTGCGTTTCCAAACGAGATTCTAGCAACCATGTCAGCAGCAAGTCAAGAAATCTGTCAACTGTCAACCCATCGCATATTGTGCGGACTACACGTGCGTTGCACCCCCCTCGTGCATTTTTGACCAGGCATTTATGATTCATCACCTAACATTCAGAATTAAAATAAATATCAAATTAATACAGTAGCAAATGTCGCTGAATATTTTCTGAATATGTTATCATTTGGAATAATTGTTGAGGTTATTTTTGGAAACAAAATATTTACAAATATATTAAAACATAATTTTTTATTTTCAAAATTAATTTCTAATATTAATATATAAAAATTTTAAAAAACAATTTTAAAACTGTTATTTGATAATTTTAATCCCAAGAATTGACTATTAGCAACGAGCTCGTTCGAGGCCATGTTTAGGACGCACTTGAAAAGTATTTAAAAAAATATTATATTTTTAAATTATTTTTATATGTTAATGTAAAAAATTATTTTTAAAATAAAAACAAAATATTATTTTACTTAAAATAAAAACAATTTAAAAAACAACAACAATAACACTGCTAGACAGAGAATTAAGTTCGGAGAAAGTGGATGGCCGCAAGTCGGTAAAGGATCAGCGGTAATTGTTGAAAATGATAGGTGCACAAAATAAGTCATCTAAAACATGTTCATCTCACCTCTAGTTTTACCGACAATTTACTGTGTATATCACAATAATTTTTTTTAACTTATAATATTTACATGTATCAAATTAGTTTTCCCAAAAACTCCTTAATACATCCGTACCAAAAACCCGTCAAGATTAAAAAAAAAGTGTATGCTAGGAAACATTACCCTCAAAACATGTATTTTATGAGTCCAAATAAACAGTTAAAATTTCAGTTATTCTAGACTTCTATAAATAATACATGTTCTAATTTAAATTTAATACTTATTATACAAATCACAATTATCTAACATCATATACAACCACGACGCACTCAAAAGCCCTTTGGATTTGCATTACATCAAATCAAATCGAGTCTAGTCTACAACTATAATAATAAATCAACAAATCTATCAATTCCTCATTCATGCATCTATTGTATGAATGTTTTATTCAAAACCCACCAAAAAAAACTTTAGTTTTAGCATAATAATAATAAATAAATAAAAACTTAATTCCAGATAAGCTCAATCTATAAGAAAAATCTAAAATCAAAATAACGTCATTTTGATAAGTTTCTTTTTTTAAAAAAAAATGGTCAGTTCTAAACCAGCTTGAACAAGTCACATGGTTTTTTTTTTTTTTAAAAAAAAAGAAAAACGGATTATTGGTCGGTTTTTAACTAGGTTGATCAAGTCAATTTTTTTTTTTAAATGAGTCCACTAAGTCTTTTTTTTGTCCAGACTGGCTACAAAAGGCTATGGTAAATGTCTGGAATAAATAGTACACTAACACTAATTTCTAACTTTTTATGAAAATTGTTTTTAAAAATATTTATTGTGTTAAAAAACATCAAAATAATAAGTATTTTAAAAAATATTTTTAATACCAATATATTAAAATAATCTCAAATTACTAAAAAAAAAATCATTCAAGGCAAAAACAAAATTGGTACAAACACTACCAAAAAGCGAAACATGATATCCCAGCAGTGTAAAAGGAAAATCTTTAGAGGACCCTTGTAAAAAAAAAATTCGGTGGTTTGGCAAAGGTACCGCAATTCGGGTTGTAGCTGGTTTTTATTCATGATTGCACTCATTGTATTTTAAAAATATTAAAAAAAATCAAATTTTATTGTATTTTAAATTAAATATATTTTAATATTTTAAATTATTTTCATATATTAATATCAAAAATAATTTTTTAAAAAATAAAACAATTATTTTGATGTAATTTAAAAAAAAACACTTTCAAATTTAATTTACCTCCCATTTCCATACAGAGTACAGACAGGGTGGACAGATGGACCCATCAATAACAAACACAACATGGGCGATGTTATTTTCACTGCTTCAAGTTATTCAATCGCTCCCTTTTCACGTGAAGGGCTTTAATTTGTCACAAATCAAAATCATAATAATAACTATAGCTATAACACAACAAAAACCGGTGTTGGTCCATGCTCAACTCAATCTTTAATTTTCTTTTAAAACCCGGTGTTCTAGTTAGAAAATCAGGGTCGTCAGATTAACCTGCTCGGTTCAATCCCAAAACCCTTGAAAAGATAGTTAGATTAACCTGTTGAAGTCAATACCTGGTTATTTTCTTTTTAAAAAAAAAACATCGAAAGAATATGTGTTCTAGGCTTCTAGCTATAGCAGCTCTGCTATCGGGCTAGTTTTGTAATATTGATTAATTCCGAAACAGTTACAATTTACAAACACCCCCACACCCCAAAAAAAAAAAAAAACTGCCGGTCCACTATGAGAATTTCCATGAAATGCTCGCACACAAGTCCCTAGAATATTAGAATTGCTCAACAATCAGGAACCAAAGATGAAAAAACCTGTCTATCATATTAATAACTAATAAACAAGGCTCAGATGTGGAATTAACACTATGATTTAAAAATATTTTCCACATTAAAATGCCCAAAATTATAAAAAGCACCCAGAAATATCATTTTTTTAGATAAAAAACAAAATTTGAAAAACATAAAAAAAATAAAAAATCAACTCACTAAATCGCTGTCCAATCGAACACAAATCAATAATAATTAAGAATGAATTAAAGAGAAGAGTATGAAATTACACACATCCATTTTTAAGATAAATCAAACTCAAACCACAGATCTCTCCACCAAAATTATCAAATCTAGAAGCTTGGAAAACCCCATCGCCAGAAGAAGAAGAAGAAGAAAGAATAATAATAATAATAATAATAATAATAATAATCTCTTACAAAGACATTCAGATATAGTTATGACAACAATATTTCCACCAATAACATCAAAGACTCAACACCACCAACTCCGTTCCCTGTCGTTTCCCCTCAAGTATGGCAATCAAACCCCTTTTTTTTATGAGGAAAAAAAAAGAGAAAGTAAATAAATAAAATTCAATTCCTGCACCTTGTGATGCGACTGCATCCACGGCTATAAGGATTGGCCTGGGCCCCCCTCCGGCAATTATAGTATGAAGCACCACGCCTGGAGCAAGGGACATTGTTCTTCTGAAGCGCACCATAGCTGATGTATCTGCTGGTTGCTAAAATACGCCTGTTGATCTCCGTGTCCATCTCGAACTCCTCTCCGTCCTCGGCCATGCACTCTGCTATGGACCCCTTGTTGCAGATTGGTGATCTGGTGGCGGTGGTGGTGGGAATCCACCCCAGATGGTGATCCCCGCTTCCTTGAACGGTGGATGATAAGCCCACCACCGTCAAAATCAAGATAGTGGCGGAGATCAAGAAACAAGAGCTCCACCTTGCCATTTCTTGAACGAGAATATACAAAATAAAAAACTCTCTTTCTAGCTAGGTTTCTTTAATCAAAATGGTTTCCTGTGGGCTTCTTTTCTCTCTCTATAGGGATGGCACTGTGTTGTGTGTGCTAATGAGCTTATAAAGTTTCTTTATTCTATTCTCTTCATGAGGTTAAGAGTAACAGCTAAGGGCTTTGCCGAGTTGAAGACTCGTCAGCTTTTCATGATTGACTTTGATGTTGCTCTCTATTTACCATGTTGCCACTCCTTTTCTTTCAAATTTCAAGTTCATGGGCAGCCACTAACTATAAAGATAAGTACGCCTGTTTTTATTTTATTTTATTGAAAGGTGTTTTTGTGAAGATTTATTTATTTTATTTTAAATTCTTAAGTTGTTTGATATATTGATTTTAAAAATATATTTGATTGTGTGTGTGTGTGTGTATTAGTATGTTTTCAGGTAAAAATTATTTTAAAAAATTAATTGTTATTATATATCAGAGCTCTAAAACATAGCATTAACCATTTAAGTTTTGATTGTCACTATATTTTAAAAATATTTTAATTTTTTTTTATTTTTAGTTTTAAATTAATTTTTGGGTATTTTTAAATCATTACACATATGTTAATATTATATTATTTTAATATATTTTTAAATGACAAATATTTTCAAAAATAATCTCCGTAAGCTATAAGTTAATTAATTTAAATAAAAATCAATAAATTTTGATTGAATCGTTGATGGCAAAGGTCTAGACGGGGTTATATTACAGGTAATTTCTTTTATATTCCATACAAATTACCTTTTTTTTTAAGCGAGCAATTAAACTCATGATTCTGTGTGGAGTACAGAAGAAACTAGAAAGCATCATTGGGGCTTAATTTTAATATGTGGGAATGCTGGGCCAGATGATAAATTTCAAATATAAACTGCTGAATATTAAAGATGTCATCATCGCCGTGCTTGGAATTATGTCGGTCGTTAATTAGCGAGAGAAGGCTTGTTGCATTGACATCTCACCGCTAGTGGATTACAACTACGCATGAATTGATGTTTTGAGAGAACAATGCCAGTTGGATTATTTTTACTTAGTATTTTAATTTTCTTTAATTTTCTAAGCTTTTTAACTTTGAATTAAATATTTTTATTTTATTTTTTATATGTCGAATATCAAAATAATTATTTGCCAGAACAGATTCTACCAAGAATTCAATGCCGTCGATGTTTTAATTAAGGCATGGAATAATAAGTTGACCAATATTTTCGAAAGAATTTGAAAAAAGAAATTTATTTTTTATTTCAAGTTTTTTTTTATGTTTTTATATCAATCACATGTATCAACATCAAAAATTATTTTTCAAAAATAAAAAATATATTATTTTAATATATAAAAAATTATTTCAAGCTGATAAGGATAGATACCACATCATCATCATCGCTGGATCCATGCAAAATTTATAGACAAAATGGGTGGGAGATATTGTAGATTGCCAGGGAGGAGGCTCTTGGCAAAAGTTTGGCATCAATCCTCACCTAAATGCTTGCCCACTAACAGCAAGCATGAAAAGGAAAACTGCAAATGTCAACTTCGTCGCCAAAACGAACAAAGATGGACATATTCCTAGGTCCCTGGCTTAAATTTACAAGTACTAGCTGGCTGCTTGTCTTTTCCTCTCTCCTTCTTGCATGATAGTTTTGTAGGCAGAGAGAGAGAGATGGCGAGTGAATATTATTAATTAATTATTTTATATAAAAAAATATAATACTCTATAATATATTTTATATTATTTTTTTTATATTTATTTTTAAGTTTAAAACTTGTACGTGTTCATATTATCTTATACTTAATTTTAATCAAATTATATTTAGGTAATGAGATTTGAAATCTTGACCGCTGGGTAAACAAGACTCTGGTATCGTTAAAGAATCATCTCATTTAAAAGATAAAATTGTTGGATGAAGCTCTATAATAAAATTTATATTATTCGAAACAAAATTAAAAGAAATTGTAGTTATTAAACTTTGTTGTAAATTTAAAGCTGATTAAATCAGATTTGTTGAGTTCAGAATCAAACAACTAAAAATTGCAAGCTTAAATTAGATTTTTAACAACAATACATTGAAAATGATTTATAAATACAAAAATATACTATAAAGTAAAAAAAATCAGAAATATTTTTTAAACTCCATACCAAACATATTCCAAGAATCTTAACCGAAACACGTTTTCTCTTCCCCACATGCCCCCATTCCATTTTAGCTCGCCGCTGCATCCGTCACCGTTAAATAAAGCGCGTTTTCCCTTCCCGGTAATCATCATGACGCCAATTAGCATTTTTGTTTAATTTATTATTTAAGTTTAGACTTCTTAGATAGTTATCTTATGATGGCAACAATCGAAATTAAACATTAAATATCGTAATTTACATTAAAAAATATATGATTTGAACGTGTGGGTCTCCCTATGCGCCACGTGCCTAGCTCTCATGGAAAAGACCGGCATGGCTGGGGTTTTTTCTTTTCCATTTTGTTAATTGGCCTTTTTTTTATCATTGTTTTCTAATTTTCTATCATATAGCATGTGGTTTTTTTTTCTTTTCCATTCTCTTTTTGTGTTTTACAGAAAAAGATTAGGAAATAAATGGAATCTTTTTTTCTTTTTTCCTTTTTAAAAAAAATGTATACGCAAATCTATACGATGTGTTTTTGTACATAATAAAGTCCATGCGATCATTTTAATTGGAGTTCAATATTTTTATACATGTAATTTTTTTAATATAAAATTAAAAACCAGCAAAAAATTCAAATTGGATGAAAAAATCAAGCCAAATAAATCATGTTACTCAATTAATAACCGATCAAATATTTGAGTGATAAAATTAAAAAAAAATTAAAAAGCAAATGCAATTACAATGGATAAAAAAACTAAAGACTTGGTCTTTCGAGTTAGGAAGGCTAGAAGCTCATGGAACTTCACAAAAAAAGCTCAAAATTATTCATGGTTGACTAGGATAATTTTTTTTTACTAAACGACATTAACTAACAGGGTAAGTGCCGACGTGAACAAATCTGTTAGATACGGGGTCATGATTTTACAGATCGTGATAGACGGTGTATATGCGTCCCAAAACTCCCTTGTCAACCGTCTATTATTAATCTTATATATATATAATTCTTTCTTTCTTTATTATATAAAAAAAATCCAGGATGCTAAAAACATTCTTTATATTACTTATAAATACCCTTAATTTTTAAAATTCTCAAACAACTTTAAAATTATTTTAGTTCATGATAGTGTAAATACTGATACAATTGAAAATTTTAAAATTCTATCTTAAATTTATTAAGTTTAAATTTTAAGTTATATTATGAGAAAATTAAAATTTGCGGGGACAAGATATTTTTATAATAATAATAATAATAATAAAGTTTTAATATCCAACAACTAAACCAAATATAACAATGGAATTTTAATAAATTCACATGTTTTTCTTGCCCAATAATCCAAGATTAACTCGACTCACCCCGAATAAAATTTAATCATGTTTAAACTTGTCAAATTAACTTGTAATCCAATTGAAATGGCTCGATCCAACTCGAATAAACTCTACCGAGTCATTCATCGCACAGTATTCCTTTCAGAGCACAGGCTTAGCATCACATTACCACTGGCACTGTCAAATCATGCCGATCCACCCCAGGAAATGAAAGTTAAAAACAGGTAGGCTAACACAGTGAGCAAATCTAATCTTCTCCTGTTCTAAGCTCCAGGATCAAATCAAGGGCTGCAAGATGAATCCATTTTAAAATGAATGATCAGATTTGCTTCATGATGAACAGAGGGCCTATGTAATTAATGCACTGTGATGGATGACGAGCCATCCACCGATCCCATATGCCACAGAACCTTTGGAGGTTGGCAGCTTGCAATCCAATGTCCTTTCACTGATAACGTCCCATAAACGAGACATACTTTCAAGGTCGGGTCGATCCAATCACTGTGCAGTTAGAAAGTCGGTGTCCGAGGAAGAAAATTGGGTGGAGCCACATCAGCGCAGCACAAAACTTGCATGGACATGTCAAGCTTTTCAATGAGTATCGCATGGAGCATCCATTTGATGTTATGCATGGGCATGTACATGAGGAGGAGGACCCGTCTGTACAATTAGAATTATATTTTTTAAAATATATATAAAAAATTAACAGGGCAAGAATTTTTTGTGAGTTTTCACCGTTTGAAAAATGAAAAAATCAACAATATTCTTATCATCAACTTTTATTTTTTTGTCTTATCTGATAGCTAAAAAGTTATTTAACTGGTCACGAAAACAAAATGACTATAACACCGTTGCCCAACCAATGTTTTTTAAAATGATTTCAAGGGTAAAAATGTAGTTTAGCTATTTAAAAAAAAGAAAAGGATGCAAAAGTAATTAAATTTTATGTACTAAAGGGTAATAAAATAATTACATTGTTATAATTCACAATAAACTGTCTAAAGCTACAGTAAACAATCCCACAATTTAGTTTTTCTTCTTGATTTAAAGTGTAATTAAAACTGTTTTTTATTAAAATGCTCAAAATAATATATAATTTTAAATTATATTTTAATATTAGCGTATCAAAATTATCTTAAAACATCAAAAATATTTTTTCTAGAGATACTTTAAAACACAATACCAAATAAATATTTAATCATCTCAATATTAATAGCTAGGCTGAGAACATGATAACGATTGCTTTGTGAAATATTTTTACTTGAATATATATATATATATATATATATATATAAAATAATATTTTGTTTTATAAAATGTTGTTTCAACTGTGCTTCAAACAAATACTTGTAAGTAATAAAGATGGTAAATTTGTGTAAATATACAACTTGTTGTATAAAATATATTTGAAAGTTATTTCAAACCACCAGGAGAACCTGTTGAAAAAAATATCTTTTTGCAATGGAAATTGAAGAGACCAGGGATGGTGGTTTTATGCATAATTCAATCCAAGCTTTGATTTAAAAAAAAATAAACCATGATTAAAAAACAGGTATTTCCACTTACATGGCCTGGGCCAAGTCTCAAGTGGGCCAGTCATCGGGCTTCAGCCCAAGGAGATAAACTGGTATTTAGCAGAAACATGAAGAGATGCAAATTTATAGAGCTCGAGCAGATTCACAATAGTAGAGGATCCTTAGTTTGTATTGGTCTTCACAGTAAGTATAGAAACGAAGGTTGCTAATTTTATCTCAATAAAACGTTTTTTTTATATTTTAAATAAAATTATATTATTGTATTTTTCTTTTTAAAAAAATATTGAAATGGGCTCCATAAAATTAACATGGTTAAAAAGGTTATTGCGTCAACAAGCCGGGTTTGATAGCTCATGCAAACAAAAGGCCATAAGAAACGGCAGCGTCTCAAGTCAAGACTCTAGAGGGGTAGTTTCGTCCATATATCCTCACACCCATACACTAGGGTTTGTGTCATATATAAAATCCGCAAAGAAATCCAGCATCTCCTTCTCAGCTTACCCTAGCAGTGGCAGTCTCTCCTCTTTCCGGTACTCTCTCCCCCTCCCTTTTCTCTTCCAATAACTGTGGCTCGCGCAAGCTCTCTTAACAAGGTTTGCTTGTAAAATTAGGTGATCGAGAGCTTTAACTGAATTTTTCGATAGCATAACAAGAAAGTCAAGATGCAGAACGACGAGGGACAGAACATGGATCTTTACATCCCTAGGAAATGGTAAGTTAACTTCCTTTATGTTTCTCGTCTCGGTTTAGTTTTGTTCGGATTCAGAATCCCAGTTAAGAGTCTATTATGTACGTGTTGTCCTTGCAGCTCTGCCACCAACAGGCTTATTACCTCTAAGGATCATGCGTCTGTTCAGCTTAACATTGGTCACTTGGATGGTAATGGCCATTACACTGGCCAGTTCACCACTTTTGCTCTCTGTGGTTTCGTCCGTGCCCAGGTATTTCTCTTTTCCTTGCTCTTACAATTGAAAGCCAGTTATTTTGTTTTGTGATTTTCTCATGTGCTATGTGATAAAATGTAGGCTGTGTAGTTTTTGTTTAATAGTCTTATAGTGGTTATATTTTGACCTATGTAGATGGAGTTTTAGTTCTGTTTAATAGTCACTGAGAGCCTGGTACCATTTTGTTTAAATGTAATTGCTTACAAGTTCTTTCATTGATGTTCTTATGTTTGGTCTGTTGGATTTATTTTTACAATTATATTTATCTATTTTGATGAAGAATTTCATGGTTTTTTTTGGTTTTTTATTTTTTTTTGTCGAGTGGGAAATTTTGTTTCCTGTGCTCTGCCCAATGATGCACTAAACAACTGTGTTGAACGGTTGCAAATGGCTGTTCATTGCTGGCCTTCACTCATCACCACCTCCACCTCCACCTCCACCTCCACCACTACACCACACATTCATTCACTGTGGTGATTTGTGAAGGCCTTTGATGAATCCTGTTTGCGATAAATCGTGTATGATTTTCAGAAGCTATGAGATCTGAGGGCATTTTAACACTTATTTTATTTTTTCAAAAATAAACTATGTATATTATATGGAAGGTTTATTGCAGCTAACGCTTTTTTCAGTCATCTTTTGCTATTGGATAATGAAACTTCTAGACCTATGTAAATATTTTTTTTAGGATACAAATCACTGTCATGGATTTTTTGAGGTTTAAATCTAGTTCAGGGAAGGGTTAATGATCCCTGATAGAGGCTCTGTCCAGTAAAAGTTTATGATGACTCCTTTTTGGTTCTGTCTTTCTCGCATGCTGTTTCCTTCACTTTTTGCCTACTTGCTTAACAGTTCACTCTGCCATTCTCTTACAATATAATATTTAGCTATCTATTTTGATGAAATCTGGTCACTGCTGCTACAGTATTTTTTTTTATGTATGCCATAGTATTTATCTATCTATTTTGATAATGGTTTTTGTGTTCTAGTAAACAAACTTTGATTTTACATTTTTTTGTCCGGGATCCTGTTTTATTATTCTAATCCTGGCCTGAGGATGCGCAACATTAGCCTTGTTGAATGCTTGCTGATGCAATGGTCATTGCTAGCATTCACTGACTACCACTTTCACTGACTCCTCCACCACCTCCTCCCTTTCACACGCATTGATATGTTTTGGTGGTGTGATCTTTGTAAATGTGTTGCCCTTTTGGATGCCTTTCATCCATTCATTACCATGTATTTAGCTCCGTTTAGAGATATAGATCTTTTGTAAATGATTTCGCTAAACTTAACGTAAAACGTATCAGGTTCCTTGGTTTTCCTCACTCGTAGATATACTATACTGCTTTGCTCGCTGCTCTTTTAAGATATTCAACTCACGAGGGATATATTTGACATTTACAGGGTGATGCTGACAGTGCTGTGGACAGGCTTTGGCAAAAGAAGAAGACTGAGCTCCGCCAGCAGTAACTGCGTTAGAGAATGCTTTTTTCTTTGTCTTGAACATTGTTAGCGCGGCAAAAACTGCTATCGTTTTCGCGAGCCATGTTAAGTTTAGTTCTCTGCCTGAACAAGTTAATCTTTTACTTAGATGGATCATATTTTGAAGAACTTGTATCCAAATCTTTTTTTTTAAATTAATTTTTTTTGCGAGTTTGAACGTCATGAACCCCAACTGGGGTTGGTTTATCTCCGTTACAGGTAAGGCCTTGTTTGCTACTTCCTTTAATTTAGACATACCTTTTATTTACAAATGGAGGTTAAATTAACGAGTCAATAAATAAAAAAATAACTGAAGTTCTGTTAAAATAAGGTTTGAAATTCTAATTTGATTTATTACATATTTAAATTATTATTTTTTGATTGTTTTTTTTCAAATAAAAATAGTTAGAAATACAGAATTTCAATTGTTTTTGAAGATAAAAATAATTAGTAATGTAGATTGGAGGCAAACCATTAACGTGGTTGATCAATCTTCTTCTCCTGAATAATGGTTCAGATTTTGTTTATTCTATTTTTATATGTTCCTATGTATAAAAGAAAGTTATTGTTTCAAAAGAGTATATCAAATTTGACCTAATGATTAAAGGTCAGTCCTAATGACTCTTTTTTATGATGAATCTGAATTTGTTTAATAAATTAATAGTTGAACATTTATTTTACCATAATTGTAATAATTTAAGCATAAAGTATGCCATTAAAGTGTATGATGTTGATGACCCAGAATTTATCATGGATTTGCGAGAACTTGGAATGATTGGGCCATAAATCATAGAACAAATTTGAATAACCAAGGGAAAGCGTAGAAAGGAGGAGAGCTGTTTAAACTTTAAAGGTCAGATCATAATATATCTCAGCCAAGCTGGTCAGGTTAAATTTAAATATGTGAGCTGATATATCCTGAATCGATACACTCCCGGGGGCAAAGCCTTGCAACCCAGAAAAATATCTCCAGGTGGCTTTCCCGGCAAGGCGAGCTGATATCGATCTGTGTTGGCCTTGGATAAGTTGAAAAACAACAGGAGCTTCAAAAACCACTGGCTGGAGAGGCAGATGGATTGGACTGGAGGAATCAGGTTCCTGATAAAATGAAAATTGCTCAGAAAATGACGACAGGAATATGCAGATGCCATGTTTGATTGACTGAGCTTAACATGAAATGTCAGAGTGTGATCCCGCCCTCGCAATCTCCAATCCAAGTTCCCCCCTCTCTTTCTGCAGAGATTTTGATATAGTGGCCCTGGCCCTGGCCTGCTTATCCCTGAAGCTTCTCTCCGGGGTTTTGCAGCAGAAGCTGACGAGGCTCACCAGCACCACACTAGACGAATAATTCTGTGCTTAAAAAAACTTTAAAATGGACACCGAGAATAAGAATAAAACAGTAAGATTCTCCTTCGATATCAAGCTTGGAATGTCAGATGATCAGTCCAGTGGGGAAGAGAATATGGATACAGAAGAGAGCTTTCTAGATATCGAAAAAGATCTGCAAAGGAAGCTGTTTCGGCAGCGAAATTCTGGAAAAAAAAGGGTTTAAATTAATTTCAAGGTTTAAGAATCAATGCAAACGATTCCATCTTTAAATAAATATAGTGTAGGTCCTACCAAATTCCTCATCTACTCAGCACCACGAATTCATTAAATAATTATAAATATGTTTTAGATCTTGTCTTTAATTATATAAGTTAGAACAGCACATTATAAAGTGTTTTATATGTAAGTAAACATATTTTTAAGAAATCACAAACATAAAGTTTTAATATTCTTAAATTCATTGTCTTAAACCAAAACCGTACAATACCAATTAAATCAGTTAACATAAGGTGATTAAAATCATATTTGATTATTAATGTTAATTTATTAATTTTTGTCACTATTAGAAAATAGAAGAGTGCTGCTCCAAGCAGTCTAATTAAGTCAAAACGGAAGGTAACAAAGAAGCATTCTGCTTAGGATGACTTGGGTGTTTGATAACATAATTGTGGTTTATTTTGAAAATAATTTATTTATATATATAAGATATTGTGTTTGATAATATAATTTTCAATTGAAAAGCAAGACTCATCATGAAAAAGAAAATCACAAATGCTTTTTTATTTTTTTTTTAAATTATATACATATATATATATATATATATATATTTAAGATATTATGTCAAAAATAAAATTTGAAAAATAAAAAATTTATTATTTTAAAGCTAAAACTTTACCTTTCATATATCTACATACAGTACAAAAATACCTCCCTCCCCTGATCATAGACTTGTACAGGCAGAGTCTAAGTTCACTGCCACAATCTGTGAATAAGCCATGCATTGTCACATAACTGAGCATGCATTAGGGTTTTCATCGCTAAAAATCTCGAATGAACCGGACGGCTGTGGCGGATATGGATCGGAATCGGAGGGCGGAAGCAGTACACAAGCGGTGGAATACGGCGGGGCATAGTATGAGGCACCGTTACAAGTGCTAGGGTATGCGACGCTGCTGCTCACAGCGTACACCGTGGGTGCATACCAAGTTGTTGCTGGGTATTCATACACTTGATTTTGACGTGGAGGGCTGCGATTGGCGGGCTGTTGGATATGGACATGAGCATGCCCAAGACTTGGTGATCCAGTGCCTGCTGGCGCATGGCCAGAATGTTCACCCTCATCACCGGTGGTGTTATTCCCTGTATGCCCCTTCTTCTTTTTCTTCTTCTTCTTCTTCTTCTTCCCACCCCCAGCACTACTACCCCCAGTTCCAGCCTCACACTCACCGCCAACTTTGTTGTCCGTCACCGGTGACTGGCCACCTCCCGGTGAGGTAGCAGTCTTCTTAGCAGTAACCTCGTCAATCCTTACTTCCGTGACTTGAGCACAACCACCTTCATGACCCCCAACAACGCCATGGCAGCCTCCACCGTGTTTAGGAGAAGGGTCTTGGATTTTCACCACTATATTCTTGACTTTAACTTCTTTCTCATTCTCGCCATCATCGCCTTCTTCATCGCTGCTTTCTTCGTCACTTTCTTTCTCTTTCTCTTTCTCTTTCTCTTTTCCCTTTCCTTTCTTTTTATCTTTCGGATTGTTATCAGCCTTTTCAGGCCACAGCTCTGCATGCTTCCCTGTCTTTTTTATAAGCTTCTTGATTAAAGTATCTGCATCAACATTCCCTATCACTGTGGCCTTTTGTTGCCGCAGATCAACATCAGCGGTGTAAACACCTACAGATACAGTATGGAAAAACTAGCAGCTTTAATGAAGTTCATAACTAGAATCAAGGGTTCAGTCGTTAAATCAAAATTAAAAATGACGAAGAAAGAGTGGAATTAACAAGAACCCGGATGGGAAAATTGAGAGACAAACTATAAAACTTCTGTAGGCTAAACATGGTGGAAAAAACAGAAGGAATCGATTAAGGTTTCAATGAGTTTACACTCTACATACCATCTATGCTACGCAAGATCCTTTTGACCTTCTTCTTGCACCCCTCACAATGAACCGAGACTTTCAAGACCCATGTCTGAAGAACAAATTAAGGAAAATGAAGCTAAGAACATGGAAAAGAAGGCAGTTTTATCATAGAAAGTTCGATGATTTCCTTCTGGATTCATTAATTAATCACCTTGTACTTGAGAGGAGGCTCTGTGCTTTCTACCGTTGCTGCTTTCCTAGCCTCTGACCCTGCTGCCATTACTAGAGTTGTGGGTGTCTGGTCTGCGTGAGGAAGAGAGAGCCAGGGGGGAGGAATTTGAAAAGGAGTGGAAGTGCTCAAGAACACTGAAAGATGCGAACCTGCAATGACTCGACGAGAAAGGAAAAGGAGAGATCGATGTAGGGCCTGAATGTTTATGCTTGGTGAGATGGAAATTGAAAATAGTGAACCTGCTGACTACTGATATGTGGCACACCAAAATTTTTAGACTTGATTTAATTATGTTATAAATTATTAGCGATGCCTGATTAATTAAAATAGCATTTGATACCCTTATTTCCTTTTTTTATTTGGAAAATATCAAATTTGGTATTATAAACAAACAAACAAAAACTTTATAAAAGAGATCACAAATATAATTTATATTATTATTCAACATAATCACTGAAGTAAAAGTTTTTTAAACTTAAAATTTATATAAACTCATTATTTTGTGATTGATTTTTTTCAAATAGAATAAGATAGTCAGATTCGAACCCGTGATCGCTGAGTTAAAAAGATTTTAATATCATGTAAGAAAATCATCTCATTTAAAAATTTAAGTTGTTAGGTGAGACTCAAAATATGAATTATATTATTCACTAGTAGCTATAAACATCAAATTATTGGACTTCATCTGTGGTCACAAAGATATTTGATGCTTTTGTCTAATAGGTTGAGATTAAAGTGCAAATCCAGGTTTAAAAAAGTTTAAGTTGAAATTGTACAACTTTATTGCATAATTATTCAACTATGGTTCTGGTGAATATTTATTAAATCAAATATAACTTAAATTTTATTTTAAATTAGAGTTAACATTGAATTAATCACTCAGACTGATATGCAAAATTGACATATAGCCTGATTAATTTAATCAAGTCCATATGAAACCTGACCAAATCAAATCTTAATATTTATCTGTAGATTTAGAATAAGGTTTTTTTAATTATGTTCTTATTATAAGTCTATTGTGATGTGATTTCTTTTCTCATTATTGAAGGTATTTGATTCCTAAATTACTATAATGGTTTGCTTGGAATAATTTTGATGGACCCTTACCACCTTGCTCTATCAATGCCACGTGACAGCATATACGTGCCATGTCAAAAATTCAAGATTAACTAGTTACTTTTTTATATATATTTTTTACTTTAAAAGTTTTAAATTAATATTTTTTATTATATATATCTATACTATTTTAAAAACATCTTATACCACAATGTACAGTTGTACACAAGCAAGACTACTATTTAACACAGTAGAAAGAAAAAGGAAGAGGAGACCACGAGGCTAGTAGTTTGACAATTGAAGGATTTTAAGCAAGCTGCTGCTTGCAAGGTAAAGGGTAATGACGGTAATTTTATTTTTCTATTTTTGTTTTTATTTTTCTAAAAATAGAAAGGAAAAACTTGTTTGTTTAATTTATTTCTGAAAAGATAAAATAAAATACTATTTAGAAAAAGACAGATATCCAGTGGCCCAATACGAATTTGTCGGCCCAACGACCTCAATCTGCCCATAAAAAGGTTTCCTTATTTATACCCATCTCTGGTAAGCAGGTCTTTTCTGGAATCCGCATTTCTTTCCTTTCCAATATGTTTTGAAAACATTTCTGAGTTTTTTTTTTGGTTTTAAATTAACTTTTTTAATAATTTCCGCATTTCTTTCCTTTCCAATATGTTTTGAAAACATTTCTGAGTTTTTTTTTTGGTTTTAAATTAACTTTTTTAATATTTTTAAATTATCTTGGTGTGCTGATGTTAAAAATAATTTTTAAATAATAATAAAATATTATCTTAATATAATTTTAAACAAAAAAATATTTTTAAAAACAATTTCAATCACCAACCATTCATTCATGGCCGAGTCGGTCATCTTTCATTTTTCTTTCCAGTTACTTATAAGTCCCAACGTGATGTTAACCCCATTTTTTGGATGGGTTGACTCGTGGATTAATGGGTCAATATATATATATATATATATATATATATATATATATATTGAAGAGTAGAGACGAGAATCATAAACTCCAATGTATATTTCTGATGAGGACTCTAAATGACAATGTACATTTACCAAGCAAGAAATCTTTTACCCCGAGGACTAGAAAAAACCTAAACATCATACAAAGAAGAAGATGAATATCAATATTCTAAAGAAGAAAATTTTAGAAATTCTCTTTATGGAAATCGAATTTGGTTGAAGTTTTCCTGGAGAAATCTTGAGCTAATCTTCTTAGTTCTCCGGTCAATCCCGGTGCTCCACAGTAAAACACTCCTGCAACAAGAACAAGCGACAATCAGCTAACTAGCTCGGCGATGAAATGCAGTACTTTCATTTTTTTAAACATGAACTTGGAAGATTAGTGTTAAGACAAGGCGATTTACCAACTCTTTGATCAGGATAATTGACAGCTACATGCTTGAACACTTTTCGCCAATTAGGCCTGGCAAAATGTGTCTTCACTCTTGTTTCGGAGACTATATCGACGCCATTTTTAGCATGCTGAAGAGATTGAAGCATGGTGATCAAAGCGGACCGAGCATCTCCTTCTTCGTAAACACTTGTGCAGTAATTATGAAGCTCGATGACTCTGTCCTGATCATAATCAGCCACCTCGTTCATTACACCTCTAAACCACTCGAACGAGCCCTGCTCGCGAGTGACCCAGTAAAAGTAAGCTCGTTTGGTTGCGAAAGGCTTTCTGGTGTTGCCCTTCATGCCGCTCTCTACAATCCCCTCTTCCAATTCCTTTTTCTGCTTAATGTTGTTGAGCACATCTTTGACTATGCTTATCAGAGGGGTGGCACCAATTCCGAGCCCGACAAGAAGGAGAACGTCGTAGTTCTTGTAATCCTGTGCCGGCGCCCCATAAGGCCCGTCAATCAGTAGCCTTGGCAACCTGCTAATGTACAGGATCATCACTATGATCTATACAGCTCAAATTCAAATAATTATTTGGAAAAAAAAGGTGCTAATGAGAAGGAAATCAAGCAATTACCTGGGCTGATTGTCGCGCTGTGCCATATCGGCTCTTAGAAGGCCACTTTGGTTGATTGATGCTGGCTGACACACCTGCAATATTTGCGCACCCCCACAAGAAAAAACAATGAGAGGAGCAAAATGTTTAGCTGTGTGAAATGGATTTTTCCAGGAATCAGTGGGTATAAGAGTGATCAAGATTTTGAGCAATTCTTGCCAAGGAATACCTTAGAGAAAACAGCTTTGAGTTGCGATGTCCAGTCACCTAAGGTTCGAATATGGATGCTCAAATAATCATCTCCAGGAGCTGAAGTAATTGAAAATGGATGCCTGAAATGCACAGCAGCATATATTTTTGCTTCATTTTATGTCCACGTTAAAAAAAAAGAAGTGAAAAAACATAAACTGAAAGATGATCAATCGTTACCATTGAAATCTAGAAACAGCAGAGCAATTTACAAACACGTATTGCCCACTAGTGTATCGAAATCCTTGTGGTTTTGACATATGCAACGAGAGTACATTTCCAGGGTACACTGCAACCTGAATGTTGGAGATGAAAATATATCAGTTCTGCTTCTTAATCGAATACCAAATACATAAAGTTGTTGCTCAAAATATTGATGAGCAGATGAACATGTACCTTTAATATTCGCACGGATTTATAACCTGATCGAAAGGCACGAATCAAGCGTTCACATGCATATAAGAGAACTGGGACGGCAAGATACATCCATGTCTGTCAAAGGCAATGCAAGAATCATTAGGCAAAGTCATGGTGATTCAGTATAATTGTTAGTGTTAATCCAATGATTGGAGTGGCTTAATTAATTATAATTACGAGAAGCTTACCGTTTTCTTGTACCATTTCTTGGAGAGGTAAAGATAGTATCCGTGGATGATGAAGAGGGCATAGACAACAACGAATAAGTGATGTGAATACCAGAAGGCATTGAATCCTGTTAGCCTTTTTAGGGTTTTAGGGAGGCTTATTAGCCTGTTCCGGCGGAACCAAGGCTGAGCTAATGTATAGGCTATGGCCATCAGCACCAGCATCACCACACCGGTCCAACCCTCGGTCCCTTTCACAAACCACCAGTAGTCGTCAGGCCGGTGCTCGCCAAAGAATTGCTTCATTGGCTCGTACTCGTCATCGGTGGCATGTAGTAGCCTAGGAAAGTCACATGTAAGATGGGCACCTGCATGGAGCCCAACTCCTATAGCAATTCCCAGAGCAATCACCTGCAAAATGCAAGCCAAAGAAATCATTCAACTCAGACCTGAATGGAGCAATAAAAAAGTAAGATTTCCCCCATTTTCTTCAATGGATTGTACCTTATGGAAGTTGATGTTATCATCAAAGGGAACAGCCATTCCCAACTTGGTCTTGCTTCGGAGCCAAGTAATGGTATTTCTGCAAACTGGCAAGAGAATCAAAGCCATGTTGAATTTAAGTGTCTCAGCCGCACCTTTTGCTGTGGTGACACAGTAGCCCATGACATGGAAAACGGCGCGGTGCTTATATTGGATGAATTTCCATGTGAACAGAGCAGCACAGATCGCAATCCATAGTGAAATGACCCAGATTCTTTTCCAATTGTCCTCGACGAAGTAGGATAGCCCCCGATAACCTCTCTTGATGGGGTTATGATCTTTAGTTGGCACAAGTTTCTGGCTTAGAAGCTGGCTTAACATGCGACTGTCGGTTGCTAGGTTTGGTGATTGGTTTGGAGCTTGGAGAAGGAGCATTTCCAAGTTGTACAGCTGCATGAACACAAATTAAATTAGCAGTTGAAAGGAAATTAATAAACTTCTAACGAGTTTAGTTTTGCTTATAGAATCAGGATGGCCATAATGGGGCTAGACCCGATTGGTCTGCCATCAAATTGCTTTCAATTAGAGCCCTCAAGAATGGGCTGAGGCTGGCTTAGTTGATCAAATTTTCAGACCAGGGAAAGAAACAGAGGAGTTAATTTTGATACAAACCTCAATGAATCCAAGGTTGGCAGGGTCCAGTTCTTCCATAATTAGAGCTGCATACTCCTCTGCTCGCTCTTGAATCTTTGATAACTTGTTAGCAGAAGCACTTAGAGCAATAATCTGTCAAATAAAAGAAATGTTTATCCGATGTAATGTTATGTTTTATTTTTATTTTTGGCATTTCATTTTTCAATATTGACCTCACCTCTTTCACCTCCTCTTCTGCGATCCTACCATCTGCATCCTTGTCCACCCTGCACCAGGCATATATATATGTTAGGCAATCATCTCGTATAATATATATATAAACATATAAACGATAAGTTGTCGACATCAATATCCTTGATGTTTGTTAAAAAATATGAAGCTAAGCAAATAGAAAAGAAAGAATTAATGGTTTCACATGCAGCCGTGTGTTTGAATTCCGGTTTTCATTGCTGGCATGATATATATTATTGATAAAAATAAAATAAAATCGACGATAAAGTCTCACCCTAGTTTTGTCTAAGTCAATGAGCTTTAGGTTGATGTGCGGCATATTTAATATCCGAAATATTTAAAAGAAACCCGGCTCAAGCCAAGCTTTTAATTAATTATCATATTAAACTGCCAAACCAAGCTCTGAGTCAACATATTATTAGATATACCCGTTAGGCAGATCAAATCCAAATTATATATATATATATATAGACATACATGTATGTATGTATATAAATAAATAAAATAGCAGTTGGCTCTTACATGTCAAAGAAGGTCTGTAGCCTGGCATCAAAGCCCTGATTTGTAATTTGCTGCCAGAATTCATACAGTTCAGCCTTGATTATTGAAGGTGTTTTTATGCCTCTCCTCCGAGCCAATGCATCGAACAATTCGCTTGCAAATTCATTCGATTCTTTCATCCCTGATCACATCAACACCATATTTTGTTGTATCAGCAGTGAGACCATATCTATCGAGAAATATTTTTCTCTTTTCCATTTTTTTTTGAAAAACAAATATGAAAGAATGAGCATGCAATCACTCTGAAAAACACAAAATTCGAGCATTCCAGAACATGAATGTTTCTCCCTTTCATGATTTTGACATGCATGGAAGAAGATTGAATGGCATGATCAAAATATACTGTTCTTGATTAAATTATAACCACTCTATCATCACATACCTATACATTGGCCAAACTTTGATTTTGGAAGAGATCCATTAACAGCCAATTCATGGAACCTTGCTTCGATTTCAGACCACCCTTCACTTCCAACATTTTGGGTCATGAACCTCAGCCCTTCCAGGGCACGAGCAGCTCCAGACTTGCTTCTGTCATACTTGTCAAACCTCCTAGAAGATGTCATTCTCTTAAGTTCTTGTGAAACATGCTTCAGCTTGATAGAAAGCTGTGATCCAAGAGAAGGGTGCTTTCTCCCCAGCTGGCTAGCAAGAAATGCTGTCTCTGAATCACCTCCCTTGATGTTATGCACAGAAACTGAATCATCGCGAACATCTAGAGTGATTTCAACGTATTCTTCATCTTTGAATCTTGCGCTTTTCTTGCTGCTGTTTTTCTTGGTGGTGCTCACCAATGGACCGCTTAGCGGGCCACTGTAACCAATTCTTGTGCTGCTGGTATTGCTTTCTGTCTCTGACCATGAATCTTGCTGGTTTTCCTGGATCTCCATCTCCTTTTCTTCTAGATTTTTAAAACAGTGCTAGGTAGCTTGTCCTCCTGAATCATGGACCAAATCGAAAACATGTTAGAGTATAGTCATAGAGGTGATAAAACAATCAAACTCGCGGGAGCTAGCTAGGTGCAGAGTATAGTACAGTTTTACTAGAATAAGATCTTGGAGAAATGGGGTATCAGTGGAACTATAACGTCAGTCGATCACATCAAGCTAGCTAAGTTCTAGTTGACCATATATTGCCATTTGCCAAGGACATGACTTGGAATGTAATTAAGAAAATGGGATATTGAGACGATGGAATGCATGTTGAAACATAAAATCTTCTACCTGAGAACGACTCGAAATGGTATAAAATCTTTCAACGTCTGAGATTGTACGAGGCAAAAGAAGATTGATCGAAGGAAGTGAATATTTTTTGAAGAAGAAATAGAAATCTGCCTTGAGGATGTCAAGAAGAACGCCAAGGATTTATACTCATGCGGGGCTGGCTTAACAGTGTGGATGGTTTTGGATGAGGAAGAAAGTCAAAATCATTGAAATCCAGGGGCGCATCTGGGTTGCCTTGAAGCGGTAGTTATTTGTAGTGGTTAGGGTTCATACATACTTCTTCAATTCTATCATGGAATATTCAAAAGATCACCCTCTTCACCTACCCAGTTTCGTCAAAGAAGAGACGAGAGAGTCATAGACAATTAACAAACTTGCGGAGAAAAATTATAAAGTTTACATTAATTAGTGACGACAGATCAACCATTAGCAGATAACGTGGTAGGGCATATCATTATTGTCAACATAGTCATCAAGAGTTTGATGTTATATGATAATATATACAATAAATTTCGTAATTTGATTTAAAATATATATTTTGATATAATGTACCGATACTAATCGAGATTTTATCGATTCAATCGATAGTGTATAAAATATATTTTCCAATAAATAAAAATTTTTCATATCCTTAACAAAATTATTGTCAACGTAACCATGCTAGATCTCTTGGCTGATCGTCAACAGTGGAGGAAATCATATGATTTGGTTATGTCATTCAAACATTTGTACAATGTGTAGAATTACTCTGCCACTAATGCTGATGTTACGCAATGTTTGGAAGTCGCGGTTATGGTAGCTTTTCAAAGTGCTTATCGTGCCGAAATACATCAAAATGATGTTTTTATTTTTAAAAAATTATTTTTGAAATTAGCATATCAAAATGATTTAAAACACACAAAAACATATTCATTTAAAATATATAAAAAAAATTTTTTTAAAATTTCGGTCAAAACCCGGTGGGATCGCAATGCCAAATGAATACTAAACCTTCTCCACACAGCTACGCATGTATATTTTTAGCCTACGCGTGTATATTTTTATAGCATAGAAATTAAAATATTCTGAAGGAAAACCTGTTTTGATAGATTTTGAAAGTCAATTATAATCCACTCTAAGAATTAATAACTTCAAAGCAATTTAAATGGGTTTTAAATTGGTCCAAGTTGTTGATTATGATCTCAAAATAATTTTCTGACGTGCCAACTCATTTTATAAGAAACATAAACAGTAGAATACGCTCGTGAAAATCTTGTTTGATTTGACTGGCTTTTATATATATATATATATATTAGAAAGTAGTTTTGACGCGTTTAGATTTTTCTCTCAGGATGGATTTGATCTATCTTAGCTTTTTGCTCACAAATATGTCAATTACACATTCCATGTTACTTTTGGGAAATGAAAATATTTATACAGAAGAAAATGTTTCCTCTCTGTCCATTTTTCTGGAAATTGATTGTTTTTTTCCGGCTATGTGATGTTGCTATGACCTGTTTGGAGTACGGTTGCGTTGTGATTGATTTTGAAAGTATTTTTATTTATAAATATATCAAAATAATATTTTTATTTTTAAAAGATTAACATCATCACATAAAGATAATTTAAAACATAAAATAGTTTTTTTAAAAAAAAAAACAGTTGTACAACCACCATCTGAAACAGTGTCTATAACTCTACATATGATGAGATCATGGTTAAGTGCGCAAGGCATCATCACTACTATATAAAATAATTTCTAGTTCGTCTAATGATAGTCTTGAAATACGGCCACAGAATAAAGATATGCCATGCAGGCAACAATACTAAACAAAACTTAATTTCAACATAGAAGGTTGTTGAAATGATTGCCTTAATATAATAGCTGTAATCTTTCTATAATAATAATAATAATAATAATGGCAAAATTAAGAAGATGGGACTTGAAGATGGCAAGAAATGTTGGAGATAGTCCAAGGGAAGTTAATGGGTTAGTGGAGAGCTGGTAAAAAAAACAAAGAATAAAAATCAACAAACAACAACAAAACCTTAACTTTTGTTAATGCGTCTGTGGTAATCCCATTTCGTGGATAATGATGATGATGCGCTCGTGTCTTCACATTTAATGATGAAATAGAATAATCAACAAATGGATTGGTGCTTAACCTGGTTTAAATAATCCAGATTTTTCGCCCTTTTTATGCCGGCAATGACCACCTAATCAGGAAAAATATTAATATAAATCAAGACGAACAGCCTGATTAGTTAGATGATGATTCATGTCAACCCTCCATTAGGTTTGAAATAGATTACGGGTGGGAGCTGTCCCGGCTGATCGACCACAACCTGGTTTTGATAATAGTAGTAGCTAGCTAGTAATATAAAACAAAAAAATCTTTCATCTTTTTTGAAGCAATATATATATATATATATATATATCGTGTTGAAAGAAAACAAGTGAAATCATATTGAATTCTTTAAGTAATAATATAAATCATATTATAATATAATATTAAATGAGATAATTTTTTAATATAGTATTAAAATTTTATTGATTCATCGATTACGAGTTCAAATCTTAACACCACTATTTTATTTCATAAAGCAAAAAACAGTATGGTTATTTGCACGTTTCAAACATCAAGCAACTCCTGCTAGCTATATATATATACTCATCCCAGAAGACGTCAAAAAGACAGAAGACTCGATCGCAGCAGTGACGTGCGAGTGCACACAAACGAAAGTCAATCGATCTGGGTTCGGTTTCGAAAACAAGCTAGAAGACTAAAAGAACTTGCCATGTATGTTCCAAAATCAGCTAGGCAGCCGCTTGATTTAACCAGAAGAAGAAGAAAAAAAAAAAGTCAACTTTGAAGGCATCCTCCCCGATCATCGTCAAGGTCTTGACCCCCGTGAATCGTGATGTTTATCTTCACGTTCCTGGTAGAGATTTTCCGTGTTAAATAGAAGAGCTGAATCAGCAACTTGTCAAAAACAAGTGAAAAAGTTGATCCTGACCAGTAAATCCTCCATGGAAAAGACTTTCCGAGCTGTCTAAATCTAAATACGGTGCAAACCGGAAGTGGTAATACGCGTTTTGTTGAAAAATAAAAGACATAATCACTGTGTTTGGAGACTTGTCCACATCTCGAAATCGACAGTGGAGGGGCTAGGATGTCGACGTTTGATTCTCTACGTTTCCAGAAGTTAGGAGACGGCCGATAAACCATGGATTATTTATATTTATATATTATACCGGCCTCCTCGTGTTTTTTACTTTATTTGGTGTGATGACTATTTTACCCTTCGTGTTAGAGAGTGCGTGCATCCCTGGCCTTTAGACTCTTAGACCAGGTTATTTTGGTGTTCTTACTGTGCGTGTTGATTATTATTGCTTGGTTTGTTGATTTTTTAAAAATAAAATAAAATAAAATGCACTTGTAATATTTAAATATTATATTGGGATGATCGGAGATATATGGAGAATCATGCTGGAGAAAATAAATTCGGTTTGTTTTTTCGCTGTTAGGGCAGAGGGTTTGGGATATAGTTGCAACTCGTTGAACCAAATAATTAATTTAATTGGTTTGGTTTGGTTTATTTAAAAAAAATAAACATTTTAAAAAATATATTTTAATCAAAGCTCTGGTTCTTAAGATTAAGTGTCTTTTTGAAGTGGAGTGAGATTAAGGTTGATTTTAAAAAGTATTTTTTATTTAGAAATATTAATATTTTTTATTTTTAAAAATTATTTTTGATATTAATAAAATAAAATAATATAAAAAAAATATTCTTAAAATACAGAACCAACTGAAAGCTGGGATGTTCAGATCGGTTCATTAAATATAATCTCCTGTCGACCTGCTAATGAGTCAAAGCCCATTAGAGACCGAATCAATGCATAGCTGTCTCGATGAATGAAAAGCCCAGCCTTTTAAAAGCCCGGTTAATTTGATTTTCCATATATATATATATATATATAAAAAGCTTTGTGAACTGCATTTATTCCAAATAATTATATATTTTTATAAAATATATATATTTTGCATTTGGATTCTTTTTATGCTGCCATATCGTCTTGTCCATGTTTTCCCTTGAGGACACGTCACATAAGATTTCTGCCTCTACTTGTTGAATTATACTTCAACAGGTGAGACTTCTTATGTCTTTAATGCGTGTTATCGGCAGATCATTCATACAGCAATGATCCGCACCGTATTCCATCATAAATTTGAATTGAATGTGATTAGACGAGAATAGTATTGGGACAGTGATTTTTTAGAAATTTCTAGTATTGCATCTCTCATTTTCACCATGTAGTAGTTCTGGATTAAGGGATTTATTCTATTTGTGGTTTTGGGTTCAGGTCTCATGATATGATTCATGATACGACGATCATTAGAAGTTTACATGATCATTAACTATAAAACCTATAGAATTAGTCGATATACACGCAAATTGATTCGACATTTAAGATAATAATCGTGGGATTAAAAAAATTATTTTTTTTCTTCTGATCTTGATTTTAAGGAATCATCTCACCTAAAAACTCAAGTTGTTAGGTGATGCTCTATAATATGATTTATATTATTATCTAACACTTGAATTCGAGTCTTATGATACAATGATCATTGAAAATTTACATAACCATTAATCTTAGAATCCATATAAATAGTCCTTGTTCACGGGTATTGACCGGACATCTAAGATAATAATAATAATAAAAATATATGTATCTCGTGGCACATGTGATGGAGCTGGCAATACAATCCTAGGATCATCGGCGTATTGTCTGGATTGATATTATGGAGTATAGTCATGGTCCTTGCCCAAGCCCTCCAAGATCCGAATCATTGTACCCTGATAAAATAATTTTGATACCATGAAGATCTTCAAAGTCTGGCCACCAACATCTAATTTTTTTTGAATTTCTGGCTTGAAATAAATCTGTTCCTCGATGATATTCCAGTCTTATCTTTACTGTGATTCTTAGTTAAGGTCAATATCCAAATTAGTCGTTTTTTTTTTTGGTAAAGAAATTAGTCGTTAAATTGCAACAACGCCCCACGTCTCCTGGTTGACTTGGGAGTTCGAGGCGATGGCTTGAGCTTCAATCGAGTAAAAAAAGATTATTTGCATGCCAATGACTTGGACTTATTTCATGCACGATAGGGATTGTTCTTCACTTCTAGCATGATTTGAAAATTTTAAGTTGGTAGTAAAAATTTCATGATATAATTATTATTATTTTTTAATACATTGCACAGACCTGTATTATTTTATTTTTGATTTTTATCAAATAAAATAAGAGTTCACCATCAAGTCAACAAGATTCTAATATCATATTGAGAATACATCTCGCCTACAGATTTAAGTTTCTAGATAAGTTGATGTAATTATATATCATTTAAAAAGCCAGAAATAAAAAATCAAATAAAATGTCAAAGGAGTTTTTATCAATTTAAAACTCGGGTCGATCAAGTTATACCGATTAAGTAGTACTGAATTGACTATATTATATTAAATTAATTTTAATCTAAAACTTATTCTGGAAAACAAACTAGATCAATTAGTCATAAGAACAGTTTGGCAGTCTTTTTGAAGTGCAAATAAGAATCATGATTATCCACCTTGCTTGCCTTGAATTGGGCTCAAAATTTTGACCAACTCATGATTTTACTGAGCCTAGTATTTATCTCACTAACAGTAACTCTAGTGGCAAGAGTTATTTTGGAAAGCTAAATCTTTAGATTTGTTCTTTGAATAATATATACATATATATATATATATATACAATTTTTTTTATTGATGTGTGTTCTAATGGTAAAAGTCATTTTGGAGAGTCATTTCTTATATTATTTTAAATATAGTGCAATTATTTTGTATATAGTTTAATTATACAATTAATTATACAATTAATAGGAATAAGTTATATAATTAAATAATTATTTTTAAAAATTTCTCAAATAATTATTAATTTTGTATATATTTTTTACTCTTGTTGAGGTATTTTTAAATAAAAACTCTAAATCCATTAGTTTTTATAGCAAATAAAATCTCAATCTATCCCTTTCTCTTTCTATCGTGTCTTCCTGCATGACTGTTAATTGCATAATTAAAAGAAATTCTAATTAAATATTTTAAAACAAGAAATAAATAAATATATTTTTTAATTTATTTTTAAAACACAATATTAAACAAATATTTAATTCCTGTAAGCTTTCACCCTTCTTTATGTTACTTCTAAGCTTCAAACTCTTCTTTCATAACATCCTTTTTTATATATATATTTCGGGGCAGGATTATATCTCATTAAATACCTAAGCTTAACCACTTATAATATTATCTTGTGAAGTGCTATGGTTTTTGTAAAAAAAAATGATATGCTGTGAAAATGTAGATGACATACACTCGAATCACTTGAAAGGCTTGAATTTCCATTCATAAAAATATAATAATTACAAATTTTTATAATATTGATAATTAGAACGGTCTTATCCACTAAAAATAAATAATATAATTAAAAAAATAAAAAAAATCAGATTAAGTTTTAATTTAAAATTGGACTCAAACTAAATTATAAATAAATGAATAATTGAACTAACATGAAAGCCCGATGTCAAAATCTCCCGAACTGCGCGGGCAAAATTTTAAGTTCTGGCGCGGGATCGCATACATCCACGCACTTTATTTCTCTCTGTCTCTCTCAAAACTAAAAAAACAAAACTATTCGTCCCCAATTTCTCACGCCTGCAAATTCTAGGGTTTCCATCTGCTTCTGTCCGACAACATTCCTATCACATTTCACTGATCAGGATCTCTCCGTCACCGCCCACACATACGTAAACGCTACACACACAGATCTTGTACAGATACGTACAAGAAACCGACCGATCGCTTAAAATCATGAATCAGTAGCGCAGTATATTTTTTTTTTCGTTTTCCTTTTCTTTTTACAGTGTGTTTTTTTGTTTGTTGTGATGGGAAAAGCTGTGGCTTGTGATGGGATCGTTGAAAAGCTCATAGAAATGGGGTTTGAGAGTTGTGCGGCGGAACAAGCTGTTAAAGAAGTTGGTCCGTCGTTGGATAAAGCCGTGGATTATATATTGAATTGTTCTTCGGTAAGAAACTGTGAAGGTAGTGGTGGTATGTCTAGTAGTTCTAAATGCTCTACAAGCAGCAGAAGTGGCAAGAGAATGCTGCCTGGTTCTGCTTGTTCGGGTCAAAAGCGACAGTCTAGTATATTGGAGCATTTCCGGTTGCCGCGCAGCGTGAAACGAGGCATGCTTATTAGTAATGTGTCTGATATTTTGGTTTCTGGGTCGAAGGTTTTACCTCTTAGCGTGAATGGGTGCGAGGAATCGTGTCTTAGTGTGGATTGTGGTAAGGCCGAGGATGTAGTGGATGGTTTGCCAGTTCGGTGTAAAGAAAAGGTGGTTTCTGGATTGGACTGGGAGGAGAGAGCGAATAGGGTATTGCAAGAGCGTTTTGGTTATATTTCATTAAAGGGTTTCCAAAAGGAAGCCTTGGCTGCTTGGGCAGCTCCTCAAGATTGCCTTGTTCTTGCCGCCACAGGATCTGGTATTGTTTTCTTCTTTTCTTTGTGTTTTCATATATGATTAGTTTGGTTTGTTCTTTGTTGTCGTCAGCTGTAGTGACTTTTGTTCTATGATTATTTTGTTGCAGGAAAATCTTTATGTTTTCAGATTCCAGCATTATTAACAGGAAAGGTTGTGGTTGTGGTTTCACCGTTGATTAGCTTGATGCATGATCAGTGCTTAAAGCTATCAAAACATGGGGTCTCCGCGTGTTTTCTTGGATCTGGGCAGCCTGATAGCAGTGTGGAAAAGAAAGCAATGAGAGGCATGTATGACATAATATATGTCTGCCCAGAGACAATTTTAAGGTAAGCTGCGTGTATGTGGTTCTGTTTTGTGTCTAAAAAAGGGAGTGTTTTAGCTCTCCTGATTGAAATAGTGGTATAATTTCACCGCAGACTGATAAAACCGCTTCAGGGACTTGCAGAAAGTCGTGGCATAACTTTGTTTGCCATTGATGAAGTTCATTGTGTTTCTAAGTGGGGACATGATTTTCGGCCTGCCTACAGGTTTGTGTTCCTCATTCTGTTGGTTGCTCCATGAAAAGGGGAAAATTAACAATTATTCAATCTGCCAACTCTAAATTTCTGATCCAAAAGGCAAAATAATACACGTGTCATGCCTATTCTCTTACAATCACAGGCTGCTTAGATTGGTTAATTTTATACATATATTTGTGAACTTCATGTACTGAGAAGCACCATCAGTGCTCAGATGAAGCTAAACGTAGCAAATCCAAGTTAAGAAAGTTGGCTAACTACGTGCCTTTATCTATTTAATGTGTGTTGATATGTATCTTATCAGTGATGATTTTATAAGGAAGGTGTTATTGCGAAGCTTTCTCACCATTTATCATGCTATCGGACTTGGCTTAAAGCATTATATGTTCAGATGTCACTAAGACTTATCAAGAAGCATATTGCAATGTTTCAGGCAATTGTCTGTTCTGCGGGAGAACTTCAGTGCTTGCAATCTAAAATTCTTAAAATTCAACATCCCGATTATGGCATTGACTGCAACTGCTACAATTCCGGTTCGAGGAGATGTGCTTGAAGTGCTGAGCATGTCAAAGGAAACAAAGGTCGTGCTTACTTCGTTTTTTCGGCCAAATCTACGGTTCCTGGTAATCTCCCCACCAACTTATGTTTGAGTAGTTGTTTGACCTAGCTATCAGGGCTCGATTTTTCTTGTTCTCTTATTGTGGAAGGTGAAAACAACACCAAACCTGTCCACCTCAATTTGTTTATAGCAAGTAAAAGGGAATAGGAGAAAAGGATTGAAAAGCAGCTGACGAATTAAAAAATACTGATTTCTACATAGCTGCTATTTAATTGGTTAAATTCCTGCAGGTCATAAGCATCAGAATTACTCTACCTAATTTGGATACATAGAACTAATCAATATATTGTGTGATATATAAACAATATGTATCCATATTTTTCATGTACTAAAAGCAGGCTTCCAAAATTTTGATTGCAGTAAGATGTCCATATCAAAACTTATCACATGCACATCTAGCACATTTTCCATTAAGTTTTCTTCTTACTCCACCTGTGAGAATGGTCCAAGAGGATTATGCATCATAATGAGCAGAGAGTGGTTCCTGCTTGTATGATTTTTATTATTTAATGGGTTTTTTTAATCCTGAATGATGTCTATGCTTTCTATTGAAAGGAAGATTAATGTGAATAATGCAAGAATTGTGATTTTTGCTGGTTTCATGAAACAATATGATTGTTTCAGCGTCACACTGGAAATTTTGAACATGGTATATGGACTATTATAAACCTGCATCTGAAATATTTAGCCTACATCCAAGAGGACCGTGATATCAACCTACTAATTACAGCATCTTATGTTTTCTAGGTATTGTGGTAATCATGTCCCTATGAAGTCTGTTGTTGCTACAATTGGACCTACAGTTGAAAATTTAAGTTGACGATGTTCTAAATAGTATACATGTTAGATTGATTCCTGATGGATTTTTTTGTTAATTTTTTTCTCTAATGAATCTCAATGATTTCTTCTCATGTTTACAAGTTTTCTTCCTAACTTGCATGCCTTGTATATCATATTATATTGAATCATATCAAATATCTACTGGAGTGGAAAACCAAAATTCATTTGATGCTCTTACAGGTAAAACATTGTAGAACCTCTTCTCCGTCTTCTTATGGGAAGAATTTGAGCCATTTGATAGGCATATATGCTGGAAAGAAAAAGTCCAATGAGAAGAAGTGGAGTAGTATCGGGGAAGAAGTAGATGATTGCTCTGATAACTCCACCGATAATAGCATATCTGATGGAGATGTATCTTCTCCAAATGGCATGAACAGAATTGAAGATGATTGCTGTGATGTAGATGATGATGAATTAAATTTAACAAAGGAAAATGGATCGACTGCTTCAAGAGAAAAAGAAATGTCAATTGAATATTTGGAAAATGATGTCGATGTCTTTCACACAGTGGATGATTGGGACGGTATACATTTTTCTATTTATTTAGATCATGTCTGTTGCTGCATTATACTGGCTGGCTGTAAAAAATGCCATGAATGCAACTTAGGACTTGAAAAGAAAATTGCAAATGCAAAGTATTGAGTTTTATGCCAGTGATGATAGAATTGCAAATAGAAAAAAGAAATTTTATTTCATCTCTAATCTCCAACATTGATATATTTTCTATTCTAATTCTTATTATTTCTCATTTTGAAGTTGCATGTGGTGAATTCATTGGACAATCTCCTTGCAAAGACCAGTATATTTGTGAGTCATCGGAAACAGTTGATCCCTCTAGTAAGATAGAAGACAGGTCGAAAATTTTGCAAGAGCCTTTAGAGGAAGGATCAACCATCATTTATGTTCCTACAAGAAAAGAAACATTGAGCATCACGAAGTATCTTTGTGGTTTTGGCGTGAAAGCTGCTGCTTATAATGCATCGGTATGTATCTCATGGTTGTTTCCCGGGTCTATTGGATGGATACCATGTAGTCTATTTTAGTTTGATAAGGATTTTCTTGTTCTGTCATAAAGCCTACCGAATCAACCCTGCAATTGAATTGGAATCATTTTGACCCGGTTGTAATATAATGCAACATATTGGTAGTGAGACTGCTATACTGCATAGCACTTGATGGTGTAAATATGAAAAAAAGAAACCTGACTGACTTGATGGCTGATCTATCAAGCAAAAGTAACCTCAACTTGTAATTACCTTTCAAACTGCTTTGCAGATATAATCATTGGATTTTTCTCTATTTGTATTATCCCATTTTTTGGTTGGATGTGATTCTATATGTTCACTTGTTTTTGAATCTTTCACAACACATGACTAAGGTGGTTATGCTACATCAAGGTCTCTGTACTCCTGTGAAAACTTCTTTCGTTTAACATGCAACTGACCCATGGCCATTTTCCCCTCTCAGTTGCCAAAATCACACCTAAGGCAGGTCCACAAGGAATTCCACCAAAACATGTTGCAGGTATGGGTAGGGAAACTGATCATTATGGATTGCATGATATATCTTTCATCTGTTTTTCAATTCTTAATGGTGCCAATAACTTGTGCTTTTTGAACACTAAGGTATCCTGTATTCATGCAGCATCCTGTTTGGGCATGTCTTGCACCATTTCTGATCTCCATTTTTTTTGTCCGCTTATGATAAAATGAATTTTCAACAATTAAATTTATTCTTATTGTTTATTTCTATTCCGGGGATTATATTTCCACTTTCTCTGATGCACTGGACTTTTCTAAATGTTCTGCCAAATGGGGGTGCTGAAAATGACATAGATTATATTTCCTATTTTTTTTTCTAAATGGTTCTTTCCTTATGTTTTTGTGGAAGCTAAACCTCTCATTATCATCCTTTCTGATACAAGGAAGAAAATGACAGTCTTAAATTTCATTTTCTGTCATTTCCTAGTAGAATAAGGCAATAGAAAAAAAATTCAACAGAATATTTTTGCATATTACTCTAGGTGGTTGTTGCAACAGTTGCTTTTGGAATGGGGATTGACAAATCAAACATCAGAAGAATTATTCACTATGGCTGGCCACAGGTTAGCAGTTGAGATTTGATATTTCTGCAATATTATATTGGATATTGTTATCCATTTGTACTCAAGGACTTGTCATAAAGCTGTAGGAAAAATCTGGTGATCTTTCACTTTTATTATCCTAAGTAATAGCAACAGTTCACTTCTTCATCAGCAACTTGTCTGCCTATTCTCTTTTCCCTTTTTCTCATATAATTCTCAGTTATATATGTTCTCCTAACGCTTCTTGCATCTAATGTCCACTTTTAGAGTTTGGAAGCATATTATCAAGAAGCAGGCCGTGCTGGAAGGGATGGGAAACTAGCAGATTGCGGTAAGTTCTTTTCACATATAGAGTACTTATCATTGTTGGATATATATCTTATTTGGTCATAATTTTTAATTTGAATAGAAGTTCCATGCCATGGTGGTAATCAAAACTTGTACAGTAAACTCCCTTTTCATACAATATCTGTTCCATTCTTTAGAGTTGCTTCCAAGTGAAGGATCTGTATTCCGGGATGAGGCACTGCGTGATTTTAATAGAATACAAAATAAATAAATGATGTGTCATCAGCATCTTGATTGTTTTTTTTAACTAACCAAAAAACTTTTTTTTGCCAAGCAGTTCTGTATGCAAACCTGTCAAGAACACCATCACTTTTACCAAGTAAAAGAAGTGAAGCTCAGACAAAACATGCATACAAGATGTTGTCTGATTGTTTCAGGTCCACTTTGCCTTTCAAGACATTTTTTGCACTCCTGCATCTTGGCTTCCGATTCAACTTTTTGTTACAGATTTCCTTTTCCTTTTTTACTTGTCTTCTTGCAGGTATGGAATGAATACTTCATGCTGTCGAGCTAAAATTCTTGTAGAGTATTTTGGGGAGGATTTCGTTTCTGAGAAGTGCTTCCTGTACGTGGTGTTTCTTTCAATTTAGAATCTGCTTTAATACTTTTTTCAATAAAGTGGTATTTGGACTTGTGGTTTTTTTCCTGTGGTTGCCTGCTTTTACAGCTGAGATTCTGTCTTATTTACTATTTGGGCTCTAATACCCCTTGCTTCACTTTGACTGCACAGTTACTTTCCATCATATCTATCTAGTTACTGTTCTGCACAGCATGCTTTCTCAAGCCATTTTTAATAGGACTCCTTTAATGCAGGTGCGAAAGTGCTCAGTCCTTATGGGTCCGTCCAGAAATGCAGAATTTGAACGAGAAGTAGCCTGATATTTTAATGCAAGGTCATATTCAGCATAGTCATCACGCGTAAGCACTTTACATTGTAGGTGAGTTTTTATGTGCCTATATGTTACCAAAAAGTTTTATTGAGATAAATAAAGAGATTCTTGTGTATCCAGATAAGTCATTTTCTGCTCTTTTTTCCCATTAAAATTCTCATTGGAAGGCTTGTGTTTTTCTGGAACAGAACCATTCTTTTGGTTCGTATGATGATAAATCAAAGGGAGCAATGCTGAAGCCAAACCTTAGAATGTTCATCACTAAAATAAGGGAGCAGGTAACCTAGATGCAAACTATCTCTTTATTCTGATTTAATGTGTTGGAACAGTGATTAGTTAGGAATATGTCCCTCAAATTATCAGTTGTTATTTTGATTATCTATTGTGGTTTTGTGCAGTCTCAAAAATTTTGTACAACAGATCAGCTATGGTGGCAAGGTCTAGCTCGGATTATGGAAGGCAAAGGATACATCAGAGAGGGTGATGAAAAGGTACTTGCTCAAATGATTTTCCATTCTCATGGTAGTGTCTTTGAAGTCCTCGGTTATACCAAGTATTTACAGTGTATTTCTGTGTCAGCGTTGCTATGCATGTGTAAAAATTGAGAATTTCCCTTGTTTCATGGGCATCAATCATATGGATGAGTTGCTAATTTAGACTTCGGATATGTTTAGCCATCCGGCAGCTCCTAGGTCTGATTGTCCTAGCTTTAATTTTGACCTGAGGTCTGATTCTATTAATTAGCGGAGGAAACATTTTTGACCGAATTGAATCTGTGATCTTATGGCTGTCTTTTGAACAAGGCAAATTCCTGAAGCATATCATAAAATGTGGATTCTAAGCAAAATTTGAAATTTGATTTTTATTGCACGAATCTCCATTGCTTTCTTAAGCATGCACGTTGTAAGTTGTGTTTGTTTGAAAATCTGGTTCTCAGCTAAATTGGTTTTGTATTAAATTCACCATGTTTATGCAGAGCCATATCCAAATAAGATTCCCGGAGCCAACAAAATTAGGGCTCGAGTATCTGGAATATGATAGAGAGCAGCCGCTCTATGTTTACCCTGAAGCTGATATGCAACTCTCAGTGAACAAGCAAAAATCAAATTCTTCGTTTGCAGAATGGGGGAAAGGTTGGGCAGATCCAGAGATCCGTCGCCAGCGCTTAGAAAGAAAGCAATCAAATAGAAATCCACGAAAGCCATGGCGGACAAGAAAATCTGGTAAAATGAAACTGGATTTC
The DNA here is from genome assembly GCA_032356905.1 of Salix exigua. Classification (NCBI taxonomy): domain Eukaryota; kingdom Viridiplantae; phylum Streptophyta; class Magnoliopsida; order Malpighiales; family Salicaceae; genus Salix; species Salix exigua. Next base: position 913,547 of record CM063592.1, read on the forward strand.
AAAACCCCCAGGGGTAGAATCGCAGCAAAACTCTTTTTCAAACAGAAGTGAGTAATGATATTAAGTGAATCTTTCGTCCTTAAGCCTCTTTAATATCCCATTTAGAACTTCTGTTTCTTTTTTGGATATGGTGAGATTTAGGTATACTGTTCACTAGCGGTGTCTTTCCAATAGAAAATTTCAGGGAAAAACACTCGGAAACATTGTTTCATGGCAAAAAGATAAATCAAAAACTCAACTCCATGATGAGAAAAGGCGAGTTGTGTTTTGTAAAGCACTGTGTCACACGTTCCATCTGGTACAATACAAAAGTAGGAGTGTATTAAACGAAAGTGATGTCCCTCGATGAAAGCAAGGAATCATTTTGAGCACCATAGATGCTTTTCAATATATTCTTCTGTGAATTTGTTCTCCTGATTCATAGACTCGAAGAAAAGCTTTGTTCATGGGCTATAGCCACCTTATTTTCGCCATTGCTGGCTTCTCTGCGGCATTCATTCTCCGCTTGCCAATCTTGAGGCTACGGCACGGGCAACAAATCACAGAAAAGAAACTGAGGATTATAGCCGAGGTGCTGGAACACGCTGAAGAGAGGGCTCAAAAACTTCAAGAAAGGCATGATCACATGCTAGGTCAAATATGCTCATATTATTTGATCAATCGAGACCTTGGAGATGCTTTGGCTGGTGCCAGGGCTGCAATGAATGAGGCGATGGAGTTTGCTGCTAGATTGAGAGATGTACAGATGAGAGTCCTGATCAATTTTCCAGATGAAGCTGATCTTTCAATGTTGGATAGCCCATATGCAAATGCACCCAGGCCTGGAAACAATTAAATGCTAAGAAAAGAGCAGCTCCTGCATGGGCTTTGTCACCAGCTGCCCGTCTTGGTCATGCAGAAATTGCTTCCTTAATTCAATCTGGGTGTCCATTTCATGAGCTACGAGCAACATCATGCTTTTTTTTTCTTTCATATTTCTAGAATCCAATCTGGGTGTGGATATAGATTAAAGCCTTTTTTTTAAGCCTAGAATAATTTACACTATGAGCAACATCTAGATTTTAAAACAATGTTTCTTTCAACATTTGGTGTCAAAATATTGTTTGATTTATTGTCGTGTTGTCCCTTCTTGGTTGCCCTAACTAACCATCCAAATGTGAGCACATCGAAGGCACGCATACTGCTTCATTGTGTGACGGGGGTAGATGGATGAACAGTTGAGCAGCGTGCCTGGCGTGTAATTGGTGTGATGTGACTATTAGATTACTTATATTTTGACTAATTTAATCCTTGAAATTAATAAATATATAAATTTATAGTTATCATGATACTAATGACTACATGACTCAAATCTAAGACTACAGGAAAAACAATTTTTTTAGTTCCAAACTATTATCACGGATCGCCTATTGGATGGTTCAATTCCTTTCAATTTTTTATTTGATCGAGATTTAGTAATTGTTTACAATTATAATTGAAGTTGCTTTTAAAAGTGGTCGGGGTTGCTTTTACATTAAAAATGATGTTTATTTATTTTTTAAAAATTATATTTTTTATATTAACATATCAAAATAATTTAAAAACACCTACTAAATTGAAAGGGAAAAGAGCTTTCAAGAAGCCATTGAATTTAAATTTACGGAATGTTATGTTTATAAGTATTTTTTTTCTTGAATTGATGTTTAAGAAGCATGTATCATATGCAATTTTAGTTTGTTGAAGGAATGGATAGATCCATGACTTCTATGCTATATCTAGTTACATTTTGAGCTTATTTTAGCTGAGAAAATACATAGAATAATAATAATAATAATAATTCATTATTTGGTAACTAGTTAATATTTGTATAACCACAATATAGTATTAAGTTCAATATTAAAAAAATAATAATAATCTTTTATTAATTGATACATAAAACAATAGCTTATTAATTTATCCATCGATAATATCCTTACTGATTAGTTGATCTTCATGGCTCAAAAAAATATTAATTTATGATGATATAGTGTAATTACAGTTATTTTTAAAAATATTTCCTGATTTATAAATATATTAAAATTATATTTCTTTTATTTTTTCATAAACAATACATAATATATATATATATATATATATATATATATATATATATATATATATATATATATATATATATATATATTAGCCAATGCCCCGCGCCTCGTCGCGGGCGGTACCATATTTTTTCAATAAAAAAATATGAATTATTTTTTTATAATATATTTTTGATCAAAATAATAAATTTGTGCAGAATTCCTGTAAAGTGCAAATTTTCTATAAAATATATGAATTTTAAATCGATATAAATTTATATGTTTAATAGGTTTCAACGAAATAACCAACATAAATTATCATCATCATTAAAAAAAATTAATTATATTTTAAGTAAAATAGAAATCTATCAAGAGTGGGACTTGAACCCCCAACCTATCGAACAAAATTTTTGTCTCCCACCTCATAGATCCGATCGACCACCTTAACATTCGTTCATATTTCTCAAAAATATATATTAAATCTAATTTTAATGTGAATTCGTTAAAAAGAAATGTGTTGAGAGTGAGATTCGAACCCATGCCCTCGGAGGGAACCTTAATTTGACGCTCTTTAGACCATCTCGGCTACTTCAACAACCGTTTGTCTTTCATGAAAATATATATTAATAGTAGGTGTTTACAAGTGGATTAACACAAGTAAAAGCTGAGACACGTTTTATTGTGTGTATATATATATATATATATATATATATATATATATCATTTTATCATGGCACAGGAAAAACACTGTAGATAGCTACAGTGTTTCTTGGGACAGGAAAATAATAATAAAAAATTTAAAAATAAAATACAATGTAATTTATATAAATTAAAATTTTAGAACGATAAGTACAAAAAATGAAATGAAAAAATAAAAACAAAATCTAAAAACATAAATATATAAAATATGGATCATTTTTGTCCAAAAAGAACAAAAACACCAAAAGAATATATATATATATATATATCATGACGTGAAAAACACTGTAGATTGTTGCAGTGTTTTCTGGACCGAAATAATAATAAAAATTTAAAAATAAAATACAATGTAACCGACATAAATTAAAATTTCGAACGATAAGTACAAAAATAAAAATAAACTCTAAAAGTAAAAATACATAAAATATTTATCATTTTTGTACAAAAAAAATACAAAAAGTATATATATATATATATATATATATATATATATTTGTTTTTTATAAAAAAATACCGGCTCTTGAAATACACGCATGTTTATAATCGCTTTAAAAATTTCAGGTATAAACTCACATCAGCGATTATCTCCGCGGATTGCCATCATGGCAAATCCAACGACTCCCATACCTCTCATTCTCATTTGCCAAATCCAAAACCGGATCGCCAACCTGTCGCAAATCCCACCGCCTATTCAAATCTCAAACTCAAATGTACTCGGATCGCCAACGTGTAACACTCCCCTATAAATGCGCAAACACCCACCCAGCACCCCCTTCAAATCCCGCTCTCCATTTACAGTTATTTATCAAGAATCGCTGCCGCTTGAACCCGCATCCCAACACCACTCAGTTCTCTTCAATTCTCTGTACAATGGAGGCAACAACAAAGGCGACCAAAGGTGCTGGAGGAAGGAGAGGTGGAGACCGCAAGAAGTCCGTTTCAAAATCGATCAAAGCTGGCCTTCAATTCCCTGTCGGTCGTATCTCTCGGTTCTTGAAGAAAGGTCGTTACGCCCAGCGTCTTGGTTCCGGCGCTCCCATTTACATGGCTGCTGTTCTTGAGTACCTCGCTGCTGAGGTACAGTCAGTACTCCCGTTTTGATCCATTCCTTTTCCTTTGTTTTTGAGAAATGTCTAATATTTCGATCCGTTTATTTTAAAAATTTCAGATCTAATGTTTTTTTTTTTTTTTTTTTTTTTTTTTTTATTGTTGTGGTTTTCTATGGAAGAACAATCGTGGGCTCTGTTTATTTTTCTCTTCAATTCAAAATGAAAATTACTTTGACCCTTATTCTGGTCTCTTTGGCTCTACTCCATAGATCCCCCCCACCCCACCCACAGAACCACCCTTTTTTGCATTCTAATTTGTTTTATTTCATGTATTCAGGTGCTGGAGTTGGCTGGAAATGCAGCGCGAGACAACAAGAAGACCAGGATCAACCCGAGGCACGTCTTGTTAGCTGTGAGAAACGATGAAGAGCTCGGAAAATTGCTGCAAGGAGTTACAATAGCAAGCGGTGGAGTGTTGCCTAACATCAACCCGGTACTTTTGCCTAAGAAAACTTCGGCCAGCGAGAAATCTTCTGGGTCAGAGCCAAAATCACCCAAAAAGGCCTAAACCACTTGTATTAAAATGTTTTTTATTTACTTAATTTCGTGTTAAAAAAGTCGAAGACAACAACCGGTTGTCATCCAATGTAGTAGGGATTTAGATAGGCAGTGTAGTTTGTTTTGAGGTGTTTTTGATGCACAAAGATAATGTAGGGGAGGCAGCCGCCGCTCTCGTGTTTATCAAATCCTTAATGGAAAATGGGGATTGTTTCTTCGCATGTGTTTCGCTCTACTGTGGCGTGGGTGGTCAAATTTATCTGCTTTTTTGGTTGACCAGTAAGAAAAAAGGATTGCCAGGTTGAGTATTCTGGCTCTGCCAGCTGAACACTGATATTTTCCTGTCCGTCCTTTTCCATCAAGGATGCTATTTGCATGAATGTACAGGGCACCATTACTAACGAAAAGCAAGCACCAGAACCTTTTCGAGAGGCAAAGTTAAATTTTTGTTCTTTTAACTATTTTATTTTTCTCAGCTCTCCAATGGAGGGAGACATACTAGTAGCCAAAATAACTTCTCCTGAAAAGCTATTCTTACATGTTTTGAAAGAGAAATCAAATGTTAAAAAATTAAAAAAATACATCCATATACCTTGATTTGGAAAGGGAGGGAATTAAACAGGTTTGGTGAGGTTTTATTGGCTAATTATTACTATTAATTATAAAATAATAATAGTTAGTATAAAAAAATAATTATGCGATATTGTTTTTTAGTTTGTAGGTTTTTTATTTTAAATTCATTTTTTATTTAAATATAATAGTAAAAAAATAATTATATTGTTGATTTTTTAAAAATAATTATTTTGTATAATTAATTGCATAATTAAACTACATACAAAATAATTGTATTGTATTTAAAATAATATATAAAAAAATGGTTCTCCAAAATGGTTTTTACCACACATCAACAAAAAAATATATATACACTATTTAAATATCTATTTTACAGATTTAGCTCTCCAAAATAACTAATCCCATTTGGAGATGCTCTTACACAGACCAATGCAATGCGGTTAACCTCAAGCCGATCTTAATTACTCGAATGTTAATAATATGTACAAATAGTTCAAGTCACCTGTGAAGTAATATTAACAATATTTACCCCCAAATAGATTGCTTCAGAAGTTCACCACGTTCAGGAAATTGTTATATTCGAGCTGGATCATCTCTCCACCAATCACAGGGTCAAACTCACATCTATAGAAACTGCAAAACAATCCAATAAACAACTCTGTTAGGACTCTGCATGATCATTATTAAAAAAAATGGGTGCAGTAAATATTTTAAACATGATCCATCCATGAATTATAGTAATGTGTTCATGATCGAAGTACAATCTTGTCCACTTAAAGCTGATTGAAAATCCATTGTTATCATAACTAATCCAAAACATGTTACGATAGTATTAGGATAGACAAATGGTATATGATCTTATATGATTTCCAAAGATAACCTCTCATTAACCATTGAATTCATCAATTAACTTGCAGTCTAGGTTCAATGGGCGCTGAAACCCAGCACAGACGAGAGAAATCAGCTCAACTTGTTAAGAGTATGGAATGACATAGATATCCGTAACACCGCTTCTAAAAGATTGTTCATCTACTGCTGAGCAAAAGCTACAACGAATGGACATTATGATTGAGGGATATTCCTGTGGAAGCTGAAGGAACCACTATGATTGACGCATAAGAACTAAGCAAATTATGAGAATGGACATTATTGCAGCAATATGATATTTGCTAACCTAGTACCACACCTCGGTAACCCATGGAAGTGCCAGGAGAAAACATGCCCAGGGATCATGCACCAGAGATTTAATTCAGTTGGCCCCGACCCATAATGTAACATAATGAAAAATAAAAAAGTAAACCACCATGATCTGTTTTTTCATTACCTTCCATCCATGCCAATGATGATAACAGTGTTCCTCTGCTGGCCAAACCCAACAAAGTACTGCACACCTTCAGGTAATCGAAACCGAGCTACTGACCACTCAGAGCTGAAATACTTTGGCAATACACCTGCAAATAATAAGAGAAACCCAATATAAGCCTCACTCCCAAACAATAAATTCAAAACCTAAAGGGGCATTTTATCTAGAAGGCTTGTACACTAACCAATGAAATCAAATATTCTCTGACCTATGCAAGCTAATGAACTAGATTTAGAACTTAGAAGCCACATCTTAACCTACGCAAGAGTGTAACATGCTCAGCTACTAAGTACTAAATTTTTCTGTCCCCTATAGCCTTCAAATAACTGCCAGCACAAACTTCTCTAAATATCACTTAGGCAACAAACTAGCATGGTATTTATAGTTCAAAGAATAAGTAACATTGAACAAGGAAATTACCTTTGAAAATGGAAAGAGATGAAAGTCTAGAATGAATCTGTTCAGATGGATTGTGACATCTGTCATTTGACAATGAGGCCAAGGACCCTGAATCAACCTGGAGACTAAAGATATGGACAGTTCCCTTATCGCTTGAGACAGCTAGGAACTGAGCATCGGATGAGAATGCAAGGCTGTAGATATCTGCTCTATCTGTACCTCTCCTAACCTAGCATGGGACACAAGAAATCATGAACATTAGCAAATAGCATCAACAAACCACAGACATGAAACTAGGTGTTTCTAGGTAGATGAAAATCTAACACAAAAACATGCTTAACCAACCAAAAACGAAAATTTCACAGAAAATCAACTATGTATTCTACGTAAAAAAATACAAAAATCAAGGTCATAAAACAGTCAAACTTAAAGATCCCTTTATTCTTTTTTATAGAAACCTCAAGATCTCATTATATGCTCATTGCTTAAAAACCCGTTATCAATCACTTCACAATTCTTCAATTTATACAATCACAGTGCATTTTCTTATTAAGGAAATGAGCTAAATCTTCAATCAACAAGAGTGGACAAGTGCTCGCATAATTGGAATATTCACATTAACATATCCATTAACTTAACACAGAAAAATCATCCTTGCTAAAACTTCATCATGCAGAAACATGCTCGAATCCAAAAAGTCAATTCCTTCCTACCTCCAATCTCATCATTTTTTTTTAACAGCAATTCGGAATACAACAGACTCCAAAAACACCATAATCACATCCACATTGTAACCTATAATCATACAAATTAGCTTATTAGTTACCATACCTCTTGCAACAAAGTACCATCCAAGGAATTAAATACCCTAATCAAAGTCCCTTTACTACTGGCCGTCGCTAACCTCCTCCCATCTTGAGTTAAACTCATACAAACAATTCTTGAATCATGCGCCATAACAAACTTACTCTTCTTGGACCCAAAATTCTCCACTCTAATTTGCCCCTTCTGCAATCCTAAACAAACCAAAACCATCGGCGAAGAATTATGTGAAATCTCACACAGCCCAGTAGGGTTCGAAACCGTCTCAACTTGATTCAATAACTTGAAGTCCATGAAATTGTAAACAAAGATCTTTTGATTCAGCACAACAATGATCATATCGAGACGAAGTTTCACGTTTTTCACCTCTGATCGGAACGATAATTCGCCGATACACCGAGAAGCATGGTCATCCCAAATCATCACTTTGTTTCTGGGGTAAATAGGGTCGGGTCCGCCACCAACCAGGCAGAAGATGTTGCTGCGGTAAAGCATGGAGACCAATCCGATGCCGCCGTGTGTATCTAAGTCGCGACGGAATGAGGGTTTGAATGGGTCCGTGTCGAAGATCCAGAACCCGTTTTGGAGTCCAACTAAGAAGCAGGTGTGGTTTTGGTTGAAGGATAGGTGGTAGATTGGCGGGGTTGCTACTCGAATTGGGTTGTGAGTTATGGCGGAGGTGGTGGGACGATCGGGTTCGGAATCGCAATCGGGCCGGGTCGCCATGAGAGGGTTTGGGGAGAGTAAAGTGCTGGAGGGGTTCGTTTTTTGCGGGGATTTTATACCTAATGATGACACATGGCAAGGTGATGTGGATTTATACCTGGCAAGGTGAGTGTGGAGATGCTAGCGACTCACTTGGTGGGTAAAGTTCAATCTAGTCCTTATAGTTTAGAGTTAGTTACCATCGTATTATCTAACTCTAAGACACGGGGAAGCACTTTATAAGCAGGAAAATCTAGAATTATTAACCTCTATTGTAATACCTAATTATTAATTGTGTTCCAAAACAAATCACATCTCATATGATTCATATATTTATCATCTGGGATTAAAAGTTGAGATTTGGCTAATTAATTACATTTTTTAACAAAAGAAAAACACAATTATATGGATGAAACTTGAATAGCACAAAGGAATTATTTCATGGATTTTAAAAAATATTATGATTTGGTTATTGATCATGAACTATTATTATTATTATTATTATTATTATTATTATTATTATTATTATTATTATTATTATTACACATTATATGAAAATCCCAATTCATTCACCATGATCACAAATTGAATAATAGAGAGAATTATAATATATAAAAGAAAATAAAACTCTACAATTATATTAGGGCAAAATCAACTTGGTCCCATATAAACTAATTAGAGCAAGAAAGCTTTATGTCAAAGGCCAACATAAGAGCATACCCTCTGCCCTGAATTTAACCACCCATACAAGATTAACCTACACATGGCGCCGCTGGGTTTTACGGTGGAGACTGATCAGGTGCGCTCGAGCATCCTTCTTGGTGGGTGCCTTGGTGATATTCTCATCGACCTTCTTGATCAGGAGCAGAACCCCTAATCATATCATGTCCGAAATCATATTTGAAAACCAAGAAACCTCGATGCTTTCCTGATGGAGTCACGACTTGATAAGAACCCTCTTTTGTTTGCTTGTCTTTCGTCCAATTATCCAAAAGGGACTTGGCCGGAAAATAAACCTCTCCGACAAGCTGGTTTCCACCATGGAATATCGGGGTGCACCAGATTTGAAGCACAACCATCAGTTGATTCTGTTGCAGCGCTGAATCCTCCAAGTAAAATCTCATCGGATAACCCCAAGCCGGACTGTTTCCTGTGTACGTGCAAGCCGGTGTTTCTTGCCTGGAAATCAGAGAACCACCGACGATGGAGACCACAGCACGAGTTTTGGAGAACAATCTTGAGAGTTTAAGGCCTTTCAAGCATGTCACTATTGTAATGTCTAGAGTTCTGTAATCCATTGTATTGTGATCTTGGTGGAAAAGATGAAGAAGGTCAATAAAACTATAATATTCGAGCTGATTAATCGAGGGGAGAAGCTTGGCTTCGCATGCACAAAAAGATTAGGGTTTTACGTGATCATATTATATAACCATGAAGAGAAATCCTTGTAATGCCAGAATTTAAATCCTGGTAGAGAAATCCTTATATATATATATATATATATATATATATATATATTTAAATTATTAATGCTCTATACGCACATGATAATACAAAAAAGTGTATTCTTTAAAATTCATGTAGGGGAAAACCAAAATATTGTTTATTATCAAAACCGAAAAGACGTGGTGTCGCGGCGGCGGAAGTACAAGGATGTCCGATGGAGGCTCAGAGATACACACAAGTACGATCAACCAATATATTAAATAGAGAAACAACAATGAATTACAACAATGGAGAAGATGGAAGAGACGAAGGAGCAACTCATCTCAGCTCAAACCTCTCTCTCTCTCTCTGCAGTGCTGTTGGTGCGGTGGTCACTGCTAGCTGATGTCCTCGATAACTCTCTCTCTAGTTCTTCTACTTTTCTTGCTCTCTCCTTCTTTCTTGCTATTTGTTTTGAGCTCTCCTTGTGCCTCTATTTATTGGCTCAAATGGCTAGCTACGCACCTTATTAATGGCTCTTCCAGCTTCCAACCATAAACAACCAGTTGCCAACTACCACCATAAACTACCGCAGCTGACTTTGACAACATAGCTGATCTTCCATTCGTGTCACGGTTCCAACAAATTAAAGAATCCGGTAGTCCATCTTGCTATTTTTTGTTTTTGTTTCAATTGAAACTGTCAAATACCAATCAGAGATCCTGTATTTTGAAAACTAGATTACCAATACGTACGCTTGAAACCAACTTTGTCAAATATTGCATGCTCATCGAATCTTTGGGTAGCTAGGTTCTCTGAAGAAGTTCTTCGATAGACACCCTAGCTTCTCCAACAAACAGATGAATATTTTGACTAGCTAGGTTCAGAGGATCGAACTCCAGAATGAAGATTAGGCTTGACTATATATGTGCACAAACCCTTCAATGACCTCAAAACTCATGGCCAGGCTGCTGCTCCACTTGTGACCATCTGGAAAATCACGGCCATATTCATTCTAGACAAATAATCTCGCCCTTCTAGCTCTTCAACTGAGATTCTTTCGATATGTACAGCTCTCTTGTGCACCACTTTGTTGCATCTTGAAATATTTATTTTTCCATGACTCCTGGCATCTCTGCAGTACAAAGTCCACTTGCGTTTGCACAAGCAAATTGGAATAGCATGCCTAGTTAAGTCAAGGTGAATAGCACAGAATCTCCGATGATCTTAAGGAGATCTGACGACAATTAATAGCAACTCATGGGGCAGCCATGCGAGTAACTCCTCGCAAAAGGCTTGCAGCAAGTATATGATAATGGCGAGATATATATGGAGTTGATTTACAAAATTAATGTTATTATTCAGCTTTAATACTATTGAAGATCATAAAGATTGGATGATTTAGACAAGGTCAATTTACAAGATTTCTATATTTTCTGGCGTGGTTGTTTGTGGTACTGAGGAGGCAAGCATTTTGGTGTAATTCTCGAACCATGCCTACCTCCACACCACACAACAACGAATTGCCATTCACAACAAAGAAAACTGGAAAATTGTTGACAGAACACCTTATTTTCCTCTGTTTTCTCTCAAAAGGGATATCTTAAATCAATAATTGAGTTCCAAGCACACATCAATGTAATTAATCAGAATGAAGCAACGGATAAAACATTAGCACCAAAGAAAAAAGCTTAATATAATTCTCAGAAAATAATTAATCAAATCCTTAATTACTTACACAATAAAACCTAATAAAAGGAAAGCCTTCATATGGAAGGAATTAAAAAAATGCACCCCTCCCCCCTAAAAGTCAAAACCACCATCAAATCCACCCATATCACCACCATCAAATCCACCCATATCACCAACATCAGAAACCATATCACCAATCAGCAATCCACCAAGCAATCCAGCTCCCAATCCCAGACCCATTTTTCCTCTACCACTCTTCTTAGGCTTCTGTGGAATCGCAGGTTGATACCCACCATACATGGGCTGTGGTGGGTAACCCGGATAACCATGTCCAGGAGCAGGTGGGTACCCACCATCACCATGTCGGGGTGGTGGTTGTTGGTACTGATAAGGATAAGGATAAGGAGCCTGGCGCTTATCCCCCACATCTTGAGGGGGCGGCGCAGGGTATGCATAACTGGAACCTGCAGCACCCTGATATCCCGTTGGAACCGGACCCGCCTGATATCCCATCACAGGATAGGCAGTGACAGGCTTGTCCATTTCCTTCTCGCCGGCAGCAGCATGATATCCCATGCCAGGGTAAGCAGCGACGTTCTCACCCATCCTTTTCTCCATAGCCGGCGCAGTAACACTGAACCTCTCGCCAAGATTAAACAAGAAATTCAATGTCCCTTTCATCTTCCTAGCTGATGCCCTGACAGAATAGCTTAAGGAACCTTTCCCACCCTTCGCATCCAGCAATTCCTTGACACTCACAAAGACTACACCAACATCTTTATCTACCATCATCCCTTCAGCTTTAAGCTTGAACTTGAGCTTTGAGCGGTTCTGTTGAGCAGCAACATCATCAATGGTGAATTTCATGGGGAAATTCCATACAGGATCTGGCCCAGAATCTTTATGAACGCCTGTTTTCTGTTTCTGCTTAGAATTATAACCATCTTCTTCTAGAGAAACAACACAATACACATCCATCTTGCCGAAAAGTTTAACATCTTTGAGATCTTTGGCCGAGGTAACTGTGATCTCTAATGACCTACACTCCATGACGACTCTTTTCCTCTACGCAAAACAAAAACGATCTTGTTATCAACAAAAAGAGAGAATTTTTGAGCTTAAAGACTGTTCTTTTTTTTCCGGGGTTTTCTATACAAAAAAGAGTTGAGAAACGTTGGGTATATATATACAATTCTTTCTGGTTGGAAGGATAGTTTCGGGGAAATTCCTGAGCCGTGTGAGCCGTCTTATGCTGATATTTTAAAGAGGCTCAAGAGGGTTTTACATTACCTTTATTAGTTTCTTTATGAATAATAATACCCTACGCGTTGTTTTCTTTCGAAAGCAATAGATATTTATAATTTTTCTCCTCCCAGCCTAGTAAGTTAAAATTTTAAAATAAACTTTAGTTAAATAAAATAAAATATTTAAGTATCTCGTAAGAAGATAAGCATAATAATCAGAGGCGATAGAATGGTGTGTATCACGTGTTCGTAGTTGAAGAGGAAATTATCCATTCGCTAATTAAAGATTGACATGTAATTTCCTTCCTCTCGAAGGAAAAAGAATATCTTCTAGAACGATGTAGAAGAATACTTTTTCCCCCATTTTATAATTTGCCGGTTTATAACAAAGTTATAAAACCCATGGTATTATGTACCGCTCGGGAGTCGGGAGTGCAATTATTTTTATATTTTTAGTTTATTTTGATAGAAAAATAAATTTAAAATATTTTAAATATAATTTTAATAAAAAACAATTGCCACGTCACTTTTTAGATACTTCTACTAAGACTTGACTTGACTTGGGCATGAAGATGATCTGGGTTAGCTGACATGGGATCAATCCTTGACTTCTCAAAAATGAATCCCTATTTTTTTTTAGGCCATACACATAACACATCCACTTGACTTTTATTTTTTTTAATTTATTTTAAAGTCTAGGAAAAGGAAGTTATTTGTTTGAATCAAAATATTACTACAAGACAAACACTCGTCAAATGACCATTTAATTATTCTTGCACAACAAGGACTTGCTAATCTACTTTGATTCTGAGGTACAGGTAGCTGCAGTAGTAAATAGTCATTAGATTTTGGGAGCTCGAAATATAACCACAGAGGAGGATCAGTGGACCATCCACAGAGAGCCTGCACTCTACATAATTTCATTGCCAAAGAAAGGCACTCCTGGTGGGCTTTGCTGTCTTCCAGCAAGCAAAGTGGCGGGCAACCTTTAAATGAAAGGCACAAAATGGGAATGCCATCAGCAGGGTAAAACACGAAAGATAATAAAGGGGGGGAAAGGAGCAAAGAAACATAAACATGGCATCACTGTACGGGTACAAATTTTCGAGTAATCCACTCTCAAGCTACATAGTTATACACCAAACTTTATAGTGATGGATTTGCTTAAATGGGACCCGGCAAGAAAGACCCCATGTCCATGTGTTTCCGTTGCTGCTTCTCACGAGAAAAATTTGGGCAGCCATTTTGATGGTGTCTCAGTTGCTTCACACCCAAAAACAATCGTGCAGCTTTGGAGATGGCTTGGTTTTTTTGTTTTCTTTTTGTCATGAAGTCCAATCCTTCGACGAGAATGGCGAGGATTGTCCCATATTTGTCGTCAAAGAGGGTGGTAAGGCATATAGCCTAACCAGCCTGACACAGAGGTGACAAGATCGTTGCACGTTGTCAAAAGGCTCAGCATCTGCCGAGAAATATCTATGCTTGGTGTGCTAGGTCCAGAGCTTGGAGGAGTAATGAAATTGTGCAAATTTCTGGGTGGTACTTCAGTATGATGAGGTGAATTATTAAGTGGGTCATTCGCAAATTGAGTAGGAAGGGGAAGAACAGGCAATGGAGATGGAGGAATAACCTTTTGAAAGTTCTTACTACTAAAATCCATAGCAACAGTAGTAGGAGCACCACCATCAGCACAACTAGCATTGTTGTTGAAGTTGTTTCTATTACCAACCATCATTTGCTCTCCCCTATTAGTTTCTTCCCCACCCAAAATGAATTTTACACGTGTTCCTCTACCACCATTACCACCAGGTACGGGTACTGCTTCATCACCATTTGGTTTCTTCAATATCGATTTCAGCTGGCTTGCTGCCTGTGAAGAGGGCTGGTTTGCAAATGCGGCTGCTTGTCGTTCCGCTAAAGGATCCTTGGTCTGGGTGGCATCAACAGAAGTGTCATCACCTCTGCTTTTGTCAGATTCAGTTGCCTCAGATGCAGGAGCTCCTACTTCCCGAAGGTTGTATCTTACATTCACATTGCCAAACAAGAATTTGTTGCTAACAGCATATCTGAGAGCTGCCTGTGCATCAAGCTTTCTCCGGAACACAACACGACATTGTGATGACTTCCAAAAGACACGGATTGCAGACTGATCTATCGACCCAAATCGAGCAAACTTTGCCTTCAGCTGTGCAGCAGATGGAAGCGATGTCTCGGGAGGGAACTTCATCATCAACATGGTGGGCTCAGTAGCTCTAACTGCAGGCTCCATCTTTTTAAAAGAATCTGGTTTAACTAACTTCCGCGGAGCTTGATCCACCGGCTGTTTGCCTTCTGCCCGAGGGGCAGGGGCAGGCTGTTTACCTTCTGCTCGCTGGGTAGCCACTGGCTCCTTCCCTTCTGCTCGCTGGGTATCGAAACTTCTCTGTCCAGCCTTCTTCTCTGCAGCCAATGACTTCAAGTGAACAATTTTTTTCAACCTTTTTGCTGCAATTTCTTCCTGGCGATCAGATGGCAAACGCTTCCGTCCAGTTTTTGTTGGATCATCAGGCCTGACAACAGATTTTGCTGGTTTTGAAGGTGTCAAACCTCTGGAATTCTCACTGGAAGCATAGTCAGAAGCCCCGATATTGGAAGAGGATTTAGCGCCACGAACTTCAACAAGCTCAGTCTCAGATGGCAGTGATAAAGCCAAGCTTTTCTGGTAAACAAGGGACCGGAATCGCAGAAAGAAAGACATTGTAACTGTAGGACTATTTCTTTCTACACCATGAAAGGGATCAAGAGCTAGAGCATGCAAATCACTCAGTAGCTGGGGTAGCTCAAGCTCAATATTGTTGGGCAAGGTATTGCTGGCACTGACATCTTTCTTCTTACTGTTAAGCTGAAAATCCTCTCCAGGAGACATACTGATTTGAGTCGATTTTCCTGATGAGATTCCCACTACCCCACCTTTTCCAGTGGCCAGCCGCTTCTTTGGACGATCAGGATTGGTTTCTGCTCCCAACTCTTTCTTCTTTTTCTTCTTTTTCTCCCCCATAATAGACATCTCAGAGCTGAGGGGCCCCATAGTCTTTTTAACAACTTTGACCTTCTTTGCTCCGCTAGCTATGCTTGTTCCACTAGAATGTGTGGCATTAAGTGGTGAAAGGTGTGAACCAGGGCCACCATCCTGAACTTTATTCAATCCACTGTCTTCTTCAGCTCTTGCAGAGAAGTTTAGCTCAGTTTGCTGAAAAACTTCATTTGATCTGGATGTTTTTGCACTCTCTTCATATTTATGTTCAACTATACCTTCCTGTTGCTGAAAAGATGGCGATGTACAACCCGAAACACCCTTAAGCTGCTCCTTCCCAGGCAAATCGGACCACCCTGTACTTTTCAGATTGTCAACCACATTGGATCCTGGTTCATCTTTTATTTCTTGCACAGCATCCTTGTTATCAAGAGATGGCTTTGCATTTAAACTAGTACCGCCATATCCTGGAGCCTGATCCAAAACTAATGCTGCTTTGCCAGCTCCAACTTTACTAGAATCGACACCTTCTTTGGTTATGAGCAGATACTGTTCATGTTCTGCTGAAATGTGGGGTGTTGATGCCCTTTTTTGCAACACATAATCACCAACTTCTGCTGCTGATGAACCCTCCACATGAGTTGCTGGGGATGAAGAACTTGCTTGCCTTTGGCCAATTTCAAAAGTTCCCGGGTCATTTGGCTCATCTCTTCGTTTAAGGAGATACTTGTCCTTTTTTGAATGCTCCTTGACTTTTAAAGGTTTTTTTGGGCTCTTCTCACCACCCAGAGCTTCAGCTATCACCAATGGACCACTCAAAGGAGCTGGAGTAGCAGCAACCCAATGAGAACATAAAACATAGGATAAGAAAAGGCGAATACAAGGACAATCCAGAGAAATTCATGAAACACACGCTAATAAAGGAAGAAAAGTGCAGGACCCTTGTCTATGATTTGAAATGATAATAGAACCAAATCCTATACCAAAAGGGCAAGCGATTAAGTTGCTGAGAATTTCTCAGGTGAAGGAGCTCATTTGTGTTTTATAAAATCCATGAAATTACATAATATAGAGTTACCTGGAGCAGTGAATCTTACACAAAAAGAAAAGAGTGTTAAGTATATTACACACACATTGCAGTTTTAAGTGCAGCAGAGTTAATTAGAAACTCAAATTTTTTGGATACAAGCCTTAATATTACCTTTATTTGACATGAAATGGAAGAATTCAACCTGGGCATAATATTTTATTAAACAAGCAAATTGGAAATCCTTCCATGAATCAAATCAAATTCAATAGCAAGCAACTGCATTTAAAGGGGACTATTAGTTCTCAAAGGAAGAAAAAAAAACATAAAGATTAGAAATTTCCATTTTGGAAAAAGATTTGAGTTAAATAAAAGGAAAAGGCAACGATGCTACGGGGTGCTAATCAGAAATATAAGTATTTTAAAAAATACATAAAAATGAGCATGTTTGCTGTAACAAGAGTTTAAACAAAGTTGTGCATACATCCTCAAAGCTTCTGTGATACAACTTCTACCTTACACTTTCTCAATGAGTTAAAAAATATAGCCATTTGATAACCATTGATACTCCATCCTTGTGTGTGAGATCTTAACTCTTATGCCTTCACTACAACTTTAAGGTAAAGGCTTGTGTTGCATCAGAGAAGTGAAAGAATTCAGAGCACAAACAAAAACATAGTGAAGTAATTCAAACTATTTGCCATTACTCAAGGAGCCACGTAAAATGGCATCTAATAGAAGCGAAACGTTGCACAAGTAAGAAACATGAATATTCCCCATCACGGGGAAATGAAATCAATATAATATCTCCAATGCACAAATCAGACCAGATGTTCAAAACCTATGCAATCTGCAAGCTCAAAAAATCAGGGAAAGACAAATAAGACAGTACCTCGAGTTGGCTCTTTAGCAAGCTGATTTGAAACCTTAGACGTATCATTTAAGGGCCGCGAGCTGTGAACTCCAAATGCCTGTGCATATGTCTCATCAAACTCTTCAAACACAGCCTTGCGAAATGCTGAAACCCTAGCCCTATTCTTAATAAATTCAAGACCATTCTGATCACACCCATGAGGCCCCGCAGCCAACTGCTTCACAAAAGCAAGAGCTTCACCGGGCTTAAACCCATCTCTTGCCTTTATAATCTGATTCACTGAGTAAACCCCTCCTGGCTCATAATCCGGCACATCCACTGCAAAATACCCTGCCTCATTCGCAGGCTTAATATTATACTTATTCCTGCACTTACAAGCCACGCTAAGTGCACTCCTCCTACTAGCCTCATCTGTAGCCTCCTCTACCGCTCTAATGAAAGTCCTCGAATTCGTCTGCTGTGACTTCTCTTCGAAATTATCATCAAACGGAATAAGCTCCGCCGGATCAAACCAACCATAACTACTATCTCCAAAAAACGCAACCAGCACATGACCTTCCCTTCTCGTCCGCCTCACCGAAGACGAAGCAAACGCCTCATTAAATATATGCCCCGGCCACCACGGATGCGATTTCACTTTCCCCCATACCATATCACCAACTTCAAAACCATAACTTAATGCCCTAGACGTACCCTCCATTGCTTCATTCTTCTCATTAGCAACGAAATCATCAAATTCACTCCATAAAGATTTATAATCCCCTGCCGCTACACTATTATTCTGCTCTCTCTCATCAAAATCAAAACTGCTTTCACTCCTCAACTCTGAAAACCTAGATCCTTCTTCCTCTTCTTCAACCTTAGAAACCCTAGGTTTTTCTTCTTCCTCTTCATTCGGTTTTTTAGTGTCTAACTCTAAAGATATCATTTGTGAGAGGTAGAGTTGATAAAATTAACCCTAGAAAGCTGGCGTCTCGAAGGCTAGAAAGGCATTTCTATTGAGACTGATTAGGGTTCGTTTGGTTCCAGTGAGTGCGAGAAACTGAGAGATTTTTGTAGGGAGGGAGATAAGGGCGTGTTTGGATGGAGAGAAAATGAGGAGCGCCTTAGGCGGTAGTGTGGGGGTGTAATATGGGGAGTTGTAGAGGGTTTTGGATGTTGCCACGTTATTCGATAGTGGAAAGAAAAGTTGGGAGTGGGTTCTGGCCGTTTGTTGGAATCCGGCCCACCATCTTTTTCTTTAATGATAATAGATAGAAAGTGAATTTTGAAGAAAATAGGAAGATGAGAACCGTGTGAGATAGATCATTTTATTTCACACACACACAAATGTATATATAAATATATATTAATCAAATCACTAAAAAATTATTCAGGTTAATTTCTTTGGTTGGGTCTTCTTTGAATATTCTGCGAGCACTTGAATCCCATCTCTTATTTTTATGACCACTCTATAGTATACCAATACAAATCGTATTGGTCGTCATATATTTTTATGACCACTCTATAGTATACCAATCCACCATTTCAAGTTAGTGTGAGCCGACAAATATTGTTTATCCTGACTCGGATGTTGAGTCAGCCATGACTCGCGATTCATTACAATATTATGATGAAGAGGAGGAAGGGGGGCCGTTCATCACACTTGTTGGCTGGCTCCTTCGCAACTCCATGTTCATTATTGTGGCAGCTCAATAAATTTTTGGTTGAATTGATAACTAGCCTTACTGAAATGGAAGCTATCTCACTCAGCAGTTGAGAATTTAAGATACGGAAAAGAAGGGAAGAAACAGAATCGGAATAGCTTGCCAATTTGCACTGAAAAAATCATCAATTTGTGTAACAATTAAGAGCTTAACATCTTCTATAACAAATTTGGTTCGAGAATAATGAATTCTATACTTTAGTGACCGTTCAAAACAGTAACGTTTACTTCCACGACAGAGCACCCTCTAAAAATTTGAAGTGACGACCTGTATTGCCCCTAAGGGGTTTCATTCTGACCCAAGAAAACAAATTTGATATCTTTATTCCCATCACAAAAAGAACCAGGCTAGTGAAACAAAAATATTAGATAGGTAATGGATTAATGAGAACCAAATCTACACAATGGCTACTAACCAATGCTTCGACAAAATTTAAGCCTCGTCTTCTTTTTGGCTGTCAGTGTCAGGGGTTCCAGCAAGCCAGCCCCACACGCCACCTGAGCCCTGCCTATGATTTGCATTCAAGGCATGTTCAGAGGCAGCCTTTTGCCGTTGCAGGAGTTCACGCTCTTTTTGCAGTGCCTCCATAGTTTGAAGCTTTTGTCGTAGTTCCGCAACATCAACCTGTTAGTTCAAGGAGTAATTAACACAAATGAATCTGTTTCATATCTGGTGCTATTTCTGGAAGACTCACTCATATTACTACACCTGTAAGTAAAAGGAGAGTATAAAAGAAGCTAGCAGCTCTTAATTAACGTAATTCACCCTACTTATTCCTAACAACAAGAAGGCGAACATTTTATCTGGCCATTGTTCTATCTCTTTATTTTTTGTACGGTAATTTTCTGGCAAACCAAACACAGTTCTTTTCCCTGGATATGTAGACATAAGATGATGTGGCTGTTTTAACCAAAAAAGAAAAATTAAACGATATAGCATGCTAATATGAGAAGTCAACGGACAAGATTGTACGTCTTCATGGAAGTTCCAGTAATTTCCCCCGATCAAACCCAAAGAATGGGAAAAAAGAACATGAAAAGAAAGTAGGTAGGAAATACCTCTAATTTGAAACATCTTGACTGCTCAGCAGCAAGTTGACCACGTACAGATTGGAGCTCCTGTGATGCCAAGAAAACAAAATTAAGGGGCATTTGATAGAAATAATAAAATCTTATGAGCTACAGAAAAGTTGATAACTGGAAAATAACCATCGGATAAATTTCAGATGGCATGCAACTCTGGAACAAGATTAAAGACAACTAAACCTGTATGTCAGGTGATTACCTTGTAAAGATCAGTGTTACGAGTCTCAACATCAGTTAACTCTTGCTTTAAATGGAGAGTTTGCAACTTCTCCTTGCTGAGTGAAGAAAGCAGCTCTTCTCTCCCAGCCTTTAAAGCAGCTAAAAGATGCTCCCTAGTTTCCTCACCTCTAGATTTCTGCATGGAATTCAAAATCTTCAGGATGGAATCCAATGTGTGAATCTCTACATCTGTTAATTTTTTTTTTAATTGCAATTTGCCATACCCTGGACTCTTGGTCAATGTTATCCATAACAATTTCCCTAATTTTGCCCTCATGCCCCCCTTCAAACTCAGAGTCCATATCTCTGGTGGGGTTTGTAACATTATGAACAGCAGAAACACTGTCAGGCACAGGAGTCTCTGCTATTTTTGATTGCAAAGTTGACTTGTGGCTTGGTTTAAGAACATTGACCTGACAACAGAACAAAATCAGGGAGAAGGAAAGAAGCAAGGGAGGGGAATCCAGAAGAAAGGAAAATTGCTACTAACTTCATTGCTGTAATGCCCATTATATCCTCCAAAAGATACAAGAATATCTTCACCATTATAAGAGCTCAAGACCAAACTCAAGCCCTGCAATAAAAGATGGTCAGACTCATTCCACTTGGAGGGAAAAAAACCAAACAGTCAAGAAGGGCAGGGCAGGGCAATCTGTCTACAGCTTGTCACCCCCTCAGTAGTAAGATGGAATTGATAAAACCAATTCTAAGATAAATATAGATACTAGAGAATGAAAACAACATCAAAGACTGAAATTGACAACAATTATACTAACATGATAGATTCAGACTCCATTACAGACGGCAGAACTAACAGTTTTGATGCATCTACATCACAATTCACTATCTCCACAGCACTCAGGTACACACATCTTTTGATTACTCATAACATCTGAACTAATTTATAGAAGTTGCTCCTTATTAAAACTCTCTATTAAAATAAACCAAGCCAAAAAACTTTCAAGATGCATGGAAGACTTTTACACTCCATAGATTCTGATGGTTGCAAAATGTTTTAAATGGAACACAAAAATAGCACAACTTTCCCATAAAATCACATGCAGCTTAATATAGCTTGCAGTTCTGTGAAATAAAATACCTCACTGGCAAGAGGAACACGCCCTTGAACAGAAGTTACAACAGACCAGCAGAGAGTAGACATGTTGAGGACAACAGTTTCAGAGGCCCCTAAACAAAGTTGACAGAAAAAAATATACGAGATAAATTTATGAAGCTGGAGAGAAATTAAAATCATTCAATTCAAGATTCCTGCCCATTTTCTTCCGATTAAAGCTACATGACTAATCGAATAAATAAACTCGTTTGTACTGGGACCAATACTTAAACAGGCTGGGTACTTGCTATGTCATTTTCTACAAAAGTAAAGAGGAACGGATTTCCCAGGCAAAATCTTTTCCCCTTTTTTCTGTGTTTGAATACTTCATTCAGGACAAGTGGAAAATAAAAAAGGATTGGAAGCTAATGCTAAATGCATAAGCTCCAAGTTGTAAAATATATACCCGTCTTGTTGTCACCACCACCAACAATAAACCAACTCTCCCCAACTGTCACACCTGCATGTCCAGCCCGGGGTGTAGGTATCTCCCCCTGTGGCGTGGGTCTTGTCCATTCCATCTAAAAATCCATGCATGTAGAAGATATTACAAACAGTCCTATTGTACAAGAACAAAAAACATTGAGACTAGTTATCTTACAGTTTGCAAATCAAGAACATGTAGATCATTGAAACAAGTGGCATGCGAGCCTCCACCAAAAATAAGAAGGTAACGCTCAGCATGTACTGCAGCAGCATGATCAGATCTTGGAGAAGGAGGCACCCCACTGTAAAATAATAAAGATAAATTAATCCTGAATCACATTGTTCCATTTTTAACAGAAATCCAAAGATCCACCCACATTCAAATATAAAAATTTGGATGAGCTAGAAAAATGAATTATTGCTGTGGTCAATAGCGAAAATCATATTTGGTTCAAAGTGACATCTTATTTATATGTGCTAATCTTGAGAGTTGTATCTTGAATCATCATGGCATCAATTTGCAAGATTCATCTTACATGGCATCAATTTCATCCCAGGTCATGGTTTCAAGGTCAAGGATATGCAAATCATTCAAGAGAGATCTCTTTGCATCTTGTCCACCAAAAAATACTAAGCTTGTCCCGACAAGGGTAACTGATTGACCTCCACGTGAGACCTGCAATGCATAAAATATGCAACATATAAACATTATAAAAGTAACTGATATCATAAAAGAGAATGGAAAACTGTTGAGCATAAGTATTCCATTTGTGATTCACAGTTTCAGTTTTGCAAGTCCAGCCCCAAATTTAATTTCAAGTGTCAATATGTTATTGAGTTTTGGCTGAAAATCACACAAATAATCCACAAATTTGGCAAGAAAAGGAAAAGTTTTAAGTCATAAAGTTTCTTCTTTGTGCATCAGCTCAGCAGACTCCAGTTTTGAACTTTGAATAATACAGTGATTGGGTAAATGTTTTTTGGATGAAATGCAGTAGATGAAAGAAGGAAAAAAAAAATACATACCGGTGCTTTCCCATAAGTCTTTAGGTTTGACCACGTGCAAGATTGAAGATCAAATACCTTCACTGTAAAGGGAAAAAAATCAAAGATGAAGGCAATGTTGGTTAAAATCACTCAGCCACATAATGATAGTACATTATATACCCTGGATAGTTTCAGAAGGATCCTTTGTATGTCCAGCAATTGATAGAAGCTTGTTCTCCCATGGTATCTGCAGAAACAAAATTTACATTTTCCTATCCATCAATGTGTGAGGATAATCCAATACCACTGCAAACTTGTCTGCAGATGGATCTGGATATTCTTGCTTCAAAAAGTTCCCGTATAAAAGCAAATTCAATTATATACTAACCAGGGAATGGCCAGCACAAGGAGTTAATTTAGCTGGAGACTGCCCCTCCTGTGGCTCATTCTCAGCCTTAAAATTGACCTTAGACCATGCCCAACTTCTCAACTCTAGCACCTGCATAGGGCACCGAATTTTGAGAAACAATATTTTAAAAGGCATATTGGCATAGCTGAGTCATATTCTATGGTCATTAGTTCAATGTAAAAGCAAAATACACAGAGAAAAATATAAGAGGTAAAATGGAGTTTCTTAGCATAGGGACATGAAATGTGATATTTAAAATATTCTAGGATTCCAGCTTTAGTTTGATATAGAGAATAGCTTTTCAGGAAAAAAAATAAGGGTTATATCTGCATCAAACAAATAAATATTGGTTACATCTACCAAAATATATATTCCAGTCTATGGTTTGCCTACATGAAGATCATTGAGATAGCGGCCATTGTGATTTCCCCCATATATGTACATCTTATCTTGAACAATTGCAGCTCCATGCTGGAAAATGAGAAGAAATTCGTTCAGAGAGAATGGCAGGAAAGCATACAAAATGAAAATAAACAAAAAGAAAAGGGACCAAGTGCAGTTTCTGTTTTAAAAGGTTTTTGTACCTCATATCGGGCTTTTGGTGGTTGGCCAGTTATTGGAGGTGCAATCCATTGATCATAGACAGCAACTGTCCCAACATCTTCTGATACAACATCTTTATCTTGAGTTTCTACAAGGATTCCATTCTCATTAGAAATGGTCTTTGTCTCTGGGAAAGAGTTTCCATTCTCAATGACAGGCTCATCTGAGTAATGCTACAGGAAGCAATATCAGGTGAGCATGCAAAACTCAGGAATGAGAAATTAATGAGAAAGGTACAGAACATGGCACAAGCATCACATTGATGGCCATGATGAGCATTGTCTCCTTCAGTTCTTCCCCTCCACCATTTTGATTTTAAGTAGAAGAAATGAAAATGAAAGCTCCCTAATCAAACAAATGCAACTCACTAGAAACACATGCATGGACATACAAGAAAGGTATGCTTAAGCAAGCCACCACACAAATGAGACATAAATGTACACTTTCATTGGATCTGTGCGATTAAAATTGATGTACCTAGAGCAGAAATGGCATTAGCTATGCAATTTGAAAGTTCTTGAGTGTAAGGTGTTGGTGGTGCCTGTGGTAAGCTATGACAATGATGTGTTGTTGATGGAAGGTGGTTGCAGGGTAGTAGCTATGGATTGTGGTTGAGGATGGTTTGGGTTGGGGTAAGTGGTGGCAGTCTAATGACAGCAGCTGTAATGATTGAGATGGTCAGTTGTTCATTGCTCATCATTTTCCTTCCCACTAACTGAAATCTTCTTTGTTCAATATTCCACCGACTCTCCATTTTATCCTTTGCTTAAATTGTGTTGCCTAAAAGAATCCTAGATGGGGTGTTCATAGGACACAAATTAATTGCCACACATACTTTTATTATGTTGAAGTTGAATTAGGAACCATGAATTAGAAAACCATTAAGGTGCTAAAGTTGTTACATATGTTACACGACTCTGGTATCATATGTCAATTACACACAAATCATTGAAGATTATGCACACACCTAACTAAACAACCTGTCATTAGGACAACTAACAAAGGTATTGATTCTTATATATACTAAGATATTCTTTCTAATGCTACCTAGCAGAAATATCAATCCCATCAAGACATATAGAGGTAATTCATTGTTAGAAAATCAAATACCAGCATGGGAGATATAAAATTAAACTCCACCATAAAATTCTCAATGAACTCACATTCACTCGTGTGTCTGCAACAGACTCTGAGATAGTGTTTGATGCTCTAGAATACCAACTCGGATCATCTTCCTGCCAAGTAGAATAAAAAATATTATTAAATTAGCTTGTATTAAAATCATCAAGAAAACATGAACCTGAAAATCCCATTTCCATTACCTCCAGTATTTTCACAAAGAGACGCATAGCTTCTGTGGAAACCATATTTCCAAGCCCCTGCCAGCTGCACAAATACCAACATTTTTAGAGAGGCACTTTCATCCATGCATTCAAACAGATTTTTAATGAAAATAAAATGTGCAAATTAGCAAATGAGCAATAAAATGACAATGGTGCACCATCTTTTAGAGATTCTGGCAACTGTTCACTGGATCATATGTCTGTCACAAACACATTATATTATCCTCCTGATTCACAAGAGACAGATCCATCAATTGAGCTAACCTGGGGGAGTTCAGGAACTAAAAATCACCCTCCTTGGTGCAACAAATTAAAAATGCTCCTCTAAATTACCAAAGTTCTAAATCCATCCTACTCTCCCCCGACACAGTCATATTCACCTACTTACATGTTGCTTTATTGTAACAAGTGTAGTTGCCAATTTCTTCACATTTTCTGCTCCAACTTTCCAAAACCTCATACTTCACCTATCATGCATCTAGCCTTGGGTGAATTAATTATAAGTACACACTAAATACAGATCCAAAGCAAAACTAAAAGCCGATGAGCAAAGCAAAAAACCTTTTCCATTTGCTTTGTTCTACAGCCTTCCAGCTACTAGGTTTCGGCACATTACACGGTCCAATTGTCGCCTGCAATCACATTCCAAAAACTACCAAATTCACTAAGAAATTCGGATTAACACAATCCACCCCAAACTCATAGCTTCATTATAAATAATTAAAAAGAAAATTAAAAATTTCAAATCACAGTATAATTTTTTTTATCACCCTAGATCCACTTTAATTAAACACTCAAAACGCGCAGCATTCCCACAAAGAAAATAAACTAGCGAGTAATTAACACTAAAAAACTCAAAAATCGCGTAAAAAAGAAATGAAAGCATTAAACACGCAAATTATAATATAGAATTGAGCTAATAAAACCTAATAATAATAATAAAAATAACGGAAAATTAAATTAAAATTCGCGTCAGAACAACGGGAATCAGATCGTGCAACGTACGAGTTGAAACAGAAACGCAATGGATCAGGAAAAGGAGATGGAGAGGTGACCTGCTGGTACAAAGCGTAGAGGAGGAGAGCGGTGTCGTTTTGGAATTTAGAAGAGACTGCGGTGGTAGAATTGTGAGATCTATCAAATCCAGCATATGATGCCGCTGCATAGAATCGCTCAGGATATGCGAGGCTAGAGCTTGACCTCGCCATCGCCATTTGCATACGATAATTAATCAAATAATTACTCTCTCGTGTGTGTGTTTTACTCTTTCTCTGGTCTGGTTTGAGAGATTTGAATTTATTTACGTGAGAGATTGTGAAATGGAAGGAATTTTTTGGTTTTTGTAGGGGAAGGGCTTATATGGTAAATCGGTAATCATATTTAAATGAATTGTTTTTGAAAAAAAAAATATTTTGTTTACCGGACATGGATAATCTGAATTTTTAATCGAGGAGTTATACCGAATTAATTTTTAAATATATTTTTTAACAGGTTCGCTTGATTTAATAACTATAATTGTAATAACTGGGACTTTGGTGGGTTTTTTTATGCTTTATTAGTAACTTAATTTAATAACTAATTGATATGATGATAAATAATTTAAGATTTATATAATAAATTTTAAATTTAAATGAGTATATGATTTTTTTTTTATAAAAATCTAATATAATTAAGATTTTATTTATTTATCTTTACCCACAAAATATATATTTTTTTCTCCATAAAATAGGGTTTCTCGTATCCAACTTTTTTTATGCTCTTGCCTTATTGGATACCTTTGTAAGCTTTCTACTCATTTACATTAATATTTGTTTGGCATTAACATTAAAAAAAATGTTTGCTTTCATTTGTTATTAGTTTTTCCAAATAATTATGTTATTTTTACTGGATAAATTTTAAGACTAATTCGCATATTATTTAAAATATTCATAGTGCTAAAAAATGTACTAAAGATGCTTTTGTGTGTAAATGTATAGAGCTAAAATAATATTTTTTTATTATTTTTTAACGTGTATGAGTTGATTAAGATATTATCTGGTATTATAATAGTGATTGTTGTTTAAAATATATTTTTTTGCTTATAATATTTAATATTTTTGACTTCTTATATCGTGATACATTGATATAATTATGAATTCTCATTATATAAACATCCAAGGTGTTTTAATATTAATATAAATAATGAAAAACTTTAACATCTAAGCTAAGGTGTTTTAATATATATTGTTGTTTCATGAGAATTTATTATCATAACTCACATGGTTAGGGCGCGAGTCAACATCAGAAGATCATAGGTTTGAACGGTACCAGCAACATTATTTTCAAATAGATGATTTCCTTTACAAAATTCAGTTATCAGTGTTTGATTTTTTTTGGTTAAAATAATATCATTTTTTAAAAATTAATTCTTCTGTTAAACTGTTTTGGATTGCAATTGAGATTATATTTTAAAGTGTTTATCATTTAGAAATATATTAAAATTATATATTTTTTAAATTATTTTAAATCTAAAATAAAATTCAAATTCAAATTCAAATTTTTTCATAAATAATAATTACGTAATTATGATAAAAAATTATATTTACTCTCAACAAAAAGTCATGAAACTGAATTAAGAGTCTTGGCTTGAGTTCCAGTTCTGTTGAACTTCATACGCAGTAGTCTGAACCTTAAAACAAGAACCCGAAACAGAGAGAGAGAGAGAGAGAGAGAAAACCTACAAGGCAAAACAGCAGTTCAGTTCTACCGCTGGTGTGTCTGGTCTGGTTTAGTCTGGTACGTAAGACACAAGCCGTCCACGATAGTCTGATAAAGTCACTCTTCCTTAGCTTATACTATAATGAAGAGCAGTATTACTCTGGCTCCTAACTCTCTTTTCTCTTCTCTATTTACATTATTATTTCACCACCAAAAACCCTAGTCTCTCCCAGGTACCCTTTCTTCTTCTTCTTCTTCTTCTTCTTCTTCTTCTTCTTCTGCCGTCCACGATAGTCTGATAAAGTCACTCTTCCTTAGCTTATACTATAATGAAGAGCAGTATTACTCTGGCTCCTAACTCTCTTTTCTCTTCTCTATTTACATTATTATTTCACCACCAAAAACCCTAGTCTCTCCCAGGTACCCTTTGCTCTCTCCTTCCCTCCCTTCTTCTTCTTCTTTTATTTTTTTAGTTGTTGATGGTTTTTGCTGATCTGGGGTTGCTTGCAATGCTTGATTTCTCACTCCTTTTTTTTTTTTTGGTAAAGCAGCACCCAATTCTTGAATTGGGTCTGGCTTTTCTGATTCTTTTCTTGAATATCGTTTTTTCTATCTCTTTCTCTAACAATTTCTCAAGTGAAAAAGCTTTGTTATGGTTATTGTTACTATGTTTTTTTCAATGCGTTCTGTGTTTGGATTGTATGTTTTGAACATGGGCTATCGATTTATTGACGGATTTTTCCTTGTCTTGCAATGATTTGATGAATTAAGTTAAATTTTGAAACTTGGCAGTGTAGTTTTTTTTGTTTTTTTTTTTTTGTATCTCGCGTTCCTTGCAAATCTATTATGGGAAAATCTGGTTATTTTTAGTAAATCTTTTTTCTTGTGTTGAGTTTTTTCACATGATGATCGCTAATGGATGTCGCGTGTTGGAGCCTTGCAACCTGTATGGTTTGAATGATTGCTGACTCTGTGGTGTCATGTTGTGACTTGTTCTGGATCTTCTGGTTTGTAATATTCTATTTCAGATTGGTGTTATGAGCGTACAATTGTGAGCTGTGTCTTGTTCTTGATGAATTTTTCCGCGACACAGCTATAATGGATCACCCACGATCATCCTCGGCTAGTGGCGAGGAGAATGGTGGTGGGATTCCTGATGATTTGCGCTGCAAGAGGTCAGATGGGAAACAGTGGAGATGCACTGCCATGTCTATGCCAGATAAAACTGTTTGCGAGAAGCATTATGTTCAGGCGAAGAAGAGGGCAGCTAATTCTGCATTGAGAGCCAGTCTGAAGAAAGCCAAAAGGAAATCGCTAGGTGAAAGCGATGGTTACTTGGAGAGTAAGAGTGATGATTTTGATATTCCACTTGTGAACATGAAAGTCAAAGAGGAACAACCGTTTTCTGTTTCATCAAAGAGGCACAAGGAGAAAGTACCAAAAAGTCAGTCTAGCTATTCTCCTGAAACACCTATAAGGAGTTTGTCTGGTCGGAATTCTCAAAAACTAAATGATGGTTCTCAGAGAGATTTTGAGATTGAAGAGAATCGGAGGTCATATAAGACGCTCTCTCTTTCAACAATGGATTCATCCAAGAGTAAATCACAAAGAAGATCTGATGCCAATGCTATGACAGTGAGTGAAATTGAAATAATACTCACAGCATGTTTTAAAATATTGTTGTTATTACTGTATTGTTCATTTATGTTCTGTACGGTTTCTTTCTCTTCTGCTTCAATATGTAGATATTGAGATGAACGCATTGTTTTCAGGAATACTTTGATGCAAGCTCAGATTCTTCTGAAGACATTGGTGGACAAACTTGTCATAAGTGCCGAAGGAATGACAGAAATAGAGTTATATGGTGTCCCAGATGTGACAAGAGAGGTTTTTGTGATAACTGTATCTCTGAATGGTGAGGGTTGAACTGTGTTGCAAAAATGTATTCATATTTCCAATTTATAAGCTCAGTCAATGATTTATTCTGTACTTCTAGGTACTCGGACATTCCTCTGGAAGAAATTGAGAAGGTTTGTCCTGCATGTCGTGGGATCTGCAATTGCAGGAGTTGCATACGAGGAAATTATATGGTAAAGGTATTTCACTCATGAACTGAAGGGGACCATGTTTCTATTATATTGTCAAGTTTCTTATGTGTCATGAACAAATAGTAGTGGGATTATCATAACTACTGGGGATATTTTTCCCTATGAGTTGCAGGTGAGAATACGGGAGATACCTGTTCTAGACAAATTGCAATATCACCACGGCCTATTATCTTCAGTGCTTCCTATAGTTAAGCAGATCCATCATGAACAATGCTTTGAAGTAGAGCTGGAAAAGAGGCTGTGTGGTGAGATGCTTTTTATATTTTAGTGGCACATGGAATTTAGTATGCTGTATCAGCTTTTCTCTGTTATGTGATTATCTGGGCATTACATCTTCAGGAACTGATGTGGATCTTGTCCGGACCAAATTGAATGCTGATGAGCAGATGTGCTGGTATATTAAGTAAACTTATGCACTGCTTGATCAATTTCTTTTATGTTCTTCTTTACTGTGCATATGAAATGAAATCAGGACCTTGGTCTTTACTCAACTTATAAAATAATCTTGCAATTTGATGATTTCAGACTGAACTAAAGCCAGTCTTCTAGATAGGGATTTTTTGGAGGGTGTATAAGTACAATAGCTTCCTCATCATTTCAAGTATTGTTGCTCATTGTAATTTGCCTTTTTGCAGCAATATATGTAGGATACCAATCATTGATTATCATCGGCATTGTGCAAATTGCTCGTATGATCTGTGCCTCCGTTGCTGTCAAGATCTTCGAGAAGCATCAAAAAGTGGTGTTGGAACTGAAGTGAATAAAAATCAGATTGATGGTGGAATTCAAGACAAAGAGACCCTATCAAAACTTGTGATAGAATCCCAAGGAAGAATAAATTTATCAGATAAGTACCACGGCTGGAAGGCAAACAATGATGGCAGCATTCCATGCCCTCCAAAGGAGCACGGTGGTTGTAATTACTCATCATTGAACCTAAGCTGTATTTTCAAGATGAATTGGGTAGCAAAACTTGTGAGAAATGTGGAGGAAATGGTCAGTGGCTGCAAGGTCTATGATGCTGACACTCCGCAGAAATCTGGGCTGAGTGATGCCACACTCTGCCAGTATGCTCATAGAGATGATAGTGATGATAATTTCTTATATTGCCCCTTATCTGAAGATGTGAAAGCTGATGGTATAAACAAGTTTAGAAAACATTGGGTCAGAGGCGAACCTGTTATTGTGAAGCAGGTTTTTGACAGCTCATCCATATCAAGCTGGGATCCAATGGCCATATGGAGGGGGATCCGGGAAACATCAGATGAGAAAACAAAAGATGAAAACAGAACAGTGAAGGCCATAGATTGCCTACACCGGTCCGAGGTGTGTTTTCTCTCACTTTTGCTTATGCTAGGTGTATGGCTCTTCTTTCTTCATAACATCAGTAAATAAGTTGTTGCTGTGTTAATCTCTTTGATTTCTATGATATGTGGTTTTCTGTGTTGGCAGGTTGATATTGAACTTGACCAGTTTATCAGAGGATACTCCGAGGGACGAATCCAGGGAAATGGTTCTCTAGAGATGTTGAAGTTGAAGGATTGGCCTTCCCCCAGTGCTTCTGAAGAGTTCTTATTATACCAGAGACCTGAATTTATCAGTAAACTGCCTTTCCTTGAATTCATCCATTCAAGGTTGGGTATTCTAAATGTTGCTGCAAAGTTGCCCCATTATTCTTTGCAGAATGATGTAGGACCTAAGATTTCTATATCATATGGGAGCCATGAGAAACACGGCGTGGGTGATTCTTTAATCAATCTTCATTTCAAAATGTGTGACATGGTAAGTTTTATTTGTTATTACATAGATATTGTGATATTTTCTACTTGCATGTATTGTTGTTCCTTCTTGAAATTCATGTTAGAAAATTTAAACTCTAGGTCCTAGATTGAAATTTAGCATTTGTTTACAAACTTTGAATTAAAATATACATGTGAGTTGTCTTTAGAACTGATTTTTTTTATCCCATTGAGATCCTAAATTCAATTTACATGGTTCTAAATTCTTCATATCTCTAACATTGGGTTGAACAAGTATTTTACATATTCAGTTGGCTTCCAGCGCAACAAGTTCTGCTGTTGCCATGTCCTGTACAGAGAGCCAACATGTAATATTAAGTGGCTGTTTACTTGTTTTTTCTGAACAACTTCACCTGTCTAAGGTGTCAATTATGGATTGGCATTGCTGATGCATGGGCAGGTATACTTATTGGTACATACATGTGAAGCAAAGACAAGACATTGCCATGATAATGGCTCACTTGACCCAGAAAAGAGCTTGGAGGAGGAAAGGTTGCCTGATATATCACTTGGTGGGCATAATTTACAAGATGAAGTGAAGACAGCTGCAGAAAAGAATGAGATAATGAAGGATCAAGGGGTCTATAATACCGCTAGCATTGAAGAGCTTGAGAGAATTGAAGATCAAGGGACTGAAAGAACTACCAGTGTTCCAGAGGCTGAAAGAACAGAGATCACCAGAATGGAAGTAGTTGAGGGAATGGAGGATCAGCAATTGAGGAAAAATCATGATAATATCCCTGTAGAGACTTACACAGGAGTTAGTTGGGACATCTTTCGTCGGCAGGATGTTCCTAAGTTAACTGACTATTTGCGAACACGCTGCAAGGACCTTTGGAAGCCTGACAATGCAGTGCATGATTTTGTAAGTTGACCTAGTTAGCTTTTTAATTGTACCATATATTTTAGTTAAAACAAATGGCTTCTATAACTTGAACGCTGCTGATCTTTTTAATGGGATCTCAGGTCACTCGTCCCCTTCATGATGGAACAGTTTTCCTAACTGGGTTTCATAAGAGACAATTGAAAGAAGAATTTGGTGAGTAACAATAGCATTTCTTAGTTTTCAAAATAGATAAAATGGATCAGATTTAGCAAGAGTGAGTTATTCCAGCTTGTTTTTAGTTTTTCTGTTGACATGGTGAGGTATCTGAGCTTCTACACTGGTTTCTTTTTGTTAGCATAGACCCTCCAATTGTTTATTTTGTTAATGAGCAGGGTATCTGACTTTCCTACTTGATTACATGTGTATTCATTTGCTGTAAATGTGAATACCATGTATAAGCTGACAAGAAAAGTCTTATTGGTTATTAATTAGTTCTTTCTGACTGTTTTTATTTTAACTTCTCCCATTTTGCATATGGTGAGTGCACTTAGTTCGAATATCTCCTTTCTATGTTAATGCTATAAATCAGTCACCAGTTGCTGTTTCATTACATGTAATAATTAGATGAAATTATTTTTCTTCCCCAGGAGTTGAATCATGGTCGTTTGAACAACACTTGGGGCAAGCTGTATTCGTCCCTGCTGGCTGCCCTTTCCAAGCGAGGAATCTTCAGGTGAGTTTGTTGTGATTAATTGGATTCTGAACTCTGATAAATATTTGACTCGGTAACTTCTAAGTGTAAGACAATCTTAAAATATCTAAATTACAATGATGAATATATATATATATATATATATATATTATTTTTCAAATGGTCGGATAATAATTGATGTCCTTAATATAAATGGTCTATGATTTTCCCAAATCAGACCAAGGTTCATTCACACCTTTTTTCTTGGAACCAGCACTGGTCTGTTTCCAAAGTTGCAACATATTAATCCTTTATCCATTAAAAGTAAAAAAAAAAAAAAGAATAGAAGTTTCTTCCTTGAGGATATGATTTTATTTGTGGTTTCCAAATAATGTTACTGCAATGGGGCCGCTGCTGCTCTCCACAGATGAATTTTTTAGGCCTCTTCAGGTTAGCGAGATATTTATTATAGAACAATGTGATAAAAAAAAAGGTGCTTTAGTAGTTTGGGGGGCATGCATATGCTATAGAAAACAACACCTGTGAACAGCCAGTAGTTGTTTTTCTTTCTTTTCTTCTTTCTTTTAAAGTCAAGAGCTGCCAGATTTTAAAGTCTTAAAAATACCCGAGTATTTCCAGAAGCACGTACTTTTATTTCTTATTCTTCTGTTAATTGTGATTTTTATCATTCTTGAATTAGTTTCAATTTACATCCGTCTAAATTGTTGACATAGTTAATTCAGAATTCTTCAAACCCTGCATTATAATTATTTCCTTGTTAACCTCTTGTAAATTGCAGTCCAACGTTCAGTTGGGTCTTGATTTCTTATCTCCTGAAAGTTTGGGGGTGGCTGCTAGATTGGCAGATGAAATTCGCTATCTTCCAAATGACCATGAAGTAAAACTTCAAGTTTTGGAGGTAAGAATACAGAAACTTTCCTTGAAAATTCAACGCCTCCTTTTCGTTGAAATTCTTTTGCTGTTCTTCTTTAATTTCCTGTTGCCGATTCTTTTGCTCTCTATCAATGATTTTCTTAATCTTCTATTTGGTTTTGATACAGGTGGGTAAGATGTCACTCTATGCTGCTAGTTCAGCCATTAAAGAAGTCCAGAAATTGGTGCTTGATCCCAAGTAAGCAGAACAGCTTAGCTTTTCATTCCACTTCTCACCTATGTTTTGAAATCCTTAACTTTATTTTTGGGAAGAGAAATAAAAGTGAAATTATCATCTGATTTATTGGCCTTGTGAACCTTTGTTCATATTAGAAAGGGGTTAACATTAGGAGTAAGGTTTGAGACAAGACCCTGGAATGTGCTTAGATCTAGCTTATATTCCTTGCCTATGACCTAGCCAACCTTTTGGGTGATTCTTGCACACGTATAGAATAGCTTCCTTCTCCCATCCCTTTGCCTGTTTACTGGGATTATAAGATTTATAAAAACATTTGCAGGCTTGGAGCAGAAATTGGATTCGAGCATCCAAATTTAACTGCAGCAGTTTCTGAGAACTTGAAGAAGGTTGTTAAGCCAAGACATATAAGTTGTGCTTAAATTAGCGTACATTATGAGTGATTTAGTTATACAAAAATGATTTTTTTAAGTGGCTGACATTCAGCCTGAGGGAATTTAAATGTATAAATGTATTTATCTGTAATCTTGTATATTTTGACAGTTTATGGCTATTGTAATATGCAAAGTTTTAAGTAAAAGCTAACTAGTTTTAGGTCATTTCAGTTTGAGTGATGTTTATGATTGTTTACTGTTTACCTTTATCATATCCGATATTGAAATTCAAGTAACTTTGGTCTCATGGTTTCCCTCCTTATCTTCATCGAACCTGCAGCCGATGAAATTCAGTTGCGAGTTAAAAATTTCACCTTATTTAGGACGACTTGCGTGCTTTCGAGGTCAATAGCATGAAGTATAATCTCATGTTTTTCTGTTAAACTGTGTAATACTGCTCCTGGACTAGCTGCTTTAAAATAAGATTTCAGGAGAATACAAACTTCATAAGAGAAATGTCTGTTCTTGCTCTTCCGCGCCTTGTTTCTGTATCAAGAGATGATACCAAATGAATCTGCAATCCTATAGAAGTCTGTTTTCACATTTGGCCATGCCGATTCCGGTGCTTGTGCATTTAAGGTGTATAATCTACCACCGCGAGCACAGCAAACCGCTAGATTATGCCGGTGAAAGGCGGGGCTTTCAACTCTGAATTCCAGCTTGTAGTAATTAACTTTCATCAGAGAGTCCTCTCTTAAACTTGATTCTGTCAAAGTACCTTTCACGTCAAGGCGTGATCCTGTGATTGTCCGAACCACAGCTTCTCCCACCTCCTTAGCCCCTCCGAATGCTTCAATCCTACAAAATCCATTAAAGAACCTTCATTCCATGTTCTATTTCTTGAAAGATTGGATCTTAGCATTAGTTTTACGAGGCACTCACGAGAAGTCAGGAGGGACCTGTGAGACAATGACGCTAACATTGAGTTCACCGCTTGAACCCGGGGGGCCAAATGCAACAACCGGTTCGTTCACGTTCTTGCGCCGCCTATCACCAGATTTCCCATTATTCAGTGGCGGTGGATCGAGTGATCTCTCATACTCTGTCTTCTCAGCTGCTCGATAAAGCAGCCTTTGATCTCCAACCCAAGTTGCAGGGTATATGAATTCTGCTCTCAAAAAGCACGCAGTATTAGACGAACGCGTTAATCTTATAGGTGCCGGGAAATCATGTTAAACAAAGAAGGGTCAATGACAAGTTCATATAGCAGAGGACCCACTAACCAAATCCTTCATTTGTCTCAATGCATCGGCTATACCCTCCGATCGGATAAAGCACATCAAGCTTAACATTTCGACCGCTTTCCGGCCAAAAACCAAGAAGAAAACTAGTAATCCCACCAAAATTTGCACCAACAGCCACCAGAGAAGCTGAACCAGCACCAACAAGCAGACGACGCTGAAATCTCGACGACAGAGGTGCAAATTGTTCGGCTGGAGGCCTAGGCACCTCCTGGAAGCTCTCCTTCCTATCCCCAGAAGATCGAGTCATGTAAATCTTCCGGATGGAGGCATTTTCGCATGCTAGAAAGTGATGCAGCAATGCCATGGTCTATGCTTTTCCAGCCGCGTAGCACCCTAGCTAGCTTATTAACTTCAAACTTGTTCACATCACCTTTCGGCCTCACCCGACTGTGATTTGATCTAGGGCGGTGCGGTTTTAGGCTCCCGGAGGTGCAAAGTGGGGGAGGGTCTTGCCTTTTGACAGTGATAATGCTATCTAATTTTTGGTGGCTCTCATTTTTTCCGCTCACAAGGAATGCCCAGAGCCATACAAATTTCTCTGTCCACCCTCCAGTGTGTGAAAAATGCTATGGACTGTGTTCATGGCAGCCAACTCTTTTGTGGCCCCACTCATCCCGATACGCCAAGAGTTATCGTCTGGGCCATTGCATGTTACAGCCTAGCTCGGCTGACTTTTTTGCAGTATCTTTTCGGACGAAATTTTAGACCGATTGGTTATATTAAAATGTAAATTAATATAAAAGAATTCTATCAATTGAACTCTCAATCAAATCCAGAAGCAAGAGGATTTCTATGACTAAATTTGAACATCAACTTTGAATGTAAGACTCTTACAAGTCTTCTAGCTACAATTTTCAGTGACATGTCCTGTTTTTTGACCATCAATTACAAATCTATTTTAATTACACCCTTTCTTTCATATACCTAGTTGATATAAAGTGTGTTTTGTTGTGTGTAATGCGGTGTATATATGTTGTTTTTATAAAAATATTTTTCAGTTGAAAATAAATCAATTTTTTTATATTAACATATCAAAATCAGTTGAAAATATAATTTAATATTTTTAAATGAAAATTAGTTTGAAAAGCTAATAAGTAAGCAAAAAACAACCACCAATAATGTTTAAATAAGAAAAAAGTATTAGAAAGAAAATCTATGTGATCTTCAACTCATATTGAAGTTGCTAATGGTGGGACAAAAATCCTCAATAACTTGCTTGCTCTTTAGCAAAACAACTGAGATTCTTCCCTAGCTGATACAGTTAACTTGGAAAAAAGAAGTGATGATAGAAAACATTACAAGGACTATAGCTATAGAGGTAGAAGAAAAGGAAATTGTGTAGAGTATTTTTCTTTTTCAAACATCCCACAAGGGTTTCTCTAGTGCTCCTGCCTGTTGCTCAAAGTGGTTCGACCCTTGCATTCTTGGATGACTGATTCCTCTAGTGAACTCCATTTCTTGATGATTATGTTGGTCATGAAGATTCCTTTGTCTAGAGCCACCTATCCCCAAGAAATCAACAGTCATCATGTCCCCGCTGAATCTTGATAAACCACTTGGATTGGCTCCACCTGTTGGACTACTCAAACTAGAGCTTGAATTTGCACCTTGAAAAACACTCTCATTGTTGCTGCTGGCATGCTCCATAGCCTTGAATAATGCATTGTTATGATCTAGAACTGAACCAAACATTCCCATTTCATTCAATACAGAGTTCTCAACCCCACCGTTTGAGTTGAAAAACTGGTTGGCATATCCATCATCGCCACCTATCACATGAGATTGGTCATGTTGGGTATGTATTGAGCCAAATGTTGGGGGTGCCATGCTTGTAACGAAGCTCTTTTGCATCATGGGAGAGCTCACATTATTACTACTTACTGTTGCACCCATTTGAGCTGCTTTTTGCAACAATGCTGTAGCTGACATTGATGCTGAACCAGCTAAATTATGATGACCATTCCCTTGAAAGATTGCAGATGGATTTGCATTCAAATGAAGGGCAGAGGAAGAATTGAATGACATGCTTCTTGAACCACCAAAAGGGCTTGTCGTGCTACTTGAAAACATGTTTCCTGATGAGGGTTTAGGCGGCATTTGCATGAGTGCTTGAGGTAAGGACAATGAGTTTTTGGTGTCTAAATGGTTGAGATTAGACATCATGGTAGATTGATTTGGATTATTGTTGATGTTCATGGAGGGTATGAGGCTGGAGATTTGGCCTTGTATGTTTTGCTCCATGTTGGGGATGAGTCCTTGATTAATTACTTTGTTATTTTCTTCAGTCAGGGCATCACAGAAAGCCCTGTGTGTGATGAAACTATCCCTCCTGCATGGCCAAACAAACAATCAAGCTTTCCCGTCAAACCTTAATTAAAAAAAATAACTAATTAAATATTCTTACATATATAAAAATGTTGTGAGATAGGGATAGAAAGAGACTATTTACCTCTATAGTATTGTAATTGAATTAGTCTCGGTAAACGTTTATATGATGATCATGACAACTATGGTTATACTATGTAATTAAGCCTAATGAAAGCTTAATTAAAAGCATGATTAAGACTTTTAGATAAAATAATGATTTTATAATTGCATATAGTCAAACAAAGACTTGAAGCAAAGCTAGGAGTGTTATCAAGGTATAGATCCCCAAGCTATTATATTTATATGTAAAAGAAAGTGAGCCCACATCATGACCAATCAGTGTGCCTGAACGAGATACCATTAACCACTGTTGTAATAATCATCTTGCATGCATCCTCAAGTACTATACAAGTATAGTATCTAACTAATTCATTTTCTAGGGCAATTGATTATTAAGTAGAAATTAAATAATATATTAGGTTGTAGTCGGTTACTATCCCAAGATAAAAAAGATTGAAACCTGTTTAATTTTAAAAAAAAAATAAATAAAAACCAAGACATAAAATATATTTTTTCAAAAAAAAAAAGTTTTGGAGTAAAATTTCTATTTATAGGAGGATTGTTCTCTCTGTCTCTTTTTTTAGTTTTTTTTCTAGGTTGGTGACTCGTGAAGGCTTGATCATTGTTTAAAGTGTTTATCGTATCGAAATACATCAAAATGATATTTTTTTTATTTTTTAAAAATCATTTTTGAAATCAACACGTCAAAATGATCTAAAACACATAAAAACATACTCATTTAATTTTTTAAAATTTTTTGGCTAAAAGCGATTGGGATCGCAATGCCAAACAAGCACTAAAACTAGTTTAATTCATGATTAGATTTTTATAAAATCAAGAGAAATTTTATATTCCAATTAAATATAATTAATTTAATAATACGTTAAAAAAATAAGGTAGCAACAACAATAAATAAATAAATATATATATAGACCATATGTTTATCGCGTGTCCTAGATCATGAGGTCAAAATAATTTAATAGCAAAACAAATTGATGATAAATAAAAACAAAACTAAAAAAAAATATCAAAGACAAGAGCATATATATATCAAGATATTTAGTATTTCAACATGGATATTAAAAAAAAAAAACTAATCTAAACTCTTATTATATGGAACCATATGGCATAAAAATTAATTATTTTGGTGATCAAAATAAAATTTGACACCAAAATGTGATTTTCTAAAATTGAAAACGAGTCATCTACTAGCTAAAAAAAGAGTAATTAAATGACTTTTTTTCAAATATTTCATCTATTTTACTCAATTTATTCATTTCATTTCTCATTCTTTAAAAAAAAGACTAATAAAATTGAATTTTTAAAATATATTACTTACGACTCCAATATTCCACAGCTATATTTAAAATGGTGAGCAGTATTTAATTATAACTTAGTGATTAATGGAAAGTACGAACCTGGAGAAGATGGTTCCACAATCACATTTGTATTCCTTGGTGCCGCAGGTCTTGAAATGAGCTTTCCAGTCCGATTGAACAGCATATTTCTTCGAGCATTTGTCGCATTTCCATTTCTTTTCGCCATGTTTTCGATAAAAATGCTTCTTAATTCCTGTAAGATCACCTAATGCTCGAGCCGGGTTGTGATGAACACATGAAGGTTCTGGGCAAATGTAAACCCTTTTTCGGATCTCACCACTTGC
Source organism: Salix exigua (assembly GCA_032356905.1). Taxonomy (NCBI): domain Eukaryota; kingdom Viridiplantae; phylum Streptophyta; class Magnoliopsida; order Malpighiales; family Salicaceae; genus Salix; species Salix exigua. The sequence continues at coordinate 953,951 of CM063592.1, forward strand.
TCTCTGCTTTAGCTTCCATGGCAGATTATGGCCCCGCCGATGCAACTGAAGATTCTGGTCCCTCTGGAACCCCTTGTTGCAAATCTCACACACAAATCGATTTGTAGCCATGAGAGTTTTTGGCGATAGAGCAATAACATCAGCACTGGGGTCTGCCACATATTTCATGTAAGAAAACACTTTTGTGGTCAGAATATATATATAATTTCAGAAAACTAGCTATATGTCAAGCACAATCACTGCTGCATCCTGTTTACAATTAACTCGGGATAGCAATAATCATACTAGTCATCCTGTTTACACACTGATCATGTATATGTATGTTTTCTGGCTAGATCATTGCTGATCCATGGAGACTAAAGAATCTTCAGTGCAGCAGAACCAAGAGGAAGATGGGGAGAATAAGATCGAGGAGATTATATATATAATTATATGTGTGTGTGTGTGTTTGTAATTCATGAGGGAATATTATTTTTTTCCTTTGGCCTGAAACAGTTAAAAAAACAAGACAGAAAAAGTAGATAGCAAGGCAAAGCAACAGTCCAATGCAATGATTGAGATCCTAGCCAGTCTTTCAGACCAATAATTCTAAATTTTTTATGACTCAAATAGCCATGGAAAAAAGCAATCTTCCCCAGCAAAAAAATTAGAAAAAAGCAATAAAAGAACCTAAAAATAAGAGGGAAAAGGGCCATTTTCTTGGATCTCATGAACTTAATCTGTAATAATCCAAAAAGAAACCATGAACTATCAAAAAGCAGTTCGTATATAGTCCTTGAGCATAAAAAAAAACCAACAACAGTTTAGAGCTCATCAGATCATCGAGGCTGCTAAATATATATGTGTAAATATCAAATTGAAGACCATATTACTCGAGTAAAAAAGGGTTTTTTGAACTAAGAGATTGAAAATCAAGAGAAAAAAACACAATATATTATATTTTATAAAAATTAACAGAGAGCAGAAGTGTATATCTACACACCAGGATTTCCAGGCATGTTTCTTTTCTTCTTGAATGGAGGTTGCTGCAGTTTTTGAGTAACAGTGGAGCCATTGCTGTTAGCAGCAGTAACAGTGGTTGAAGCTAAGGAGTTTAAGTACACTTCATCTCCACCACCTCCAGAAGAGAAGCTGCCAGTGCCATCACCTGTGGTATTTGACATTGAAGGAAGGAAAAGGAAATATGATAAAATAAAATAAAAAGGGAATTAATTATTATTTTTTCTGAAGATTTATCTCTTTCTTTCTCTCCTACTCACCAAACTCTCTTGTTTTGGCAGAAGATATGTTGTTTAGTGCTCAAGAATACACAAAAACAAAAACATGGGAGTTGGAGATTTGTTTGTGACCTAGAGGAAGACAAGAACCATGAAATTATCCTGGTGAAGAAGAGAGAGTGAACAGGCTTTGTTACAAGGAGAGGACAGGAGAAGAAGCAGGTCTTCTCAATTTGGAGCCATCTTATAAATATATATATATATATATATATATATATTATTTGTTTTCAAATTGATATTATTATTATTATTTTCTGGTGCCCCTAGCTTTTTGAATATTAAGGTTATTGCCCTTACTCAATAATTAGATTTTGAAAGATTTATTGTATAGTATATATTAAGGTCAAACAGATGCACATAATTATTTTTCTTTTTTTAATTGATACCTTTTCTTTCTTATCCTTTGAAATCTCAATTTCTTCCTTAAACATGTGAGTGAGACTTGGTTTTAATTTCTTAGATCAATATTTATCAATTTAACTGCATTTACAAGTTTTAATTTCCACAATTTTAGAAATGAAACACAATATCCATAAATAGACATGCACTAATCTTTTATAAAGTGGTAAATGAAAGGAATTGATAACAAATTTAATTTAATTTCATTTCATTTTTGTGGAGTAATTTACTTACTAATTTAGAGGTTGAATCAAATAATTAAAGTAATGTTTAATATAGTATAAAGTATATTAAATCTGGTTGGTAAGTGAGCACGCTTTCCATATTAATTATCATTCCGAATTTGTGCCCTGAAGATAATTATAATAAAATGCAGTGGTTTAAATACAAATAATCTGTTTAAATCTAATTAAAAAAATCTTAATTCTAAATCATTCACTGACCTTTGGTAAAATATTTATATAAAATTTCATGAGAAATAAATTATTTAAAGATAATATTTTCTCTGGTGCTTGATATATTTATATTTTACAATTTTATTTTGAATTTAAGGAAAGGTATATTGATATACTAGTTAGTTTGAAAATGGACCGTCGTTTATGTGGATGTAGTAACTTTTCATCAGATCAGGGGGTAATTCTGGTATTTAACAGGTGGAAGTCCCGCTAACGAATTTATTATTGGACATCGTCGCGGCTTCAGATTGAAATCTTGTCTCCTTGTGCTGATATTTCTACAAAAGTAATTTTATCTCGAAACCACCCTCCCCTGCATTGAGAACTACAGAATTGCCACCACTGAAACAGCCGGCAGGAGCAGTGAAATGACCAGAACAGTCTCATCCGTCACGGGTGGCGAATGGGCACTGATCAAATCCTTCTCGAAAAGGACCCAACAATGATTCAAACAAATAATCCTCATTCACGTGCATGGCTGTACCTGAACGATATTTCGTGAAAAGCGGAGGGGCAGGCTTGTCCAGGAGAAAAGTATTTTCGATGACGGGATGGTGAGAACTGAGATGTGCTAAGAAATTTAATTAATTAATTAATTAATTAAAGAGAGACTTGCGTTTGATTAACAAGTTTGGCCTGCAAGAGAGAGAGAGAGGGGGGGATTATTAAAAAATAATTAAATCTTGCTACAATTAACAACGCGTTTAGTGATAATATTTTGAATTAGAAAGCAGCTCGCTCCGTGATGTTGATTTGTGAGAGATAAGTGAGTTTGCTTTCAATGTGATGTGATGAAAGAAATTCCATAAATATGTTGTTTGAATTTAAATGATTAGCTTAAAATTCACTCCAAGAGGTTTTAATCTTCTTACATCAAACCTAGTCTAGAAACACTTTTTAAAATTACCTACTTAGTTTAATTTTGAAAAGAAATCCTGTAAATCTGATCAGAGATTCAAAATTATTTGATATTATTATTGAATCTGACTTGATGGATTAGCGTTGATACCTCCTCATTTGACTGTTTATCAAACATGATTTTAAAATTAAATCGTGTGGGAGTTGTCTTGGCATGACTCGATCATTTGGTTGGTCTGACGCAATCCAAATTAACATGTTAAAAAAAATAAAGGATGAAATTTAAAAAATAATAAAATTAATAGAGGAAACCTCTTAACTTAACTCTTTGTATATCTTGATTTTTAAATAAAACTATGTAAGAATTGTTCTTACGTGATCTAGTCGACTTTATCAGTTCAAAGACAATTTAAATGACTGTTAAAAAAAATCCGAGGATGAACTTGAGGGGAAAAAAGAAAAGAAAGAAATAAAAAAAGGGTTAGGTTAAGAGAAAGTAGCTTGATTGTTCTAATCAACGATTAAGCTCCACAAAGAATCCCAATTTATTTAGTATAGAAGGAAATATGTAATTGATTAGTAATGTGTTCTTAGGTTGTATTCGAATAGATAGGAAAAGACATAGACATGTTTGATAGGAGAGACAACGACAAAAATATAAAATAAATATCTTTGGAACAATTTTGAGGATAAATCTCTATCATTTTAAAACAAAAAAGACATGGAAACACATCCTCTCAATCCACAACATCTTGATCATCTCTTAGTACGCTCTATTGTAAGAGACTCGACATATTATCCATTTTTTTATTAAAAAAAACTGAAAATAAATCACACCGGCCCATATTGATACCAGCAAGGAGGGAAATAGCTGTGGATGTCTCCAAAAACCATAACCAAAACTCCATGGATTTGAACAAACGGTGCTTTGATTTATGCAGAAGAGGATACGTATATAGCCAAGATGCAGGTCATCAATGGAGATCACCATCGACGATCCTTTCAGTATATGTTTAGTCACCATCGATCGATCGATCTGGCTCGAGTTCTGGTTGCAGCAGTGCTAGCTGAGCTGAAACTTGCAAGTTCATCGCAGTATGCCTGCCCCTGCTCTCTCCATTGGCCCCCTCCTCTTTCTAGAAACCTTTTGGCAGAAAGAAGCAAGTATTCGTAACCCTATCTTCATCTCTGTGTTGTAGCTTTTAAGGAGTATTGTACGTACCCAAAGCAATGTGCATGGTGATGGGACTTTTGCATGGCTGACTATTATTTCGTAATGTAAGCATGTGAAATCTTGGTGGGTATAATTTGTTGGTATCCGCCTACCATCAATGTGGAGTGTGCGTGTGTGTATATATAATGGGAAGTTATTAAAACCAAATCAATTTAGGTTTTAAATAAGTATCGATTTGAGCGTTCATGACGCTAATTTATGTTAATTAAATTGACAAAATAAATAAATAAAATCATACAGTTTTGTTATATTTTTAATTAAATCAAGTTTTAATGAGATTAAAAATCTTGATGCTAGTAAATCTCATTCCTGGAAATTACATTTTGTGGGCCTAGAGGATTGAATAAAATCCTGGTTGTCCTATATTTTTATAATAAATACACGCTATGACTTGAACTCAAAACTCGTGCAGATTATAAGTCATACGTCATCACGTCAAGTCACCACAAACTTATAAATCAATACATCAAGTTGAGCAAGTCAAATATTTTTTTTTAACCCGGCCCATATTAAATTTAATAACTATGAATTTTATAAGCAGCTAGCCATAAAAGTTTTGTGAAAGGCAGTTGAGAAAAGGGTGAAAAAAAACTCCAAAAAGAGGATATATTATTAAATATGTACTGGGCAATTGAGAAAGAGATAATTAATGAAGCGTTGAAAACTTCATTAATTTAATTAATCGACAGGTGAGTTTTGAGGGCAAAATTAGAGACTTGATAGCAATCAATTTACGTTACATGCAACATCAAGAAGCTGAGAGATCCGAGACCAAAATTATATAATTAGTGTTTGATTTCAATTTAATATATTTATATATATATATATAATTATTTTTAATCAGCTTTTGGATGTAGCTTCCCTCTTTGGTCTTGAAGGTAATATTCATTAATATATATATATATATATATAGTCAACATTTTCTCAGCTTTAAAGTTATGTTTCAGTGGGTACTATTTCAGAATAGAAAAAAAAATATAGAAAAAAAAAACTTGTTTGGTTAGAGATAAGGATAACTGGATAAGAGATATAAAATTATTTTATTTCTTAGATAATTAAAATGAATTTGTATCTTTTTTTACAACGGGAAAGACATCGCCCAACTACATGTCTCCGTTCTGCTTTTTGTTCAGATGGATTAACTATAAGGGTTTTTTTAGAGTGTGGTTGTGGTAATTTTTTAAAGTGTTTATCGTGTCGAAATACATCAAAATGATGTTTTTTTATTTTTTAAAAATTATTTTTAAAATCAGTACATCAAAATGATCTAAAACACACAAAAATATATTCATTTAAAATGAATTTTTTTTTTCAAATTTCGGCCAAAGGATGGTGGGATCACAATGTCAAATGGACATTAAGTACTACTTATGATATTGTTTTCGAGGTTAAGAAGTTCAGTTTTTTTTTATTTCTTAGTTTAAATTTTAAGACTAAGTTTCTTGAATATACTATATCATGCATTTTTAAAACCATCTATAATTATTATTTTTTATTTCATATTTCGAATTTGATTGTAAATCGGTAGTAGAACATTCATTAGAGACGCGCGCTCGCGTTCACTATCATTGGTTGATTTATTTTGTTCAGTAAAGTGCACTAAAAAATCTTATTTTTTTTTGCGAATAAACCCACATAGAAAGCGTATTTTGTGAGCTCAAATAAACAAGTAAAACCTCGATTATCAAGATTTTTATAAGATATACATGTCCGATTTAAACTCGAACTTGAGACTTGATGTGTAAATCGCAACTTCTCTATCATCACGTCATGTTTTTTGAAATAAAAAAAATCTCTCATTTGCTAATATAAGAAAAGGTTTCGTAACTTCAAATCTCAATTTCAACAACCACTTGCTCAAATGTATTTACCTTCCACATTTGAAAATATAATGAGCCGTCCAATTTTATTTTTTTGTTTTTATAGAAAAATATATGTTATCATGATTTGGTGCCAAAGACTTTGGTTAAAAAGATCATAAAGTTAATTACTTGCCAACATCGATCCTGTGATACATCAAAAGGTCAAATCAAAACAATAAAATATCTCTAAATTTTATCTTAATAAATAGTCATCCATCAATTATACTATATATATATATATATATATATATTTTCTTTCTTTCCATCTACTAGATGGCTGTTTAAAATATAATTGATTATAATAAAAAAAAATACTATATATTATACATGATTTTTATTGTGACGCGCTATATCGACCTAGTATAGATTATCAGTTGACAAATTTATTAATTTTCATTACTTAAAAATACTGGCATATATGTCTGTTCTTCACCATTAAGTTAGCATTGCTCAATACCCCCACTATTTATCTATTTATTTATTTACTTCCCGGTCAAAACATTGAAGCAAAAAGAAAAAAAAAGGATGAAATTAATTAAACCACTCTGATTAGAAGACTAGTCAAAGAGGAGCGTGTATTTGAGAGTGTGATAAGTAATGTTTTCTTGTTTTATTTCATATGAAAAAAAAATACCATTTTTTTTGGTGTTTCTCGATGGATGTTAAATTTTCTTAAAAAATAAATAAATAAAACTATTTTGATGTTTTTTCAAGAATAAATATCATAAATCACAATATATAACAGGCATTCTTAAAAAAGTCTTTGCCTTCATGATGGTCAAAGCCCATCATTCATGCTGTGTAAATTTTCAATTATATTCTCTTCAAATATTAGTCGCATGGTGCCCACCAGCTAAACTGAAGGATCCTTCTTCCATGAAAGCTACCTTCTGCTTGCTTGTCTATATATATATATATATATATATAGACAATGAAACATTTGAACACAAACTATAAATAAATAAATAAATAAAATCAAGTGGGAAACAAAGGAGACACATAACCTATCAAGCAGGGGGGTGGCCTCCAGAAAATAATATGGTCACAATTATATACAGTAGTTCTACAGTGACCATTGGCCTCGATCATTTGATTTTTTTTAATTTAATGTTTATTTTACATTAATCTGTTCGAGTCTTGATAAGGAATTGCATGGATAACATCGATGATTGATAAAGATGTGTATGAACTGATCAAATTCATATTTAAAATACAGAAAATCACAAGTCCCCGTTGATGCTACAAATAATTAATATTCAATTGATCGAGGCCAGTTGCTTTCTTCCAAGAACAAACTCCTAAGATTAATTACAATTTTAAAATTATTTTCTCAATCGCCGTGTAATATAATCTTACGCGAGTCTCTTTTCAGACATTAATTATGAAAAAAATTATAAAATTTATTTTTTATTTTCTCATTCATTATTAATTAACCCTTTAAAAGAAAAGGATATGTATATGTATAAACACTAATCTTGATTAATGATCTTTCATGGAATTATTAAAGCATGCAATGTATCAGGACACATGGATGGATGAACATGAAGCAGAAATGGGGACACCTATATCAACAAGAAAGTACCCTTCTTCTTCATGACTGTAGCAACATGATTATTTGAATATATGCCGTTCATATCAAGACATTTATTGTTCATGTGCCATGTACTCTTGGGCCTCCATGCCTATAAATGATTGAAGTACAAATAAAATAAAATAAAATAAAATAATCCACATAGCTTAGTATATCTTAACCATTAGTCTCAAAACCGAAATGGATTGACCGCAATATATTTATGTTGACAATAAAAAAGAATTAACTTGCAAAGTTAAAAGGATTAACTTTCACTTTACCTTGAGCTTGCTTTTGGGTGAGACTCTATTGTTATCAAGTTGACAGTGAAAAGGCTACTTTTAAGCAAAACCCTAGATTCTATTGTCTAGAGAATGGGCACCATTTTCAAAATAAAAATGGTTTCAAAGAATAATGCTCCTAAAAGCTAATGTTCTTTTAAAGAATCCATTATTATAGTAATCATTCCTCCATGAGTTTAGATATATTTCCTAATATTTCATGAAATAACTGAAATTATATATATATATATATATATAATCGAAACTGATTTTAAAAAAAAATGTGACCGCAAAAACTACCCCAACATCGAATACATGATTCAAAAAGGAGGTGGTCTATATTTGTCACCTTGCTCACTCAGCTAAGGCATCTACCACCATGGTAGAAGCTGCTGGCAATGAAAGAAAGTCTAGCAGCAGGCACTTGCAGGAGAAAAGGAGGAAGTTGAAGCCCCACTACATAACTGTAGCTTCTATCTGTTCACTGGATTTGCAGTATATTCAATGGATTCAGAAACTGTCCCAACAATCCAATTATAAAAAGAAAAAGAAAAAAAGAGAAAGTTGAACACCTTCTTAGTCCATATATCTCACTGAAATTTCGTCGAAATGTTGAAATTTTGACACAAAGTTGGATGTGGTCTAGATTTTGATATGAACTGACAATGACAAAGGAAACTTCAAAGATCTCTGAAAATATATAAATAAAAAATCAAAGCCAGGGATAGGTGTTAATCCAAAATAACTTTCCTAACGAGGGAAAAATGAATTAGCTAATTATCCAAAATTGTGGGGGCCAAAGGAATGCCTTTCGGTTCAAATAGGCATCTACGTACCCAGTGGAGCACGAAAAGTCAAGATAAAAACAAGCTCCTTTCATTCTCCATATTTTCTTTCAAGATACACATTTAACATGAAACCAAGATTTTTATTTATTTATTTATTCCATGTCCTCCCAAGATTCGATCACTATTTTCCATGTAATGGATCATCAAATTAGTGCTTCTTCAGATGATTTTAAATGATTCTTGTGTGAGTATGTGAAATCTAAAGGGAATTCACCTAAGATAATATTTATTTGATGTTTTTTTTTTTCGTATTTTTCAGACAACTAATGATGTGAATTATTTGCTTAGCTACTTTACACTGACAAAAGGTGAGCAGACATGAGCAGTATGCATCCTCTTAGAACAGTAACTTTTGTTTTCCTGCAGCAGATTATGAGATCAACTTCTCAATGCTGAGTTGTCAGAGTAATAAGTGACACAAGCTATATTTGTCCGCATGTGCTCCTGCTTTTCAAAGAACAATCATCATGGAAAACGAGATTGAAGACATTTTCCTTCAGCTTCAGCCCTGCAACCTTCTTTCAGATTGTCACAAGAAATGTGAACTCGACAGCTAGCGGGTCATCATGTTAACGATATGATTCTCCCTGGACCTAGTTAGTGATGAAATCATTGGTTGCAAGAATCTAAGACACGTGATTTGTTGCTCACTTGCTCTTCCAATAATTCCCTACTGTGAAACAGATCAAAAGTATAGCATAGCCATGTCAAAGTGCGGGTTAAAACCCTCATTAAACCCCAAGAAATGCTAGAATCACGAGATATTTTGACTAATTATAACACAATCCTATTCCTGGTCAAATCGAGTACTGGATTGGGTGGCGGTGCAGAATGATCTTTAATGAGATAGGTCTGCCTGTTGGTTAATATGTGTGTGGGGATATAGCTTGAGTTCTTTCAGGAAATGAAGGCTCCACTGGCATCCCTTTCTTCCTTCAAATCCACAATACCAGCACCGACACTGCATGCCTTCATGTTACTTGTACTTTGTTGTGGGACCCGAGGAAGGACTCTGAAACAGGATTTCTTGTGCGATCGGGCTCCAGCGCTCTTTGGCTTCTTCTTCACTTCCGAGAATCCATATTCAAGAGCTGCCAAAGCTTTAATGGTCATTGGCCTGTTTCTTGTGCTTTGCCTTCTGGGGTTCATACCAGGTTCCTCTTCTGCAGGATTACCATCGGCATTGGTGCTCAATATGTCGGCATTGATATTATCTGGCTGGGATGGATAACATTTATTATTGGCATTTATTCTTTGGGTGTTTTCCGCTTCCATGGGCACCAGTTCTCCATGATTAGAGTACAGTGCAACTTGAGGCAGATTCAAATCGATCAAAAGCGGGGTCTGATGTCCCACATTCTCTCTCTGAGAAATTCCCAGACCAAAAGAATTTGCACTCAACATCCCTCCGCCATTCTCCTCCGCTGGATCGCATTTAGGTGGGGGTTTAGTTAATGATGATTTCTTTCGACAACCACGTACTTGAAGGGTTTTTCTGCCAGCACTTGTTGCTTTCAAAGCTAAACAAACCCCCCCTTGTTTTGACCGCATGCCTCCAGAGAAATTCTCGACGACACCACTCATCTCTGTATCAGAAGAAACAGTTAGTCTCTGTCGTTTCATTGGAGGGACTAGGTAATTTGACTGGCTGGATTTTCCCCTTCGACTTGAATGGTGCTTTGAAGTTCTCGTTGACTGGTGTTCTTTCAGTTCGGTGCTTTCATCCTGGTAGCTCTTGTCAAATATACCCCTTCTATAGTTGGGTCTATTGGCTGCATCTGGTGCATGCTGAACCAGTGAACTGTCAGAGAAATCCGTTTCATTCGCAGTTGAATTGGTCATTTCAGAAGCACGACCATACTCAACTGGTAAACATCTTAGTTCTCTTGGCCTTGCTGATATTCCTCCATGTAACAAACTGGTGTCTACAATGGTGAACTTCGTAGAGTTCGAGCTGCATGCATGAAATGTACCACCCTCATTGCAGTCAACATCATTCATATTCTTTTCACCATCCAATGGCATAACAAGAGCATCTAGATCACTTTTATCCAGTGTGCTCTCCAAAAATATCCTTGGAGTTCTACCTGAAAGAGTGGTGAATAAGGGCATAACTTTCAAATCATCTGGTGAATAACTCATTTCTTTCACCTTGGACTTTTTCCCTCCGTCCAAACTTGAATCCACAACACTGAACTTCACATGGTTCAGATTGCGTTTAGAAACCTGAGGTTTAAGAAAATGGCGGGGCTGGCAAATGGGCTGATCATCCAGATTCGATGGTTCTCCTAGATCCCAGCCATCCTCTTCATTGCAGATGCTGCCTCTAGTTTCTTCAGCTTCAAGCTCAATAAGCATTGGTTCTGATGCAACTTTGCTCAAAACATCACTGACAGAGTCAAAGTAGTGATTGCCTTTCACAAGTTTTCCTCTTGAAAACTTTTTAATGCCAGGAATGAGAAAAACAAGATAGTGATTGGTATCGACATAACCCTGAGTCATTGGTTGCTCAGAGTGCCACCCTCTTGCCAGCAAACGGGGCCAAACAGCTTCCCAAAAAATGTCATTAGAGCGAGCTTTGCTCAAACGGAAGCCCCCAGTCAAAAGCTTGATTATCTCACTGGCTGTAAGGGAGCAGTAATCTTTACCAACTGGACAATCAGGAAACAATGGGTTGCTTTTTACAGGTTCCATGGCAAGACCAGTGAGATCATTTTTCCCCTTACCGATACCAACAGCTTCTACAAGAAATTGAATGCCAACAGTGGCCTTTAATTTGAATACATAATCTTCTAGAGAGATTTTACCCTTGGTAAATTCCATAGAGACCTGACAACAAAGTAAACAAGCAATGCCAACAATTTTCTGTCAAAAACTAGAAAGTAATTCTAGATGAATGCCCACATAGGTTGGAAAATGGTAGCCAGAAAACACTCCATCCACCAAAAAGATTTTAATATTTTCTTACAAAGCAGTAAAAAATAGGGACCAAGGAATGTAGTTACAAGAATGTTCTTGGAAACTTCGGAAACAGATGATTAAGCATGAATTTCGCAATGCAAGTTTTAATAATTTCCAACCTAAGAAAAAGAGAATTTGAAATTCTAACACTATGTCACAAGTTATTAAAGGAAGTAATGTTTGATAGCTGTAATGAAATATCAACGTAATGTGTTTGCTCATCCTCTCATGGACTCCTTTCCTAATAAGTAAAAGCCAGTTAGAGAGGATAGTGTGAGTGAACCTTAGAGGAGTAAACTCCAAATACGAGGGTCACAGTACGGATTTTTTAAAACCATTTTTAGCAGGTCAAAAATTGAGTTACTGCTATCCTTAAATAACTGAAATAATTTTTAAACATCAATGAGGCTTGCGGCATGACAGGAAACAATTAAAAAAACTATTTTGAACCCTACACTATTTAGCAGGAAGAGAACTAAATTTCTGGCCAATCTAGGTCTGTGTCTCAACTCTTTTTGTTCCTGCTATTCATTTATAGATATCTAAGCAGATGGACATATGTGGTTACAGATAAGAGAATTTTTGTACTGGAAACAAATCGTATCCATTTATAGCAGTGACTTGTGAAGTACCTCTTGGAAAGTATCTCGAAAATGCTCTGGGACATGAGGATCCAGACGAGAGAACAGTTCCTGTTGCCTCCACCCTGTGAAAATTCTATGTCCATATACACATTTCTTTCGTTTTGTTTTCCGATTATCTGACCATCGACGGTATGCGTCAGACATATAAAATTTTCCATAATAAAATGACAGTATTTCCCCCGCCTCCTTGTCTATGAATCTCTGTATCTGAACAAGATTTTTTCCAAATATATATAAACCAAGAATAAAGCTATCTACATCTGCATTTCTCCAAGGGTGATGCAGTAAACCAGGAAGAGGATAACAGTTTTTGCCTATACACAGCTGATCCAAGTTTTCTTTGCCTTCCACCTTAGATTCGAAGGTCGCTGGTTTCAATCCCTTAACACCATCCAATAATTCAGCATTGAGATCTGAAACTTCCATCTTCACAGTACAATGCTTTTTGCATTTTTTAGATTTGCTGGACTCATTTTTAAGAGCCGCATCTCCAGCGTGGCTCAGAGATCCACACCCTTCATCCTCTCCACTACTAGCTTTATGATCATCCAGCCACATGATTGGGACTGGTAAACCTATTAGAAAGGAATGGGGAGGCCCGGATATTCCACCAGAACCAAAAGGGTTTGTTACAAGTTGTAGATGCTCTGCTTGCGATATCATGGATGGAATTTCTGCTTGATACTCATCACCAACTCGAGGGTTCTCTATTGGATGCCCACACACACCACTTATCTCAGGAGATCTTGGAGGAACTAACTGCATAGTAGATGATTCTCCAGTGGAATTGCAATCATGATCTAGCTGAATTGATTCTTCCTGCAAAAAAGGTTGAGACTAAGAAACTAAAGAGCAGTAAACTAAAAAAGAAAAAGCGGGGAAAAAACAGCACAAACCACAGAGCCAAGCACACATTCAGAAGAAGTTTATGACTAAGACCGCACAAGTCTCTGATATCTAAAATTGAATAAAGAAAAGAATAGATAAATGGGACTTCTATTCATTGTATATGCAGGAGAATGTACGAATGCATTTGATAGAAGCTGACATGTATAGAAAATGGTTGCCATCAGCATTTTTCACCTTCATCTATAAGGATGCATCCAGGGTTGTGAAAGCATTATAGATGGATATCCAACAATGTGAACCCAGACACTATTTAAAAGATTGCCTTCATGCATGTGTAGGCTAATTTAGATAGCAATGCCAACATTGGCTACAAATATATTGTAGAACAACCCAGCAGGATGCCAGAAAGTTAAGTCCCAGGTTTTACATCTAAACCAGCAGAATGTTAACAAGCAAAGGGAGTTCATTAAGTATTCAAGACAGAAAAAATCACGTTTAGGAAACTAAGGGTTTCTAATCAACCTGAAGTTCATTAAAGGAAGTAGTCAATCTATAACCACCGATGTTATAAAATAATAACAGCATATTCATTTTTCAATAAAGCCCACAAACCAGATTGTTAACAGATGGAAAATGCTCATCTCTCTGGCACGAAAATCAACATCTCTCCTCTCACCCACCCAACATGTTCAATGCCGCAATCTATTAACATGGTTATCCAAAATAAGCTTTTATTCATCCGATGACAAGCAAAACCCACATGCCAAATGTACCAAACATAGACAAAGAAGATAACTTCAACGTCAACAACCCAGATGAAATTGAACAACCACAGATCCCTCTTCATAAACATTAAGCAAATCTTTGCGGATAGACAAAGTTTTCGAAAACATCAAGAACTAATTAAACATGTCCACAGATAAGATAATTCAACAAAAAAAAGTTAACAAACAACCCGAAGAAATCAAACCAGCTTCTCATATCAAAGACTCCAAACAATCAAATAAACTAAGCAGTAAAACCAAACATCAACAACTTCAAACTGTACCCACAACAATTAACACAAAGAAAACAACCAATAGCAAACAAAGATATCACCACATTAACATCACATATAAACATATATCTATGCAGGAAAGAAACAAAGTTTTTAAATGGACAGTGTCAACTAACCTCCATGAAACTGCCTGGAATGTCAAGTCCCAACGTGAAATGCAAAACCTGGACAAAAGGGCCATCACGTTAACCTCTATATAATTAACTTATAACATCAAAACAAAACAAAACAAAAGTACCTTGAAAAGACAAGACAAGACAAGAAGACAAGACAAGAGAGAGGGCACCTTACCTTGTTGATGAAGAAGGTCTTTGCTTTAAAGGGTCGTTGTTTTTCAGGGGAAAATCAAGAGAGGAGAAGCAAATAGTCTGCCATGGTATGAGAATAGAGGAGTCGAGAGGAAGGAGAGAAAATAGCGTCTTGTGCTCTCTAACAAGCTGCTGCTGCTGCTTCTTCTTTTTATGCGTGTGTCTATATATATATATATATCACTTTAGAAGCATTAAATAAAAGAAAAGGTGATTAAAGCTTGAACAACCATTTTTTTAAATAGATCTATTGAGTTTTAACTATTTAAAACCAAATCTCATATAATATTTTATGATCATTTTTCGATTATCAAGGTCGATGAATCACTTTCAAATGGAATTTAAGTTGGCTGATTTATGAAGAAAAATATTATTTTCTTTGAATATATATTCAAATTGGACAACAAACTACTTTATTAATTCTCAAATGATTTTTTCTTTTGAAATAAAATAAAATTAAACTTAATTAACTTTTAATATAGCTATTAGATTTGACAGAAATATCGACTCGGCTAAAGATCAAATTTACAAATCGAATGGATTAACATAGATCTATCCAAGCTTTAAATTAATATATCATCAAGTTTACTCCTCAAGCTAGATCAAGCCAAGTAATAATTGCTTTTAAAATTTAATTAAAGACATATAATTTGTGTTACAGCTAATTCTTTCTCCCCAGGTTTGACATCTTATGTGCCACTGTTCATGAGGAGGGCATGAAATTTTATTATTTAATTGATATATTATTTATATTTTAAATTTACATTATTGAAATTAAATAAAAACATTATTTAATCAAGGTAAGACAACGGTATTTTTTTTTATAAAAAAAATATTGATATGGGTTATGGATGTAAGATAATCACTTCTTCCATGGGCTTATTAAGTATTTTTAACTTAAACTTCAGAACAATTTTGGAACTTTTTTTTTTCTATAATAAAGGGCAATTTCAAATCAGTTTGTACAGTAACTAAGATTAAATTCATTTTTTAGATGATTTTTTTTATGTGAGGAAATTCATCTTGAAAAGTGTATCTTATGGTTATGCGTAAACAAGTAAAATCCTAGTTATTTCAATCTCTTAAAAAAAAACACGTCCCGACTTAAACTTGACCTTCTTGAAAACCCTTTTTAAATGATTTTAATGACTGGTCCCCAACACGGGCTTGTGTGTACAGGGAAAAAAAAACATTTATTAATGTTTGAGAAACAAATCAGATTTTTTTTTAACAAAAATGTATTTGACATCTTATTCTAGTTGAACTACAAGCCGAACAACCAGACCCGATCCGAAGAGGATCGAAAATTGAGGAACGCCATTACAATCCACCGTGATTCTCCTCACATACTACAGTAACCGAACCATGACAACCTCTTTTAGTGTGTCTATGTGTATATATATATATATATATATATATATATATATATAGATAGATAGTATAATAGCAATTTCTAAGATATATATATATATTTGTATATAGTATAATATCAATTTTTCCATGTTTTGAAAAGTCACAAATTCGAACCTCTACTCTATTTTAAAAAAAAAAAGGTCAAGGAGAAGAAAAGTATGGCGCCATCCACCCCATGTCAAGATAGATCCATGGGGTTTATACGAGCCCTCGTCCAAGATCCATCACTAACTTGATCAATTCTCACGTTGCTGGCTTGCTGCTTAGCTGTTTAATTTTGAAACTTCCATCATCCAAATTCAAGTGTAAATAATTATGAAGAAGAAGAAGAAGAATTTTGATGACTAAACCCTAGCCAACGTGAGCAGGAAATAGGAAATATATTGACTCGATAAATTAGTAAGCAGCAGCGACAGGAAGACGAGTTCTTCTCTTGCTACTGGTTTTCTTTTGAGAAATTACGTTAATAGTTTAATTTTATAGTAGGAAATTAGGAGTAAATCAGGCATTAATGCTGAGAGGTTAAATAGAAAGCAATACATGATGAATTATATGGGTGGTCTTGAAAAAGAAGGGTTTTTTTTTTCTTTAAAAAATATTGAATTAATAATATTTAATATTTTAGTGTTTTCGAATGGTTTTATGTGTGGAATGGATATTAAAAATATTTTTAAAAAATATATTATTTTGACATGTTTTTGAAAAAAATCATATACTCTATTGTCGAACACTCAAATCACTAAGGTTCTGTTTGAAGTTGCGATTAAATAACATTTTTGATTATTTTAGTTTGAAATTGTTTTTTTAATATTTTTTGAGTTGTTTCAATATGTTAATGTTAAAATTAATTTTAAAAATACTAATAATATTTTAATATATTTTTAAATAAAATCATTTAAAAAAAAATATTCAGTGCACTTTCAATAGATGTAGAAATAATGATCATTCTTTTTTTCAGGAAAAAAAAGAGGCAAAGGTTATTGAAACCCTAATTCTCTATTTTACTATTTGATTTGTTTAGTTTTTGAGAGGACATTAAAAGGTGTTTTCAGGTGGAGAGAGCAAGGCAAGATCTGTATATTTTAAAAGGTCTATTTTTTTTTTTCAGGAGAATATTAAAGAATAATCTTTAGATAATTCCTTTCATCAAGCTTTATTAATTAATTCAAGAGATAAATGGGGTTGGGGAACATTAATTTTTCATATTTTTAAATTTGAGAATATTTAAAGACTTTATTTGCTTAATGTATATATTTAAAATAATTAATTTTGATTGACGTATAAAATAGTAAGAGAAAATTATTTCCTTTCAAAAAGAATATAAAAATTGCCTCGTCATGCACCATACATAGATAGTCACTTTAATTAATTAATTAATTAATTAATTAAAAAGCTGCTCATAGAGTGCTGCTCGAACAAGTTTCTTCGGCTGCCATTCACTGCCGGACTTGGCACGATCCTGTTGGCTGCAAGACCTTGTGCTAGGTTACATATTATTTAATCGTGATGCCGGTCACATTATAATTATATTTTATAAAATGTTTTTTTTCTTAACTTCTTATATTCAAAATTTAAATTCGTTGTCCTATAGAATTCAGAGTTCTTTATATATATATATATATTCTAATTTAAAAATAAAATTATAAATCAACGATTTTAATCAATGAACAAAATCAACATCCTACATGTTCTACATCACCAATAGAGTGTAGTGCATATTATATAAACTCATTTATCCAAACTTGTAGAAGAGTTTCTTTGTAAGTTTAATAAAAATTGTTTTTTTTTTTAAATTATATTAATACATTAAAATGATAAAAAATAATAATTTAAAACCAATTATATATATATATATATAAAAAAAAAAGTTTAGTTCATAGTTATAAGATTGAATATGGAGTTGGATCAAATATAGTCTAATAAGGTTATCGAAAACATAATACCGATTGTGTTTTTAAATTGATTTTCACCTAGAAATGCTTTTAAATAATATTTTATTACTATTCTTTATATTTTATTTTTATCATATCAAAATTATTTAAAAATATTGAAAATTAATTTGAAGTAAAAGAGGTAAATTTTAACAAAAGAAAAATAAATAAAAACTCAATATAGGACATTCATTAAAGCCTTGTTGCAACTATTTAATTTTTCAAGAAAAAAATAATATGATATAATTTTGATAAAAAAAAATATTAATTATCCTGTGCCACGATAGGATGTTGACCCGTCGGCCTATCTTATAAATATGGTCTTGCTTAATACAGAAATTATTTTATTTTAACTGGATGGATGAGGTGGATATTCTCAAAGTGGGGCCCAATTACCATACAATCCCCCGTTTACTTTTCGTTGGCAGAGGAAAAAATATTTGATTAAAGAAGAGATAAAAAAGTCTTGTTTTAATGGTTGTTTTTTAATTTTTTTTTAAAAAAAATATATCAAAATTATTATTTTTTAATATTAGTATATAAAAACAAATTAAAAAGATTATTTTAAGATTCACGGTTTCTACGAAAAAACAAGCGAATAGGAGCTGACCATGTTCATTGTAAATTATAAATTCATAGTCAATGCCTTAATACTAGTCATTTTTGAGCCGTCTATAAATAAATATAAATGATAGAGTATTATATAATTATATTATGGGCTCGCCTAAAAACTTAACTTTTAGATAAGATGATTCTTTAACATGCTATCGTAGTCTTATTAACTCAACTGATTACGAGTTTAAATTTCACCACCTCCATTCTATTTGATAAAAATCAAACACAAAGTAATATGAGTCAGTGTAAATTTCAAGCCCAAAGACATTTCACTTTAATAAGTATATTAGAGTATAATATAATTATATTCTATACTCAACTGAAAACTTATAATATAATTATATTCTATACTCAACTGAAAACTTAACTATAATTAACAATAAATGTATATTGATTAATCTATTAAAGGATGACAAGCCCATGATATCAGCCCGAACAAATAAATTGATCTTCCCAAGGGTTTCATGTTCATAACGAGATTCCTGCATTTTTATAGTAGCCTCTAGTGATTAACTAGCAATTTTGGCTATCAAATGCTATATATGCTTCAGGTTTACGATACTCCTGCGCTAAAGCTCCTTTAGTTACAGTTCAAGCAACTTGGAGATGCTCATCAAGTTTTAGGAAGAGAAAAGGTGTCTCTAGCGAGGGAGGAGAGTTGCTGGAGGAAGAGAGGTTCAGCTCAGTGTTCAATCTTGTTCTCGCAAATTTATATCTGGGTTATGTTTTATTTTTATTTGCATTGATTTAATTGGGATTTTTTAAACAGGTTAGTGTTCAGTGCCTTTTATTTTGGTTTATTTTTTCTGTTTGGTTGCTGAGAATATGAGGGAAATTAACTGTTAGTTTGAATCACTATGTTGGTAATATAGTGAGCTGTATAGCTAATCAGATACTTTATTTTGGGTTTGAAATCTATATTATAGTTCTGGTTTTAGAATTGGTCTCACTTTGCAGTCCTTGTGAATTCAAGCTGCTTCAAATAGAGGTTGTAAATCCAGAGGAAGAAGTGGCAATGGTGAAAGCAGACGATAGCTACTAGCCAGATCATGCTTGGTCAAGGATGGGGAGGTTATGTTCTCTAAAATGCAGACCGGAAAGAGTAATAGCTCTGCTTGAAGCCATGTTGGGAGTTCTTGTTATTGCTGTAAGCATAGCAAGTCTCTTTCAGCTCCACCATGAAGACATATGCCACCGTTTTTGCCATGTCAGTGATGCCTATGATGTGTTTGATATACGAGCATTGAATTATCGTCTATAAGAAGTGGGACGTGATGACAAAAAACTTGCGATTTGTGCAGCAAGTTTCGAGTTCGAGTGCACTCCTTGTAAGAAACTAGGACAGTTGGAGTTTTACTCGTTTACTTGGATCCACAAAGTAAACTATCGAGTCAGAGTGATTGACAGGATGGATAATTTGCATGAAAAGCTGGATAAAACAGCGCAGGAATGGAGATGAACAGAGATGATTTGGATTTTTATTGGCTCTTCTGCAGATTCGGCTACCAAACGTTGAAGGGATTAGGAACTCAACACTGAAAGAGGAGCCTTTGATTAACACTTTTGCAGTTGATGAGATTAGAAAGTACAGCACGCCAGGAGAAAATAGAGCTGGGAATTCAAACATATATGGGACAGAATATTTAACACCATAGTTCATGCTGTGTTTTGATGAGGAAAGAAATGGAAGAATACATGGACTATGACATTGGATCATATTGTAAAGATGATTGGAATTTGGCTCAGAAGCTCATGATCAATGGAAGCGATCCTTTGCCTTGAAGACTGTGCCTGACACAAGCCTCCAAGGTCTATCAGAAGCCATACCCCATCATCGAGTCCTTGTGGAGATTGCCAGATGACAGAAATGTGAGGTGGAGCAACTATCAATGGAGAAATTCTTAGTGCTTATCGAGCAAGAATCCGAAGTGGGATGATTCAAAATGCACTGGTTGTTTTGAAATGAACAAGGAAAGGCTGAAGTGGGACGCTAGCAGCTTACTTCCTGTCGATTTTCTTATCAAACAAGTTATGGCAATCAAGGCAGGAAAAACACGAACAGGCCTGGATTTCAGAGTTGGAACAGGATGAGAGAGCAGAATGTCGCTATTGTCTCAAATGCTCTAGACCTTGGGCGCTCCATTCAACGAGCTCCTCTGTATGTGTCATTCACCAACGCCTTCCTTTCTTGGATAACACAAAGGGCTTGATTCATGCCATTGGATTTATAGATGGCTGGATTGATCTGTTATATTTTGTTTTGTTACATTTCAAATTGGGACAGCAGACTAATATAATTATGTTGATCATGGGAAATTTGTTGGAATTCAAGTATGAATTCCTTCCATGAAAATTCATGCACGGATTTTTTTACAAAAAATAGTTTTTTTTTTTTTATATTTTGTATTATTATGTTTTTTTTAATTTTTTATATTTAGTAATTTGTTTATATATAAAAGATCGCAATAGCTTTTTGATAAGTGAAATATAAAAATTAAATATCTTAAATCTCTTCTAATAATTGTAGTATTTTTTTTATCCTTAAGAACTTTAACTTCATAAAAACTATAAAATTGCACTTTCTAGTTTAGTTTAGTAGATAACACTTAAATAGGAATAATTCTCAAGGGGCGTAACGCGATGATAGAGAGCTTGTAATTTGCATAGTAGATCTCGAGTTAGAACGAACACTTCTTGTAAGAGCTTGAGATAACAAATGTTTTCTCGATTATTTAGGCCTGCAATGTGTACTTTTCGTAAAGTGAATTTTTCGCATAAAATAATAAATAGGAATACATATAATAATTTGAAATATAATTTAATTACTTAAATAATAACACACCATAATTTAAGTTTTGGTAATTAAAGAACAAAGTAATGAGAGCAAAAGTAAAAATAATTATAATCCAAATATGAATCGAGAGAAATGGAGGGATGGTAACCACATGAAATGATTTTAATTTTGCATATAAACTTATAATTTAAGATAAAAGGGGAATTTTTAAATTATAAATTGAAGACCATGCGTGCCCGTGTAAATAAATCTCACGTGACATTGTAATCTTTCAAAAACTTCATGGATTAAAATAATTTTTTTATTGCTAGCATCAAAAGGCAGCAGGTTAAACTAAAAAATTAAATTCAAATCTAGAATACAAATTTTACGATTTAAAAAAAAACAATATTATTATAATAAAAAAATAATTAATTAAAATTGATATGATGACGGGGAGTTAACTTGATAACTTAATAATCGTATTTTTTTAGTCAATCCCCGAACCAAGTCCAGCAGTTATGACGTCAATTGCACATGTGGGCACAGGTGATTGGACACAATCTTAATGCTATCAGGTATCTACGTGGATATCTCCAGTCAATTGTAAGTTAGTCCCTATACTTATAGTCTCTCATTATAGGATCACAATACAAAAACAATTAACAATACACATGCTTACGAGCCCTGCCCGGCATTGAACCATAATGGGCTCATGCATTCGTCTTGAGCCCAAAACCTAGCTTGAATATTAGAGCCCAAGGTCCAAACATTGCTCTCTTCCTCTTTGTTTTTTTAGACCTTAAGTGGTACGATGGGGTTAACCCTCTACTATTACATAATAATCAAAAAAATTAATTATAATTAAAATAAAATATTGGATATAAAACCATCAGTGAACCTTATTTCTTCCATGCAGCAGTCACCTTAGCTATAAGCTAATAACTTAGTCTTATATCCTATTTGTCATTGTATTGCAAAAATATTTTTGAAAATATATTTTTTATTTTTTATTTTAAATTATTTTTAGTGATTTTAAATTAGTTTCATGTGCTGATGTCAAAAATAATTTTTTCAAAAAATAATATTATTTTAATACATTTTTAAATGAAAATTATTTTCAAAAACCACATTAATCACATTCTCAAACATGAACTTAGGGTTAAGCTCGATATTCGAGAATCCATTTGATTAACAAAATGAAAATATAGAATAAATATGTTTGATGGTAATATAGTTTTTAAAACAGCATGTACATGAAAACATTTTTTTTCCATCTCAGTCTCTTCTCTCGTTATGCGACTGTAATCAAACATTATTGTTTTTTTTTTTTACCATAAACAATTAATTTATGTGTTTTCAAGTCCTCTAAAAGTAAAAAGAGGTGGTGTTTAGTACTTGCGATTCCACTGGTTTTTGACCGAAATTTAATTTTTTTTATTTTATTTTAAATGAATATGTTTTTGTGTGTTAGATCATTTTAATGTGCTGATTTCAAAAATAATTTTTAAAAAATAAAAAAAATATCATTTTGATGTATTTCGACACGATAAACACTTTGAAAAGCTACACTCCCAAACAGACAATTAAATATCCATAAGCTGAGGAAATTCTTATGTGATTTGATCAATTGCGCACACACATATATATAGCCAGCCAAGCACGAATTTCAATCATACAAACTTTAATTTTGACGTGGATACAATGTTTTTTATCGAAGTAGGTAGAGAAATGGATATATAATGATGATGTAGAGTGCCAGCTTTAGCTAGAAAAAAGAAAAAAAGAAAGGGCTAGTTGGGCAAAAAGAATAATGCTGTCTTCAACAAGAGTTATTTACCTTCCTGCATGCACTTATGATAGGAAAAACTTTAACAAATAAATTATATAAAAAAAGTTATTCCTGCCCAATTATTATATAAAAAAAACAAAAGGTTATTCCAATCCACGAAGCATTTAATTAATTAATTAGTATTTTCCTCAAACTTTTACAGGAAATAATTAGGTTCCTGATTCGCCAAGAAGGCAGCAATTTTTTACCCAGCACACAAAAGTAATTCTTTAAACAATAAATTATAAAAGATATTTCAAGTTGGTACGATGACTTGGACCTCAAAGAAAAGAACAAGACCGCATGAGATGCCCATTTGAGTAACTAAGGTGCCAAAAAGAAAGGAATCTCAGCAAAGTTTATGGCCAACATAAGAAGTATCCCGATTCCTTGTATAAATAAATGACTTCCAAATATCTAGCTAGGGTTTCTACGGATCATCACTTCATTGTATATATGGATTTAGGGCGTACGTGTAACCATTTGTTTATCTCTTTCTTCGATCGGTCCCTTGCTAGAAACCCTAGAAAAGATATGAACCGTAAATGGGTTCTCGAGGATGTATCTCCAAACTCTACCAATACTTTATTCACGTAGTGTTCTTCCAAGTCGTCGACTCGATCGAGCCGATCGAGCTAAGATTCAGTAAGCAAAGCCTCAAATAGGGGGTATCAAGAGGTACCTGCCTAGCTATCCCACTATAGAAAATTGTGAACTCCTCATGTACGTAAGAATATTCTGTCAGTGTATAAAAATGTTTTCATCAGTATTGTATACGGTGATGAAATACACTACGTACCTCTTTGGGTTTTTCTTTCCATCGACTCTTCCTTTACCCCTTTATTTTTTTTCAAATTTTCCGGTAGTTTCTGGGCCGATTGTTCAGCAAGCTTTCTAACTCCAATAAGTAAGTGATTCAAATAGTAAAATAATATAAATTATATTATGAGATATTATCTAACAATTTAAGTTTTTAGGTGAGATAACTTCTTGATATGATATCGAAGATCTTGTTAACTCAGCGATCACGAGTTTGAAATTGAAGAGGCGTGTTAAAGAATAATATAAATCATATTATAAGATTTCACCTAACCGTTTAAGATTTTAGATGAAATAGTGCATTCACAGTTACTACTGATTACTGATAGGTTGAACGGAGAAATACAGAAAGGCCATATATTGAGATTATGTGTAGTACATGTCGATATATATTATTTTTTCCTTTGACAATTAAGGCATTTTTTCTCATGTTATCTTTCACACATCTAAACTAAGTTGATCTCATTTTGTCCCTTATTAAGCTATTTATTCATGAATTTTTTTCTTTTCTTCAGCCAACCCTTTGATTAAAACCTGAAACAATGATGCATAAACAAAAATCTAAGCTATATAAGTAGATGGTATGTGGAAAATATTGTAATCAAGCTTACTCGGGATATACTTGTAGAAACTAGAAAGTATAAATGAGATGTTTCTACACAATAAGAGATATTTTCGAAGCCATGAAGATTGTTTAAAGGTCGCAGAAACCATGATTAAAGGGTAAAGCTAACATATTTTAACAATCATGAATGATTAGTTGAACTCAGACTATCAATGGCTGACCCCAATGTTAATACTTTGTTATAAGGTGGCCTTAGTGCTAATCAATGGATGATAATCAAATAATCAAAAAGGAATTAAGGTTGTGCTTGGCTAGCTAGTGTCTCAACAAAGAAAAAAAAACAAGATATATAATATGATTTTAAAGCTAATTTGTGTATTTTAAAAGCATAAGGTATAACTATATGTATTTTTATCACTAGATAATCAAAGATAAATCTATTTAATGGGATGATTATGTTAATCACCCGTACTGGATTTTATTCAAAGATATATCAGTAGCCCCACCCATGCATGCTCCTAGCTATAAATTAAACCAGCACATTCAAAAGTTAATGTTAATAGTAAGCGCAACCTCTATTCAATAGTTAATCCATTATCGTACGATTATACCTAATGCAAGAAGCTAGAATCTCATCCCTACAAATCTATTTACCAGCAAATTCCAACCAAGGATTGCTCGACATAGCCACCAAGAATCGTACTGACCATGATCTTCAAACTTAAGAAATAGAATAAAAATCAATCCCTTTGGAAACCCAATTGCAGTTCACTACAAGTAATTAAATCAACTCTTCTTACCTCTTGCTAGAATCAATATCCAAAGCTTAATTTTAAGTCCCACTAGTGGCATGACCTACCAAACAGTTCATATATACTCATCCGGCAAATGCTTTGTTTATTTATTTATTAATATGAGTATCTGGTTTAGTTTGTATGTAACTGTACTAATTATAAGAGATTTGATTTTTAATTATAATTATCATATTAACAACTATAAAATTTAAACCTCAGAACATTAAGAGAACCGGAAAAGAAAGAGATAAAAACTAACCCGAGATTGAGGTAAACCGGACCCCAGCACTTGTCAGCTAGTGCTTAAAATCAGTTCTTTTTAGGTATTGCATAATTAGGTTTAATCCCAAAACATGCAAACGTGCACGAAGGGAGTCCACTCATTTGAGGTTGTAGAAAATATTATAATATAATATGGCCCGTCATCATACACGCACTGCAAGCAGAAAGGGTTGCAGATTATATGGATACTTTAATACAAAAGCTGGGAGACCATGTAATCAGCGTTGCCGCTGGGGAGCTAGCCAAGTTACTAGGATTATTACTATTTAGGTTGACCAAAACTTTCACTTTATTATTATTATTATTATTATTATTATTATTATTATTATTATTATTATTATTATTATTATTCAAACTGTGTTTTTTTATTAATTAATACATACACACACACATCACAGTTTATATGTATTTGATTGAGAATTCTGTCTTACAATTTTAGTTGTAAGAAATATAATTTATAGTTTTTGTAAGAAAATATAAAATTGTAAGAACAAACAAATGCCAAAACATACCCCCTTTATATTTCTTTCTTACCTTTTAATCAATTTAGAATAAGGTTTTGCAATTTGAATAACACATCATTACATTTTCTTGGAATTCGATTGGCAAAGTACATTATTTTGATTTCGATAATTTTGTAATAGCCAAGAAATGGATTTAACGTTACATTATGAATCTATTTTATGCTCCTCAAATATAATATTAATATTGTATCTCAGTAGATGACATGACACCGAGTATTTATATATATGATATCGAGAATCGTGAGTACTTGAAATGTAATTTTAATATAAATTTAAGAAATCAAAGTTTGTGGCTGAGAATTTTATTTAATCATGTCTTTTGTATTAGTGACAATCGTTGATTGAATTTGTTTTTTTATTTATTTATGAAAAGCGATATACATACATACATATATATATATATATATTAATCGATCCATATATATATATATATATATATATATATATATATAGCCATTAAAACCATGGCTTAACAAACAATATATTAAAAAAAATAGAGGAGTCGGAAATTAAACTTATTGACAAAACTAAAAACAAAATCAAAATCAAGCATAAAAAACCCTGAATAAAATTAATTATAAGCAGATAATTAAATCAACTTCTTTAATAGCTCCTAGCTTGCTTGGCCAAATGAGCAGTAACACGTGATTCTTCTATCTACTATAATTCAATTTGTTAATTATATGCATGCACCGATATGCTATGTCACACACACACACACACACGCGCACACACACATGTTAGTGATGCGCATACATACACATACATGCAGATACATACACATACATACACATGTATTTATGCAACTATTGTACAAGAGAGTTTGCAAAGAAAAGAGCAATTTCTTGTTAAGAAGAGATGGATGGCGAGCAAGATCGGTTGTTGCCCATTGCCAATGTGGGTCGGATGATGAAGCAAACCCTGCCACCGACAGCCAAGATTTCCAAGGAAGCAAAACAAACCATGCAGGAATGTGCGACAGAATTTATAAGTTTTGTAACTGGCGAGGCATCTGACAAGTGTCAGAAAGAGAACCGCAAGACAGTGAACGGAGATGACATCTGTTGGGCTCTCAGTTCTCTAGGGTTTGATGACTATGCTGAGGCTATTGTAAGGTACTTGCATAAATATAGAGAGGCTGAAAGAGAGAGATCCGCTAATCAACATGAAGCTTCTGGCACTGACCGAGGTGAAGAATCCAACCATGAAAGCAAGCAGCCACAGCAGCCAGTATTTAAAGTTCCTGGCGGTCTAGAATTTAGGGTTCTTGATAAGGGCAGCAGTAGCTCTTTCACAGATCCTTCCTGAGAAATAATGTCCACTCCCTATGATGAAGAAGATGTGAAGAAGGAGAACATGAAGACAGTTATGTACCAAAAGGACAGTGGAATTTTGGAGATTTACCTGCTTGATAAAGATTTAGATCTCTTGATATTTGAAGTTTTTGACTTAAAAAGCTTTGACAAATCTGTTTACTCTGAGGTAATAAATATTTGGTATATATTTAGGGTTTCTTCTTCTTACCTCTTAACTTACCCGTTACAGTGAAGGGCGGCGGGGGATCTGTATAGCTTTAGCTGTGCTTCGAATCGCATACTTCATTTGAGTGGCAAAGTTCTTGGTGTCTGACATTAATTTTCTCATACTTTCTAGCTTGAGGCCTGTTATTAGTGCACACATATGACAGCAAGTTCATAACTTTGAGAAATAAGAGCTTCACAAGAAAGATTTTAGAAATCTGTACTGTAACTCAAGCTTGTATTAGACCCTTTTTGTTGTTGTTTTTGAGTAAGAACCCTCTAGTTTCCTGTTCTAGATTGCTGTAAATACTTTAGTTTCGGTATGAATATATTAGAATCTAAACTTTCTTCTCAACCTTTACCGCCATTGATCAAAATGATTTAGTTTTGTCTTTTGTCTTTACAGTTCAGATGTTTCCATGATCTCTCTCTCACTGACACGCGCTCATAAAGATGTGAACAGTACTGTTCTTGCTCGTAACTTGTGAATTCTCAGATCAATATCACCAGAAAAAATTGACAGTTGCTTTGTTATTTTGATGAATCAAATTGAATTGAACAAGGTAACTGAAGATTATTAATTAGAGAGGAAATACCTCAAATTAAACTGACGAATAGCCATCCAACAACTCAAACAAGGTCTCTAAACCAGACAAAAAAAAAAAGCAACAGCAGCTTGCTAAAACCAGTGATGTTCATTATTTGTTCACATATTTATGTAAAATCTGATGTTTAATCATGGTAATGAAGTATGCCAACCTAGGAAGCAAATTCATTCATCACTATAGTTGGTTACGTGGAGACTACGTGCATTGATTTCAAGGGTTAATTAATTTCCCAGCAATAGGAGTCAAACGTCCACCACAATATGGTTCTTGGAGCACTCCTGCATGCCCCCCGGCCGGGGATCTCCGTTGCCATTCAAGCATGTCCGGCCAGCAATTTCATGACCTGAAAATGCTAGACCTAAACAAAATATATAAATGGCCACCTGGATGTGGCTGGACAATTCGCTGTTCTCTGATTCTTCCTCTCGAAAGCAAGTGAAGTTATCGGATGCATAAACAATTAGTCAACTATTTAGGGCTGAAAAAAGATTACTTAAGTACTAGATTCAGATCAGTTTGCATAGCCCTAGAATCGGGACCACTAATATTGAGGCTTTACATAGCATGTTTTGTCGAGAAAATTAATCCACTCAAAATCTGAAGCATGCTTTTTTTTTTTTTTTAACTATACCAGCAAATGAATTGGTGGTAATGTTCCCATAAAAAAAATGATGAAAAATTAATGTTAGAATTGAAATTGAGTTAGGGTTTCAAGCTTTAACACACCACCAAAGAACTTCGCTGATCAGCTCTTTGGGACCACTTCTCAACTATCATCTGTTTTGACGAAAGATGGAATCTTTATTAGTTGTGCTTGATAGAAAAGGGAGATGGGAATGCAATGACCCACTTGAAATTGTTTCCCAACAAAATGAGAGGAATCATACATGATATGAACAATGTGATCAGAGACAAAAGCTGGAGCAACTTGAAAACATTCCAATGACAACTATACAGACGCAAATAATATCATTAAGGGTTTTCTTGATAGAATGAATTATTTGATAGCCTCGAAACTCTGGAACCTGCTAACCATGTCAATGCAATGTTAGACAATGGCATTCTTGAAAGAATGATTTCAACTAATGCTGCTTCCATGGGCTCCGACCATGAATCAGGGCAATTAGTTTCACAATCTGGTTGCATGCATTGCTCGCTAGAAAGCAATCAAAAACATTGAACCCCAAGTAAACCGAATCGAACAAGTAATTACCGGACAGACAGTAATAGAATCGCTGGTTGTCCATTTGCAATGCAGCAGCTTGCCACAAGCAAGCGCAGCATTATTGCAAGCCCTAAAACAAAAAAAAATCAAGAGCTATCTGAATTTGGCCTTTCAAGTTTGAAAAAATGTCCCCACCTTAATCTCAGTGGTACCAGGAACTAATTTGATGCGAGCCAAAATACACCAATGCCATTCAGCAATGACAATGGATATGCATAAACATAAATTATTCCATGAACAGCACGACATGCCCACACTTCTGCAATATAAGTGCTAAGAAAATGATGCTGTTATAATGTATCTCTGACTTAAACAAATAGCTATAATCACTTCAAAACGAATTTCGTAAGAACCCTCCACCATCGACACTACCAAGAGTATAAAACATAATCTCTTGGTAGTTGTGTAGGCAAGCTTTATTCTTTCTAGTGGATTGGCAAGAAGTCCATGGCTGATCCTTCCAAGAAATCATCCTAACATTTCAGAGGAGCTCATATATATGATAAAAAAATGTTTATCAAGGAAAGCTAAAGATTTAATTATTATTTTACTTTGTTCCAATTCTAAAATGAAATTCATCATTCTCTGGTATTTCTGATATTCACTTCAGCATCAAAGTCTACAGTACAAGAAAAATGAAATGAGCCAGCCACATCATTCATGATAAAAATAATAATCAAGTAATTTGATTAACGAAACCTTCTACAAATCCCCAACCATCTTCTATATCTGGCCCCACCCAATAACCAGTTATTATTTTGTGAGTACAAGAACTTACATGCATACAACTAGAAACAAGTTCGTAAAAATGGGTGGTGGGAGTTGTTAGACATCCACCGCAGCTCTGATTCGCAGAAAGTATCTCTCCAGTTGCGTTGCGGATGACCAAAAGGTTCGTTGCTGTAAACAAAATTTCAAGTCATATAAGAGAGCAAGTAGACGGCAGGTCCACACGTTTCTTATGCATTATCTGTTAGCATTGCCAGTGCACTTCTTCCTTTTCATTTCCTTTTCTTAATTTTTTGAATTTAAAAAAAAAAAGTGTAATTCCATTACATAGTTTAACTCTTATAAACCCGCAATCCATGGTGCAATTCTAATTCAACTCAACAAATTATGCTATAACAGGTGCTTATTTTCACAAGTTTATGTTCCCATCACAGGCCAAAATGATAGAAACCAACTGGATATGATAAATCATCTCGCTTCAACTCTTTTTTGGTAGCTGGCATGGAATTAAGATACCTGTCCCAGATGTTGGTTGACCTGAAAGTCTGGAAACAGCTGATTTTCTTAATTGTAATTCCTGAGAGGACAGCCACAAATTGAAGCACAAACTTATTAACTCAAGTTAAGTCAAGAACTTGAGGAGACAAAATAATAAGAGTTGGGGAAAGGTTACCAACTCATGATGTGGTGAATGATGAATTTTATGCATAAACCATCAATAATGGTTGGCAGGAAGAATCTAAATCAACATAAAACAGCAACTCTACATACATTTTTGCAAGCAGTTACAGTCTTGAACATGCCACCAGATATATACAAAAAGTCAGCATTGCCATGAATTAACCTATGATGTTGACTACTGGTACAAACCAAACTTTAAGACAAAAGTGAGCTTCAAATTTCATGTTTAGTTTCTTGCATTTGATACGATCTTATCTTTAAGAAGAATCGTAAGATCATCATTTACCCCTTAACTGTACGTAAGAGGAACTCATTGTTAGTTTTCAACAAGAGAATTGAAAATTTATTTCCATGCAGTCCAGTTGGTGGAAACAATTGAAAAACACAGTCTGTATGATTAATCCACCCGTCAGCTTCTATAACAAAACTACAATTTACACAATTCTATACCAAAAGTAGTTCAATTCTCAAATCTTTAATTCGCCTTCTACGGTGAAAACATTTATCTCCTCTACACGTTCGTGAAGAAATGAACCATCAAGTACTTGCATGTCTATGGACTATTCTACAAGATCTCTCCCTATATATCATACTGTAGCTCAAAGGAAATAGGATCACATTGTTCACTTTCAATGCTGTTTTCTCATTTAACAACTAACTAATACTTGTACCCAATGGTCAATTAGCAACATTCTATTCCAAGAACTTGATGGGAATATTAATCTACAATAACTCATCTCTTCTAACACAATACGCATCCATCGTATCCTTCAAAAGAAGAATCAACTTTTTGCTGAAAAAACAGTCTCCCTGCGCTTTCAGACAACATATCCATTTCATACACAGAACCCTTTAAAGGAAACAAAAGGATGACCAAACTCCTAATCCTTCAAGATAACTTCCTAAATCACATCCAAAACACCCACGGAATCGAACTTTAATTCAAATCTTACCAAACAAATTTATAA
The DNA here is from genome assembly GCA_032356905.1 of Salix exigua. NCBI lineage: Eukaryota > Viridiplantae > Streptophyta > Magnoliopsida > Malpighiales > Salicaceae > Salix > Salix exigua. The sequence goes on from CM063592.1 coordinate 985,832, forward strand.
ACACTCCAACCTCATTATACTCTCTCTAGCACTACTTTTCTTCGTAAAGTTCATTCCTTTGTTTCTCTTAAATAACAAAACCCACCAAATTATTTGGTCAACTCCATAAGAATAGCAACGAGAATTCACAGTGCTCAAATAAAGAGCCTTTTCACTGCAAAAAAATCAATTCTTGGATCGCTCAAATGAAATAAAATGACAAAGAAACTCAAGGGATGGGTTCGATATAACATTTGTCGCTTAAAAGAAGATGGGTATGGATGATTTTTTTACCTTGAATGAGAATTTAGGGACGGAGAGAGGCATAAGGGAGCTGATGGAGAACAACAGGGATGCCATTGAATCTTCTTTTGCATTGGAAGTTCCTGTGATTTTTTGTGAGCTTCTGTCTGGGTTTAGCAGTTTTTGTAGGGGTTAAGTTTGAGTGTTATTTCCAGGCAGAAAGTAGCAACGACATCGTTTCTTGATTCAATTATTTTCCAAGATTATTGGGCATTGACATTTTGTGGAAGTTCAGAAAAAAAATCCCCCTTATTGACACGAAATATTAGAATTAAAAGAAAAAACAAATTGAATAATTAATTTAATCCAGTCTAATAAATTGATTCGATAACCTATTAATCTTCAGGTTGTGTTTTATAATGTAAGCTAGATAATATTAGTTAAATCATTACATTTAAATATTATATTTAAAAATATACATAAAATTTTAATTTCATAATTAAACTAAAATCGATTTAACTTTGCATCCATCATCAGAGTGGGCCGAATTGGATGGCTTTGCTTGTAATTAAAAATAATAAATGAATAATTTTACTCTTTTTTTTCTTACCTTGTTTGCTGCTACGAGAAAAGGAAAGAAATGATAATAATAAAAATCATGAAGCCTGGATTATGTTGGGCCCTTTTCAGGCCTGTTGCTCTGATTATTGACTTTAAAGGCTCACCTATTGGGCCGCAAAAAGCCTTAAATTATTTATATGATTCAATAGGGCCATTCAATTGCCCTAATCTATATTTATTGGTGGATGTCTATTTTTCTACGCCATTATTATATTATATATTTCTCTAACTAAAAATGGGAACGGATAAAGATACCTACATGTTTTGTTGGGCTGAGTGCCACAAGCCACCTCAGCGGGACCCTAGTTGATTTTTATTTTAATATTTATTAATAGAAATGAGAAGGCCAAGATATTATGGAGAGAGGTGAGGGCCCAGGTGTTAGCTGGAGGAGAGATCAAATGATTAAGGGTGTATATATCTAACTCAGTCATTCACTTACATAATGTTTAACAAATAAGTCCCTAACTTTTAAAATCTTGTTAATCTCTCTTTGATGTCTCTAGATCATTCATATCCTTTTCTATTTTGACCTTGACATCCAATCTGTCTCCATCATAATTTTACTTGAGTAATAATATATTAGTGCTGTATTACGAGATAAGAGCGTGGAATAAATTAAGTCTATTTGATGTTTTTTATATTGAAATGAATTGACGGACTAATAATACATTACGATAACATGAAATTATAAAAATATTCATTTCAAATAAAATTATTTTATATATAATTCTTCTTATTTAATACTCGAAGAAATGATAATATATCACTAATATTTTTTTAAAAAATATAAGGAAACTTTATCTTGTTAAAAATATATTTTATAGATCGAGGTAAATGAGTAAGACTTAATTATCATAGAATTTTACAAGAGATACTCGTTTTGATTCGAGTTCAACACCTACTATACAAATCTCAAATTATTTGCGAGATTATTTTTTCATTATATCTTCACGTTCATTGAATGTGATTTTAATAATAACATGTTTAAGAAGTGCTAAATGTTATTCCCTCTCCAAGTGTTCAATCATTGAACATGACGTAACGTAGGAAGCATCGTAAAATTATGAATTTGTTTCGTGTATCAAGTTTGTTTCGTAAATTAATAAGAATTAAAGGTAAGAACACCGGTGTGTCAATGAGAATACAAATTGGGGACTGATTAGCAACTAGTCCAATGATTGATCAATGTGGTTGCAGGATTTGTTTATTGTGGGACCAATCAAGAAAAAGTCCTCATGGAACTATTTATTCTACGAAGAAGATTGTTTTTTAGCTTTAGGTAGTAGATCCAGACCAAGCCAGCCATGTTCTAAATTTACTTTCGAGGACTGTCGGTGCATGTCTGTAGCATTGCATGGTAATGCATCCCTGTCCAATCCTCATCTACTTGCCTTACTACTCTTTTTTCTACACCAAAAAAACCTATCCACGTCTCCTTACCGACACTACTTCTGAAAGCTCCTACTAGGTTGCTGTCTGCGTGCTTAAAAATATCTCTAATCTCCAGAGGAGATGAGGAGTTGAGAGGGCAATGAAGGTTAGCCGAGCCTAGCCTAGCCTAGTGTTTGTCTTCTCTTGTCCTGTCCCTGTTGTTTTTTAAAATTGAGATCTCCTAACACAGCAAGAGAGTGGGAATTATGCTGTTTTAAGTAAAAGAAGAGGTAACTAACTGGCCTCCATTTCCCACTAAGTTTCTTGTTTTTGCAAAACAGAATTTCAAAACTTCTACTTCTTGAAACCATGTTGTTGTCGTGGTAAGGTCATGATCTTCGAATTCAGCATTTTCTTTGAAGTTAATCGTTTTCTTGACGTGGTTTTTTAATTTTGAGCTATGGTTTAGCCACTTGCGTTCTTGATTGAGCTCTAGAATAAGTTATTGTTGATCCTTTGTGGGGTAGAGAAGCTTGCTTTTTTTGCTTTAACTCTGGCATGTATTAGGACTTGTAATCAATCAAGTGCAGTGCCTGGGGATATTTATTCTTGGATTAAAATTAAGAAAACTAATTTGGAGACTTGTTTGTGATTTGATTGAGGGGGGATTTTTGAATTAATTGGTTGATTGTCGATTGTTGGAAACAGAAGGGAATGGAAGAAAGATGAGTGGTAGCCTGACTGTCTCTCTTTAAGCATCATAAATAAAGAAGAGCAGAAAAGGAAAAGACACGTTGCTGCCGACAGTTCCGAGGCCGGAATATTCTGCAATGGAAGTGAATGCAGGCTTGGTTGCCGGCTCTCACAACAGGAATGAACTTGTTGTAATCCGTCGCGATGGAGAATTCGCTGTAAGCAGCTAGTTTTCTGTAAATTCTTCTTCTTCTACGTATGCCAACTGATCTTGTCTTAATTGCACATTTTTCTTGTTAATTGTTTTGCAGCCGAGATCGTTAGAGAGGGCGAGCGGGCAGATATGCCACATATGTGGAGATGATGTAGGGCTAACCGTGGATGGAGAGTTATTCGTGGCCTGCAATGAGTGTGCCTTCCCCATCTGTAGAACTTGTTATGCGTATGAGCGTAAAGAAGGAAATCAAGTCTGCCCTCAATGCAAAACCAGATTCAAGCGTCTCAAAGGATGCGCAAGAGTCCATGGTGATGAAGAAGAAGATGATACTGATGATTTGGAAAATGAGTTCAATTTCGATGGAAGGAGTGGCAACAGACATGATATGCAACACCATGGTGGTCTTAGAGGACATGAATCTATGCTCTACCATGATCCTGATTGGCCTCACCACCATCACCGTCCTTTGCCCCAAGATCCTCTCCTTACTAATGGTCAAATGGTACTTAGCTCTGCTTCCCGTTCTGTCTTAAGGTTTTCCAAACTTTGTACTGAAATAATGACCCTTCATGACTTGCAGGTTGATGACATTCCTCCTGAACAACATGCTTTGGTCCCTTCATACATGGCTCCTGACGGTGGTGGAGGGAGAAGGATTCACCCCCTTCCCTTTTCAGATTCTGCTCCTCCTGGTAATTATTCCTATTCTGCCAATTGTTTAGGCAAATTGGGGGATCTTGGCTTTTCTTTCTTTCTGCTATCTCTTGTAAGTAAAAGGGCGGTTGGCTGCTGCAGCGCAACCAAGATCATTGGACCCTTCCAAGGACTTGGCCGCTTATGGTTATGGTAGTATTGCTTGGAAGGAAAGGATGGAGAGCTGGAAGCAAAAACAGGACAAACTGCAGATAACGAATCGTGAAAATGGAGACCATGATGATGATGACCCTGATCTCCCATTGTAAGCCTTAGTGCCGACCTTTCTTTATGATTCCTTGCATAACTAATTGTCTTTAAGCTTTTTTTATTATTATTCTTATTTCCAGATTACTTGGCATGATTTTGTGATTATTATCCTTACCATTAGTTTTTCTTTTTGCTAAATGATTGGAATGCGCGATCATGAATTCTGTTTTTGAGTTGGTCTCTCTTCATGCCTGAGAGCTTTAATCTAGTTTTTAACGAAATTTAATTGTATGTAAAACAATAATGCATTCTTCACTCTTAAGAATGTATGTTTTAAACATGAGTCCTCATGCTGAGATGTTGGCGAGTATTATAGACTGTAGTAGAATATTGGTGGCAATTTCTCTTAGTTTCTTCTTTCTCTTCTCCTGCTTGAATTCCTGCTCCTAGCTTATTATTAAGTTTCAGATATCTTAAACATTACTGATTATGGAGATAAAAACTATTCCTTGTGAATCAGAATGGATGAGGCAAGGCAACCACTATCGCGAAAGATGCCTATTTCATCTAGTCAAATCAATCCTTACCGAATGATCATCATTATTCGACTCGTAGTTCTTGGGTTCTTCTTCCATTATCGAGTCACACACCCTGTGAATGATGCGTTTGCGTTGTGGCTTATATCTGTGATCTGTGAGATTTGGTTTGCTGTTTCATGGATACTTGATCAATTCCCAAAGTGGCTCCCTATTGACAGGGAAACTTATCTGGATAGATTATCTCTAAGGTAAGAAATATGCCATGTGCCTTTGGTTCCTGCAACTAAATTAATGACAAGGCATTAGGTGAACTCATGGCCCTAACTTGTCTGTCAGGTATGAGAAGGAAGGCCAGCCTTCTCAGCTTTCTCCAATTGACATATACGTAAGTACAGTTGATCCATTAAAGGAGCCCCCTCTGGTGACTGCAAACACGGTTCTGTCCATTCTTTCAGTGGATTACCCTGTTGACAAGATTTCATGTTATGTTTCTGATGATGGTGCTGCTATGCTGACATTTGAGGGATTGTCAGAAACATCTGAATTTGCAAAGAAATGGGTCCCCTTCTGTAAGAAATTTAGCCTTGAACCTCGGGCACCCGAGTTCTATTTTGCTCAAAAGATAGATTATCTCAAAGATAAGGTCGATGCTTCATTTGTTAAGGAAAGAAGAGCAATGAAGGTGATTAGGCTTCAATCAAAGATTTTATTTTCCTGTGCCTCTTTCTCACTCACTCCCCCCCTTTCATATTTGTTGTCCAGTTTGTAAGGTGACCCTATTACTTATTCCAACTGCAGAGAGAGTATGAAGAGTTTAAAGTTCGGATCAATGCTTTGGTTGCCAAGGCGCATAAGGTCCCGGAAGATGGATGGACAATGCAGGATGGTACTCCATGGCCTGGGAATAATGTTCGTGATCACCCTGGAATGATTCAGGTATGTGAATATTGATCCTTAAAATTTAATGCACTTATGATAGAGATTCAATTCTTGAATAAACAAAAAATTTCTCAATGCTTCATAGGTTTTCCTAGGCCAAAGTGGAGGACATGACACTGATGGAAATGAATTACCACGTCTGGTATATGTTTCCAGAGAAAAGAGACCCGGATTTAATCACCACAAAAAGGCTGGAGCCATGAATGCTTTGGTGAGTGACTCAAAAGTGAAAATAAGGATTTTCCACAAGTTCATATGAAAGTTCGTCAGGATATAACTTGTATTTGAATTCTTGCTCTCATCTGTCAACAGGTCAGGGTCTCTGCCGTGCTATCAAATGCACCTTATCTTTTGAATCTGGATTGTGATCACTACATCAATAACAGCAAGGCTATTAGAGAATCAATGTGTTTCATGATGGATCCATTGCTCGGAAAGAGAGTGTGCTATGTCCAGTTCCCACAGAGGTTTGATGGCATTGACAGGAATGATCGATATGCAAACCGGAACACTGTATTCTTTGATGTAAGCATTCATTTATCAGAACTTCTGGATTGTTCATTGCTTCTGAAATTTGCCTGTCTAATGGACAATTCCTCCATCACTGCCAGATCAATATGAAAGGTTTGGATGGCATTCAAGGACCTATATATGTCGGGACTGGGTGTGTTTTCAGAAGGCACGCGCTTTATGGTTATGATGCTCCAAAAACAAAGAAAGCACCAACGAGGACATGCAACTGCTTGCCTAAGTGGTGCTGTGGATGCTTGTGCTCAGGAAGGAAAAAGAAGAAGACAAACAAACCCAAGTCTGAGTTAAAGAAGAGGAACTCTAGAACATTTGCACCTGTGGGTTCTTTGGAGGGTATTGAAGAGGGCGTTGAAGGTAACATTTAGAACTAATTAACTCCTCAAATCCTGGTTTAATTATGGTTTTAGTTTCCTTCTCTGTTGAGGTTTAAATTGAGGTTAAAAACCCGCTTGGCCCGCGTACCCTATGTTACTGAACTTGGTTGTAATTTCCACTAATTTCCTTAAGATTGCCAGTTTGTTGTTAGCGAATACTAATTCTAGAATGCAAATGAGATACTGATTTTTCATTGATGAAGCTGATCCCATAGTGCAAAGTAAAGGACAATTGAGACATGTACTGTTAGGAACTGCTCTGTGCTTTCAGGGTGATCTTAAAATGAAGTTCTATATGACTCCTCATTTGTTTGTGTGCTGCCTGTTGAGGAAAGTTTACAGTTTGCAATATTTTCTTAGCACTTAATTTTTATTGTTGGATTCATTTTGCTTCTTTTCTATGCCTGTGGACATGAATGATTGTCCTATTGGATAAAAAATTGTCATCTAAACTCGAAAAGCTTGAATTCAGGAATTGAAACCGAAAATGTGGCTGTAACATCTGAGAAGAAATTGGAAAATAAGTTCGGACAATCTTCGGTGTTTGTAGCATCTACCCTACTAGAGGATGGCGGCACACTGAAAAGTGCCAGCCCTGCATCCCTGCTCAAAGAAGCCATCCATGTCATTAGTTGTGGCTATGAAGATAAAACTGAATGGGGCAAAGAGGTAAAATGAATGTTCAAATTATTTGTGGGGTTCAGACCTTTCACTCACATAATCATTATGACAGTTGGGTTTAGCTAAGCATGAATCTGCTTATGTTCTTCAGGTAGGGTGGATTTATGGTTCAGTTACAGAGGATATATTGACAGGCTTTAAAATGCACTGTCATGGATGGAGATCAATCTATTGTATTCCTGCTAGGCCAGCATTCAAAGGTTCGGCACCCATAAATCTTTCTGATCGTCTACACCAGGTCCTACGATGGGCTCTTGGATCCGTTGAGATATTTTTGAGCAGGCACTGTCCTCTTTGGTATGGATATGGAGGGGGGTTGAAGTGGTTGGAGCGTCTGTCTTACATAAACGCTACTGTCTATCCTTTGACGTCTATTCCTCTACTGGCATACTGTACTCTTCCTGCAGTGTGCTTGCTTACTGGGAAATTTATCACTCCAGAGGTATGCCATTTATAGCCACAGGAAACTTTGTGAAACACGAGTAGTGTGAGCATAAACTATGAAGTTTGAGTGGTAGATTTTATTTATGAATCTAATTTGTTATTTTTTTTCAAATTGCAGCTCAGCAATGTCGCCAGCCTGTGGTTTTTGTCTCTTTTCATTTGTATTTTCGCAACAGGTATTCTTGAAATGAGATGGAGCGGGGTTGGTATCGATGAGTGGTGGAGAAACGAACAATTCTGGGTGATCGGAGGGGTTTCAGCTCATCTATTTGCAGTGTTCCAGGGGCTCTTAAAGGTTCTAGCTGGTGTTGATACAAACTTCACCGTGACATCTAAAGGAGGAGATGACAATGAGTTCTCAGAGCTGTACGCATTTAAGTGGACCACATTACTCATCCCACCAACAACATTGCTGATAATAAACCTGGTTGGAGTGGTGGCTGGTGTCTCGAATGCTATAAACAATGGCTACGAGTCATGGGGGCCTTTGTTTGGCAAGCTTTTCTTTGCATTTTGGGTGATAGTTCACCTGTATCCTTTCCTGAAAGGTTTACTCGGCCGACAGAACAGAACTCCCACAATCATTATTGTCTGGTCGATTTTGCTTGCTTCAATCTTCTCCCTTTTGTGGGTTCGAGTCGATCCATTCTTGGCCAAGTCAAATGGTCCACTTCTGGAGGAGTGTGGATTGGACTGTAATTAAACCAGCATGCATCAGAACTGGCACGTCAGGAAGTTTGGCTAATGATGTTGATAACGAATGTCTGAATTGATGATCTTCAATCAGAACATGTGATGGGGTGAAGCTTGCAGGCTGTATAGATTGAATGTGTGTTTTCGTGTGGTTCTTTGTTTTGAACTTCTTCGGTCCATGAATTCCGAAGGGTTCAAGAAGATTGAGCTGCCTGCTGTGCCCCAGTGCCTGAGCCTCGCATTTGGGTGGTATGCAATTATTGTGCATAAACTACAAAAACACTCCTGGATTATTTCTTAGTTCAACTTATATATACAGGGAAGATGAAGTAGGGTGAAAAAAAAACTGTATAGTGTGTATTATCATTCTCATGAGTCTCGGCTTCATTCGTAATAAAAGCAGAAAGTGGGGTTTATCCTGCTACAGATGTTGTAAAATGATACGGGCAAAGTATAGTGTGTTCATATGATATGATGGAGCTTATTGTTTACCCATCTGTGTAAAAATTCGACGTTACATCGTTAAATGTAAAAGAAATTATCTTAAAACATGATTATCTGCTGTTCGCTTAAAATATTGTGTCAAAATCTCCATCTCTAAGAGTTGGCAAAATCCTCGGAGGCACACACTGCTAGTGTTTCACGTTTGGGCGACGCAAAGAAACTGCTACAGAGCCGGTTTCAAGATCATTTCCTATTTTTCTTCCCACGGCTACGAGTCGTCAACTATATATATATCAGTTTTTTTTTTTAAAATACGATGAAACTTCACCCCTGAAAATTGTATTTTATGGGTCCAGATGTTCAGGTAAAATAGCATTGTATTTTATGGATCCAGATGATCAGATAAAACAGTATAGATAAGCTAATAAAACTCTGACTGTCTCATGTTTTTACGGAGTACATGCCCTGAGTTCGCCCTGATTTGAACTCGAGATCTGCTCATACATGGGAATTGTATATTTCATAGTTGTTAAATTTAACTCGGCTTTTAGTCATGGATTTATTTATAGTTGAACCGGAAAAAATCATTTTTATTAACTTGATTGTTCTGTCCAAATCTAATCTGAATCTGAATGGAAAAAAATAATAATTGTCACGAGTAAAAACAATTCCATTTATTCATGATCTAACAGCTCAATAACTCAAGTTTTTTATTACATGCATAGGATGTGATAACTGTGCAAAACATGGGAGTCCTCAACATTTAGCAACAACAGCTTCTCGCAGCCAGTGAGAGCACGTAAATCCTTCCATTGCAAACGCCAACAGATCATTTCCTCTTTGCCCGTACACTTCATGATGGAGCTCCAAATCTTGTGTAGTCCATCCAAGATCACCAGGCTTCATCGAATTACAACACATCATATTTTGATGATTATTGTGGTTTTCGTGCTTTTGTAGCATGGTAAGTTTCCTACCATAACCTTCTTACAAGCAAGTTCCAGACCTTCTGGAAAGACTGCATAGGAAACTTCTGTTTTCCATGGTTGATGGACTGCTATCACACTTACCAAAATTTCCCATAAATCTAACCAATCATTTTGTAAATGCTATCACATGAAGTTCAAGAATTGCCCTTTTGACAATAAAAACATTTTCAATGCAATAATGATAGTACCTCAAGGATTGTTGTAATTTATCCTTTAAATTCATTTCAAAGTTGATGGCTCTACAAAATTGATTACTTAAATAACATATTCTTTCCCTTTTTTCCACGTGACCCTGAAATAAATTTCAGTCTGAGAGAAGTATTTCACAGAAGTTCAGATGATTGGTTGCATGCCCAATAACGTATCTCATATAAAAGACCCAGATATATAACATCCTCATAACCAATAACAGTAAATAGATATTAACATGTATCTTATACTCAACTGGCATGAGTATCTCCCCTCCAAAATACCTTTCATTTATAAACAAAAAAACATGTATCTCATACACCAAAATTTCTTTTCTTACTGAAAAATTCTCTCCTAATCCAGAACTCAATCTGACAGTAAAAGAATGAAGGTCCATTCATAAAATCAGTGGATTAGGAAATTAGAAAATCCAGGCCCTGTTGCTATTTTCAACTTCCCAGCCACAGATCAAGATAAGACAAATTACTGTACAGGGAGCTTCTGTAATTCCATAAGATATTAATCGACTGATGTCATCCAAAATGGTGCATCAATATAATCTCCAACAAAAATCTGGGATACAGAAACCGAGTTAGTATATCTAGTATATCGCTAAAATAAGGAGGAAACACTTGTGAACGAGGAGCAACATACAATTAAGTCAGTCCTGGGCCATTTTTTCATTTGTACTCTTATGGGACTTGTGTTTTGATTTCTTCTCCCTTTTCTTATTGCTGCCAAACAGTTAAACATCAGTGGAATAATGAAAATAGAAAGAATCTGTCTGATATTTAAATACCAATAGTTGCAAGTATCTGTGAGTGTAAGAGACATACTCGTCGTGTGAGTTATGACCCCAGCATGATTTCAGCTTCCGATTTATGTGTTTCATATCCTTTTCTGTAGGGAAACTGTATTTCCTCACCTGCATGTAAAATAATGATATTAACAATTAGATGCAAAAGGAATTCATTCTCTAAAATTGAATTGCATCCACCAAATACAGGATTATTATTTCATTGTTTCACAATCTTCTCCCCATCTGTGTATCTCCAACTGGGTGATGCAAAAGAAGTTTCCAACAAATTCAAGCTGCAGTTTCAAAGATTCATACCGAATTCTCGATGGCAAGTAGAGATTCACTGATCTCTGAAATCATGTGTGCGGAATTCTGTCGAGAGAGGACCCTCCTGAGATAGCTGCAGAGTAGGAAACATCAAAAATGATAACTTCAGCAACTAAAGATCCCTTTTCTTTTGAAAGAAAACTATGGCCAAGAGCTAGAGTAGAGCTTGATACTGGTCACCAACTAAAAAGAGAGAGATAGTGGTTATCACAATTCAAACCTCTCAAAATCAAGAACTCTATGCACCTCATTTGCACTCTGCAAAGCAGCCAATGCCAACTGTGCCAAATTTAAGATGGAAATAATGAGATTATATTAAACATAGATCACTAAAAGACATATCAACAGCAAAATAACTTCAACTCACATTATTAATATGAGAATGCATTCATGCAACAACATGGCAATAAATTGAGAATTCAGCTTATAAGATACATTAAAACCGTAGATTTCTATAATGACAAGCTTCCATACATTAAAGATATCATAATGCAATAAAAAATTTACTATCTTCAAAAGATCTTTGATTAGCACTAACTATTTATCGTGTCAAATCAAATAAGGAATTTTTTTTCTGAATATTTATATGGGTTAATTTTTTTTATCTCCATAAGTTTTTCAATTTCAGTTGGATGCTGTCCATTCCTTTAAGATGGTTACTTTATCGATGGTCATTGCCTATCTCTGAGTTTCATTTTCTATTCTTTCTATATAATTATGCGAAAAGAAAGATTCCATCTTCAAAGTCAATCAGGAAAAACACCAATACAACAGTGAAGGATACCTGCCCAGGAGGGAACAGAACGGGTGCGTCAGTGAACATGATTTTGTCAACCTCTGCCACTGTAATTTCCTGCAAGATATTGGTCTATCAGATTACCTATTTGTAAATCCACAGTAGAAAAGAAATTTTGTAAAGCCATGTCAGATAAGATCCTGCATATCCACTGCATCAGAGAAGTACTATGCACAGCTATTCCAAACTTTTTTATTTTAAGGGTAGTAATTGATAGATTTGTCTTCTAGATCTAAAATGATTACACAAGACAGTACTCAAACATGTTGTGAAGCCATTCAGGAACAAATACCAGCAATTACCTTCAGCTTTTGAATATTTTCATCGGTTGGATGGCAGAATTCCTATCAGATCAAAACTAAAAATCAGTTAGCCTCTAAAAATTAGATATAAAAGGGCATGAAAAAGGTGCAGAATCATTTTGCGTAATTGGAGTAAGCACAGAAACAGATGGTTAGTCAAACTTGCCTCTATATCAGCAACAAAACCTTCAACAGACCGATATGGAGCATAGACAATAAGATCAAATTCCAAACTCTGCAATATAAAGTTCATATTAATACAAACACAAGTAAAAGGTACACTGGGACAGCAATATTACATAAGCCACATCCATGCCTGATAAACTATCATCTCATAATTGAGAATCATTTGATGATCCTGTGAAATCCCCTTACCAAGCTCCTCCGCAGACACATGATTTTCTTCTATCTTGCATGCTGCATAGATGCAGGTTAACCTGTGCACACAAACAAGTCATTTCTCATTTAATATAGAATCATGCAACAAGTAACAGGTATCGCACAAGGGTGGTATACAATATGTACAGTAGCTGTAGAATTCTAATCCATGTCTAGGCATGTTTTCAGATGATAACCTGATGCATTTTTACCAACTTCAATGAATTGCATAAACCATTAATCATGTGAATTGGCGAATTGCATAAACTAATAGTCATGAGAATAGGCCCAATTTGGATTAGATAGAAGGGATATTTGAAAAAAGAAAACGCACATTACATGTTTTGGATCATGCTCCATGACGGACCATTGAAGATAAAACCTTTTAAAGTATATGAGTGCAGTTGCCTGCAAAACATAAACCAATCCCAATTAGGCGCCACAAATCCCAGTTATTGCAAAAATGCAATAAACATCTTCCTTCTTAGAAACAATAACATACCTGAATTTTATGAGGAAAATAGAATGCACTACACACTTCTCGAAGTTTATACTCGTAGTATACCCGCATAAATTGTTCTTCCTCGACACTTATTGGTTTTGAACGAGAATGCTTATCAGCTAACGTATATATATATGTACAAGACACATGTTAAGGAAAAGCCATCGTCAACATTTGAAACAAAATATGAAAACCACAACATTAATAACATACTAGCAAAACCAATTACCATTCTCTGTCATGTTAACTTGAGGTTCTGGATATGACAATGACCCATCAACATCTACTCTCATTCTTGTCGTTCCATACTAAACAACACAAAAGGCACAATTAACCATCAAAAGGAAGACCATTATCATAACAAACGGCAGCAAGAAAGCAACGAAGCAACTGGGAAAAATGCATCATACCTTCTCTAACATTTGTTTCGCTCTATTATTAGTAGCTTTATACTTCTCGGCCTGAATTGAAAACACAATGCAATTACTTTTAGCACTCATTAACATTACATTGCCTATTTCTGCACAAAGTTTGAATCTTTTAAACACTAACATGTATATCCACTAAAAACACAGGTTCTCATGTGTACTGAAAAGGAGCAAAAAATCCTAATTAGAGCAATAATATTCCCTAAATCAACCTATTTAGCTATTTCAAAATCAAACTTAAATACAATTCTCGCTGTGAACTGATTTTTCTCAATTAGAATTCAATCACTAGCGACTGAATACAGAGTTAACAGACAGAGAAATCGAAAATTTTAAAAATCTATTTCGTTTTCTCGGAAACCAAACAGAAAATGGAATTGAGTCGTGTTGCAAAATTGGCGAGAGGCGTTAAGTTACAAGCTGCTGAGGAGTGAAGATCCACTTGGCTTTGTGACTTGAGGATTGGAAATCGGCCATGGGTGACTCGGTAACCCTTACTCACTGATCAGCGTGTCGTGTTACTTGTTATTTGATCAGAGAATTTATATTCGAATTATTTGATGCTTTCTTTTACCTTTTAATTTTAACTTCTGTGCTATATGATCTTATAAAAATGGTAACAAACAGAAGGGTAAATTTATTTTAGTCCTTATAGATTCTTCAGAGTTTCGAATTTACCCTTGACTCTTGACCAGTAGATAACTGACAAAAAAAATCATGGTAAATAATATTTTCAAGTTAACTTATGTGTTATACAGAGCTAAATCACCTCCTTGATTGATTTTACGAACACAGTTCTCGTGTGTTTCATGCTAAATTCAGATTAATTTCATTAAAAAAATTATTAACCCTAAAGTTTAAACCTAATAAATCAAGAAATTATTACACAAAACTCCTTTAAATTTCTAATTTCATTTTTTTCTCTAAAATTGGTACCGAAACAATGAGAACATGAATCAAAATCACGACCACCGCAAACAAACTAATTCATGTACTTTTTAGTTTATATTAAATAATTGATTTTTATTACTTTATGGGTAAAATTATTATTTTTATATAAAAAAACATTTAAGCATCACTAATATATTTTTAGTAAGAAAAATAATTATAAACTCAAGATATAATATATATTTAACAATATTTTTATTAATAATAATATTGAAATATATTAGATTATCTTTGTTTTTAGTTATTTAAATAGTGACACATTGAATATTTTAATTAAATAAATACTTTGAATGCTTTTATTGATATAAGTTTATTGTAAATTATTTATAAAAAAACAATAGGAAGAAGTTTTATTTTAACAAACATGTTGAGTATATTTTTAGATATGATGCAAAACAAAAATAATCAAGAAGTCTATTCCCCCCATTTATCTCTACTATGTCCTCCCTCTTACCACTACCATCCTCGACTCCATTCCCAAACCCATCAATGTCCATTTCAACAAAAAAATTCAGCCATATATATAATTAAAATCTCGCCCAAGATCAACTCAACTCCTAGCCACTTTACCGCATGAAATTTGTTGTATTGTTTATGTTGAAAAAATAGAATAAGTTTAGAGAACAAACCTTAAAGTTATGTTATCGAAGTGTAAATGTTGTTGTGTTTTTGGCTACTAGTTGATTTTTGATTATTTGTGTATTTTTGAATCGTAGTTTTGTTAATTGTTGTTGCAATGATATAATTCCAACGGTTCTCGCCCGAGATCAACTCAACTCCTAGCCACCTTACAGCATGAAATTTGTTGTGTTGTTTATGTTGAAAAAATAGAATAAGTTTAGAGAACAAACCTTAAAATTATGTTGATCGAAGTGTAAATGTTGTTGTGTTTTTGGCTACTAGTTGATTTTTGATTATTTGTGTATTTTTGAATTGTAGTTTTGTTGATTGTTGTTGCAATGATATAATTCCAACTATTCTTTTTGTTTTTTTGGCTCTGCATCGATCATCTATTGGAATGTCTTCTCGGTTGAAAAGGAGGCAAAATACCTCTCGGATGATTTTTGATTATTCGTGTATTTTTAAGATTGTTGTTGCGATGATATAATTCCAACGGCTCTTTTTTTTCTCTCTCTCTATCTCGGCTAAAAAAGAGGTAAAATAATTGAACAAAAATAGTTAAAATTTAAAAAATCTAGTTTTGACTATCGGGATCCTCTCTTTAGGATAATCTGCTTCATCGGGTTCTTTGCCCTGCTCAACTGGTATGTTGCTGCACTGTCCTTTCCTCCTGCGCTCTCGAAATGTGCATGGAATCCATTACTGCAACAAGATCTAAAACTGTGGTAAAAGGTTCATGAATGCGAGACTCATCACTGACTTCCATGATTTCATAATCCAACGATGTGTTTCTCATATCTGCAGTGATGTGGCAGGCATGCATATATCATCAGTTACATTGATTTGACGTAGTTAATATTGGTAGGTGGGGCAAAGAAGAAGACAGTGAAATGCGAAGAGATATATCTAGAAATAAATTCTGTCTGGAAGAGATATATGTAAGAAATAAATTTTATTTGGAAGTACAGTTTTGATAATTTTTTAAAATATTTTTTTATGTTGAAATATATCAAATTAATTTTTTTTTATTTTTTAAAAATTATTTTTGATACCAGCATATCAAAATAATCTAAAAATATTAAAATATATTCATTTAAAATAATTGTTTTTAAAAAAAAACACTTTTGAAAATACCTCAAAAAAACATCCCCATAATTGTTTATGGGTAAACGCCACTCGTAGATTGCTAAATTGTAAAGAACAATTTAATCAGACAATATTTTCTTCTTAATTTTAATATAATATCAATATGGATGGTTAATCATTTACTTTTTATTAAAAATTTTGCTTAAATATTAATCTATAATGTTCTGTTTCTTAGAAAATTTGATTTGACCATTAGTAATTCAAATAAATTAGAGATTATTAAAACAACTATTAACTTTACAAATTCAAACTAAGAGATAATTATGTTTAGGTGAAAAACAACATCATCCAAACATTTAAGAATCATGATATTAAAATTAAAATGTAATAATAATCAAAATAATTTATTATTCGATATTGTTTTTGTTCAAAATTGTCTTTCATGATTTTTTATGTATATATTTCAGATTTAATTGTTAACATGAGCTGTAACTAATCAAGAGGAAGGTGTAATGTATAGATTAAATCCTCATTAACTGTCATTTATGCTAGAATAACTATCATACATAAATGAGCATTAATCCAGTGCTCCGATTGGTATTCTAGTCCTATATAATGTACTCTCTGGAGATGTATAGAAATATACTGAAATATACAACAAGATATGAATTATTGAACATGGTATCAGAGCAAGGGTTTGAATCTTACCCTGAAAATTGCTCCCCTGCCTAGGTCTGGTTCTTCCCATCCCCTGAAAAATCCCTCTCCCTTTCACCCCTACCAAACATGTCATCAGACTCTGAATCAGAGCACAATACTGGTGCATCTCAATCAGACTCTATGATGACTGAACTCACAGCAAAAATCACAGAAGCCTTGGGCAAGGTCCAGACACCATCACTGACCACTGAACCTGCTGCTGTTCCGATTGGGATTAAATTGGACAACAGCAACTATGCTCTTTGGTCCCAAGTTGTCGAGATGTATGTCTCCGGCAAAGACAAATTGGGATTTATCAACGGTGATTCACCACAACCACCACAGACAGACCCCACCTTTCACAGATGGCGCACAGACAACGCCATTGTCAAAGGGTGGCTAATTAATTCAATGGATCCCTCGCTGATAGGGAATTTTATTCGATTCCCCACAGCAAAAATGGTGTGGGACGCCATTGCTACCACCTTCTTCGATGGCAGCGACACCTCTCAGGTGTATGATCTCAGACGACGAGTGGCCAAATTGAAACAATCTGGTGGCCCCCTTGAAAAATACTACAACGATCTCCAGGGACTATGGCGTGAAATTGACTTCAGGCGACCTAACCCAATGGAATGCCCAATCGATATACAACACTATAATGCTCTTGTTCAAGAAGAAAGGGTGTATGTCTTCTTGGATGGCTTGGACGACCGACTTGACAAAATCAGGGGCGACGTACTGCAGCTCCACCCATTTCCCACCGTAGAACAAGCCTATGCCCACGTTCGTCGTGAATCAGTTCGGCAGGCGGTGATGATCACTGGAGAGAGCACCACCCCTGGTGCTGTGCTTGCCACCAAAGGACTTCGATTGGGACCACCGACAGCCACATCGTCTTCCATGGCTCACAGACAGAGAACCCGTGTGCTATCGGGAGAAAAATTGGGAATGAAATGCACTTATTGTGGAAATCAAAAACATACACGGGAGAATTGCTTTAAATTAAATGGGTATCCTGATTGGTGGAATGATCTTCAATCAAAAAAACGTCGGGATACCACTGGCAGAGATGACGACCACGGCACTGCTGCTATGGTTAATTCAGCACCTCAATTATCCTTTACACCACCGGTTGAAAAAAATTCAGTCAACCCCGACCCAGGTAAAACCGGATGCGTATGTGTTAAATCTGTTGATGATGCTGAAAAAGATGCATGGCTGCTGGATTCTGGAGCCACTAACCATATGACTTTTGATCCTGAGGATTTTACACAGATTTCCATACCACAACGGACTAATATTGCTAATGCTAATGGTGATATTTTTCCTGTCATTGGTGCCGGCACTGTGCCTTTATCTCCCTTATTACAACTGCCCAATACGTTACTTGTTCCTTCACTATCTCATAAACTTCTCTCTGTTAGCCAAATAACATCTGCTCTTAACTGTGTTGTAATGTTGTACCCTACTTTTTGTCTTCTTCAGGACATTCTCACCAAGGAGATAATTGGGCGTGGTACTAGGAGGGGGGCCTCTACTATATGGATGACTTGAGTTGGGGCAAAGCTCACCACATGGGATATTCTGGTAATATCAAAGAGAAAGAAATCTGGTTATGGCACCGTCGATTAGGACATCCGTCTTTTACCTATATGAAACATTTGTTTCCCAATTTATTCTCTCAAGTGAAAAACTTTGATGATAAATGTGAAACATGCATTCTAGCAAAAAGTCATAGAGTCTCCTATCCGTTGCGACTAAATAAAAAGGACTCTCCTTTCACTTTGATACATTCTGATGTATGGGGTCCTTCCCCAATTACTACTGTGTCTGGATTCAGATGGTTTGTGCTATTTGTTGATGATTGTACCCGTATGACTTGGCTCTACCTGCTCAAACATAAAGATGATGTACTGGGGATATTTAAATCATTTCATGTTATGATACAAACTCAGTTTTCTGCTAAGATTCAGGTACTCAGATCAGATAATGGTGGCGAATATGTAAATAACCAGATGAAGGAGTATTTTCAGCAACACGGTCTTATCCATGAGACCTCATGTCCCAGAACTCCTCAACAAAATGGAGTTGCCGAGAGGAAAAATAGACAAGTTCTTGAAACCGCTAGAGCTCTCCTAATTGGTGCTCATGCTCCTAGTCAATTTTGGACTGAAGCCGTTACCACTGCAGTTCATCTAATCAACCGGATGCCCTCTAATGCATTGGGATTCAAAACACCACTACAAGCACTCTCAGCACATTCTCCAATACCTTCAATTTTGATGCTTCCACCCCGGGTGTTTGGATGTGTCGCATATGTCCATCTCCATAAAAACCAACGGACAAAACTAGACCCATGTGCTCGTCGTTGTATTTTTTTGGGATATGCAACTCATAAAAAAGGTTATCGATGTTACGACCCTATGTCTAATCGCACATATGTTTCGCTGGATGTCACCTTCATGGAAACAGAAACTTTTTATCCACCCACTTCTTCACTTCCGGGGGAGATTAGACAGGAATAGCCGAAATGGATGGAATTAGAATGGCCAAACTTACCTGAAGAGCCAAACTTACCTGAAGAACTTGTGGAGCAGATCCAATCAGCACATGGATCAGTTGATCATCAAGCAACTAATCTGGAAGCCCCTATTGAAGTCATCCCTACTGAAGACCCTTCCCCCTCTCAAGTACCGGCAGACCCAACTCCTGAGAATGACCCTGAGGTAAGCTCTCTAAACAACAATACTATGGAATCTTTTCCTAGTTATATGTTACCCCACAGGCAGAATCGTGGTAAGCCACCAAACCGCTACGATCCAGATGTAGAGGAGAGAAGATCACGATATCCCATTGCAAACTATGTGTCCACAAAGGGAATGACAGACTCTCTGAAGAGTTTCATGCATAATCTCTCTACTCACCATATTCCAACAAAAGTGGAGGAAGCCATGGAAGACCGAAGGTAGACCCAAGCCATCAAAGAAGAAATGGAAGCACTAATAAAGAACAAGACATGGAATCTAGTACCATTGCCGGAAGGAAAGAAAACAGTGGGGGTGCAAATGGGTGTTCTCTATCAAACACAAAGCTGATGGATCAATAGAAAGATACAAAGCAAGACTTGTGGCAAAAGGGTACACACAAACATATGGCGTGGACTATCAAGAAACATTCGCACCAGTGGCTAAACTAAATACCGTGAGGGTATTATTATCTCTTGCAGCAAATTTAGATTGGCCACTACACCAGTTTGACGTGAAGAACGCCTTTCTTCATGGTGATATCGAAGAAGAAGTGTATATGGACATACCTCCCGGTTACTCTGTAACTTCAGGAACCAACAAAGTGTGCAAACTACAAAGAGCTTTATATGGGCTCAAGCAATCACCGCGGGCATGGTTCGGGAGATTTAGCCTGGCAATGAAGAAACATGGCTTTACACAGAGCAACTCAGATCATACATTATTCCTTAAAAAACAAAGAGGTAAGACGACGGCTTTGATTGTCTATGTTGATGATATGATTATCACAGGAGATGACAAAGAGGAAATATCACAACTTCAAGGAAAATTGGCTAAAGAATTTGAAATGAAGAATCTAGGCGGGCTCAAATATTTTCTAGGAATCGAGGTTATCAGATCAAACAAAGGTATATTTTTATCACAAAGAAAATATATCCTAGATTTGTTATCTGAGGTTGGATTATTGGAGTGCAAACCGGTAGATACCCCGATCATCCAGAATCATAAGTTGGGAATTTACCCAGACCAAAAGTCTACAGAGAAGAGGAGAAATCAACGGTTAGTGGGAAAATTAATTTATTTATCCCATACTCATCCAGATATTGCATATGCAGTAAGTGTGGTGAGTCAATTTATGCATTGTCCAAGTGAAGACCACATGGAGGCTGTAACCCGGATTCTGAAATACTTGAAGTTATCTCCAGGAAAAGGACTCATGTTCACTAAACATAACCATTTGAAAGTGGATGGTTATACTGATGCAGACTGGGCAGGAAATATTTCAGATAGGAAGTCTACCTCAGGGTACTTCACATTTGTGGGAGGAAACCTTGTGACATGGAGAAGCAAGAAACAAAAAGTGGTGGCCCTCTCAAGCGCAGAAGCAGAATTTCGTGGGATGGCCAAGGGATTATGTGAACTTCTCTGGTTGAAGAGACTGTTAACTGAGGTGGGTTTTGCTCCAACTTCAGAAATGAATCTCTCTTGTGATAATAAAGCGGCCATAGATATCTCTCACAATCCAATCCAACATGATAGAACAAAACATGTGGAGGTGGATCGGCACTTCATCAAACACAATCTGGAAAACAAAATAATTCAATTCCCGTTTGTCAAGTCAGAAGATCAGCTAGCAGATGTTCTCACCAAAGCGGTGTCCAGTAAAGAATTCCACAGCTCACTAGTCAAGTTGAACATACGGGAACCATACGTATCAACTTGAGGGGGAGTGTTAACATGAGCTGTAACTAATCAAGAGGAAGGTGTAACGTATAGATTAAATCCTCATTAACTGTCATTTATGCTAGAATAACTATCATACATAAATGAGCATTAATCCAGTGCTCCGATTGGTATTCTAGTCCTATATAATGTACTCTCTGGAGATGTATAGAAATATACTGAAATATACAACAAGATATGAATTATTGAACATTAATATCATATAAATAAAAAAAAAATACACTAAGCCATACATAGATAAATGAGTGGAAAATTGAGCCAAATTATTTATAATTAAAAAATATATGAGCCATTTGTTCTTGGGTTCGATGCACATAGACAAACTATCGATTAAATAATTATCTAAATATTTTGAACAATAACAACATTCAATCATTTTGATAGACAAGGCAAACAACCCATTTGAAATGGATTTTTATTAATGATAATTTAACTAATTAACTTTTTAGTTAATAAATGAAAATACACACCCTAATCAATTAATTTATTACATAAAAAACTTAGCACATTTAATTATATGTATATAAACTAATACATTTAATGATATGTATATAAACAGGATAACTTCATTAATTAACAGGATGCAACCTTTATCTTTTCGCAGGGCTTTCAATGGAAGCTTACATGGGTGGTTGGAAGAGACAAGAGAAGGTGACGATCATAAAGGTGGGAAGGGGACCTCAGCCGTTTGAGGATTGAGAATAGGGACAGCATTAATGCCATTAATGGTGATGACATTAATAAAATAAAATAAAATAATTTCAAAAATAATTCTCATCATATTTTAAAACCATACTCATCTCAACCTCAACTTTCTACGCAATTCCACTGGTTTAACGTGGTGTATGTGCAGTCCACAATCTAAAAACATGTCCTTTGTCGTAGGAGAGGTGTAATCGGTGTTTTGTCAATTTTTTTTATTTTAAATAAATTTTTTTAATATATTTAGATTATTTTGATGTGTTGATGTCAAAAATAATTTTTAAAAAATAAAAATATCATTTTGATATATTTCAACACGAAAATCACTTTGAAAAGCTACCACAACCACACTTTCAAACAGACACTTAGATTCTTAAGCCATGGAGTGATTTTATTTTTAAAAATTATTTTTTAATATTAACATATAAAAATAATTTAAAAATATTTTTTTTAAAAAAAACACTCTAAAATAAAGATGTATGTATTTCAGTCACGGGTAATGTGTCCTTTTATATTTAAGCGGAAAATAATTTTTAAAAGTTATGAGAAATACGAAAAATATTTTATTATTTATTGATTATATGAAATTTGGTTTTCATTCTTTTGTTATCCATTTTGTTTTGAATTTTCTTTTTCAATTTTATCTGTTAGAATTTGATTTAATTTCATCTTTACATCAACTTTGTCACTCATTTTTTTGATTGTCATATATTTTGTTTTGGATTTTTTTTCTTAATTTCATCTCTTGAAATTTAATTTAATTTCTTACATCAACTTTTATCATCATTCTTCTTATTGTAATCTTCTTCTCTTACCCTTTTCTTGATTGAAATTTTTTATTTGTCAATTTTTTTAAATGTTTTCTTTAAATAAAGTAAAATATAATATATTAGTTTTTTTTTAATTCACCCTATAAATACGAGTGGTCACTGGTCGTCACCAGTGAGCGCGAGAGAGTCGGAACAAACTTCTCCCCCTAGCTAATCCTAAAAATAATTTTTATTCTCTCTCTCTCTCTCAAGAAAATTCTAGCAAGGTGAATGAAGAATGAGTTTGATATTTAATTCTGCTTCCGTTTTAATTAACAACATAGACTGCATGCATGAACTAGTTAATCAGCTAAGTAACAACATGATCGACGTTAAATCCAGCAATTTAAACAGCGTATGAATTTATTTAACAGAGTTTTGTTGCAAATATGCAGATGGTGAAAGTTGATATTCGAATAAAAGAGTCAACTATCGTGCGTCCTGCCGAAGACACGCCAAAAAGAAGCCTATGGAGCTCAAATCTGGACCTCTTGGTGCCGACGGTACACGTCCCAACACTGTACTTCTACAAGCCAGTTAATGGTTCTTCCGGGTTTTTTAACCCTCGAGAGCTCAGGGAGGCTCTGAGCAGGGCTCTGGTGCCGTTCTACCACATGGCAGGGAGATTGGAGAAGGATGAAAATGATAGAATGTCGATATCGTGTAACGCCGAGGGGGTTTTATTTGTGGTGGCTGAAACAAGCTCTACTGTTGATGAATTGGGTGGTTTTACTCCCCACTCTGATAACCTGCAGTTCATTCCAGAAGTCGATCGTTCAAGCATCTTTTCCTATCCTCTGCTACTGTCACAGGTGATCATGATCAGTTTAATGTTTTCTCTGGGTTCTGTTCAAGAGGATTGGGATTGTTTGCTTGGGAATTATAGAATAAAAAGCTCCAACCCCAAGAATTGTAATTTTAGAAATTGAAAACCTTACTTAGTTTCTTTCTTTTACAGTTTAGAGCTGAAAAGCTTTTAGGGATCAAAGAACCCTACCCTAGCGCTATACACACACACACACACACACTGATGAAATGAAAAGTAGCATGGTGGTTTGAACGCTATATATATTATTTGCAATTTAGTCTTTTAGTTTTTTCCTTTTAATTTATATTGAGCTTGAAAATTAATATTGAAAAATGTGTTTTCTCTCTATGATTTACGTTTTATATATGTAACAGGCAACCTTTTTCAAATGTGGAGGAGTATGTCTTGGAGTTGGCTTACACCATATCTTAGGAGATGGAAGTTCTGCAATCCATTTCATCAACTCGTGGTCTGAAATAGCAAGAGGTCTATCTCTTACCACCCAGCCATTCGTCGATCGTACCTTGCTCGGCGCTCGAGCTCCTCCTATCCCAGCCATGCATCACGCCGAATACGACCCCCCTCCTACTTTGAACACCTATAACTCCGATGACCAAACCCTAGAAACCCAAAAAAACCCTAAACCCACCCGTTCCGAGATCCTAACCATCACGTCTGATCAACTCCGAGCCCTCAAAAACAAGTCCAGAAAAGGCATTGTTGATGATGCTGTCTACTACAGCACCTTCGAAACCCTAGCAGCACATATTTGGCAATGCACCTGCAAGGCACGTGGAGTCTCAGACGACCAGGCAACAAAATTACATATCCCAACAGATGGGCGATCTAGATTGAACCCACCGTTGCCAGTGGGGTACTGTGGCAATGCTCTTTTCACAGCAGCAGTTTTAGGTTTATCAGGCGACATCCGATCGAAGCCATTGGTGGATACCGTAGCAAAGATCCGTGGAGCATTGAAAAGAATGGACAATGAGTATCTGAGATCCGCCATTGATTATCTGCAAGTCCAGCCTGACTTGGAGGCTTTGCAGCGAGGGCCACACACATTCAAGAGCCCAAACATCAATATTGTGAGCTGGATGACAATGCCGATCTACGATGCTGATTTTGGCTGGGGTAGACCTTATTTTATGGGGCCGGCAACTGTTCTCTTCGAAGGCATGGCATACATAACTCGAGGTCCGATCCGTAATGATCGGAGCTTGATGATATTTATTTGCTTAGAAAGCAATCACATGGATCTCTTCAAGAAGTTCTTTTACGATTTTTAATTCGCTTAATGGGTAATTAATCTATGTGGTATTGCTTAAGTTGCATGTTGTCTCCTCCCTTGAGAGCAAATTTCAGTGTTAATAAGCAAAGCCTTGAGAGCTTGTTTGGTATTAAAATAATGGTTGCTAATTAACTAGAATCGATATAATTAGTTCTCGTTTTAATATTTACTTTTAAAAAAAGTTATGTTATGTATTTTTATAATTAAACTAAATTTCCATTAGCTATTTATGTTATTTTTGTACTTGTCAATTTTAACTTTTGTTTATTTATTTATTTGTGATTGAGATTTGAATCACATTATTTCAAATTTGATTATAGATTATATTTTAAAACTAATATTTTTAATCGGATGTATTAACTTTCATAGAATTTCCGAATCCAAAAAATACCATTATAGCTGGAAAATCAGAGCACAACTAGAAACGAAATGGATAGCCTCAATTTATATAAAATTTATTTGTTTTTTTATTTATTTTAAAAGTGCTTTATATATATTTTATCATTTAAAAATAAATTTTAAAAAATTAAAATATTATTTTATTTTAAAATAGAGTAATTGATAAAATCGTACTGCCATCATCTTTATTGCAAGCGGGAGTCAGAAAAAATAAAATAAAATGCACGGTCATTATCATAGCCATTGTATACAAAGATGCTCCCGAAGTTGCACGTGACCTTTCTGACAAGGAAGAAGCTATATCTCGTCATGATTGTTTATTGGTAAGCGCCACCCGAAGATTGTTACATTGCAAAGAACAATTTAATTAGACAATTTTTTATTCTTAATATTAATGTATTGTCAATATGGATGGTTAATCATTTACTTTTTAATGGTTTTTTTGCTTAAAATTTAATCTATAATTTTGCGTTTCGTGGAAAATTTGATTCGAAACTTAGTAATTGAAATAAACTATAGATCATAAAAATAAATATTAATTTTACAAATTCAAACTAAGAGATAATTTTATTTAAGTGGAAGGGTTGTCCACGACGACAATTTAGTGTCTATTTGGTATTACGATCCCATCAGTTTTTGGCTGAAATTTGAAATTTTATTTTATTACAAATGAATATGTTTTTATGTGTTTTAGATAATTTTGATGTGCTGATTTCAAAAATAATTTTTAAAAAATAAAAATATAGTATTTTAATATATTTCATCACTTTAAAACACTTTGATAAATTACCACAACCATACTCTCAAATATCTATTAAAAAGAGGACTCGTCCCATCACCTTCAACCAAGATTCTTTCTTGAGCCATGGAGATGGATGTTTGTGTTTCAGATTCACGTATCTGTAACACCACAAACAAACCATGATTTAGAGTTTTGATTTATTGTTTTAAAAATATATTTTTTTATTTTTTTAATTTAATGAAATATTTTTAATGTTTTTAGATTATTTTGATGTCTTTATATTACAAATATTTTTTAAAACATAAAAATGTATTTTTTAATGAAAAAATATTTTAAAATATAATATCAAACACATTTTTATATAACAACAACAACAACAACAATATAAACAAATAATACTGCAACACATATTATTATTAGATTAAAGACATGTTTGTGGCAAAATTTGATTTTTGGTGCTCTTTGAATATCTATTTTTTTAGAATATTTTTAAAATGTTTTTTTAGATATAATAAAATAATATATTTTTATTTTTAATATCATCACGCCAAAAAAATATTACAAGAACAATAAGCGGCGTCCCACATTTACTGTGCACAGTGCACAGACACAGTGCACTATGGATTTGCACAGTTTTTTTTCTTTTTTCTTTTTCGTTTATTTTTTTCTTTTTTCTGATTTTTTTTTCATGAATTTTTTTTATTAAAGTTTTTTTCTTATATATAATTTATTTATATAAAATTGAAATTATTTTTTTTTCTTTTTTTTCGGTTCTTTCTTTTTTTTTCTTTTTTCTGATTTTTTTTCATTTATTTTTTTTTCTTTTTTCTGATTTGTTTTTTCATGAATTGTTTTTATGATTAAAGTTTTTTTTTTGCTTGCCAAATCTATATAATTCCATCAACGTAGAGAGAGGAAATATTCAAGGTAGTTAAATGCCCACACTACGTTGCGAGCGTAGCGTGGATAGAAAAAATAATTTTTACCACTATTGAAATTAAAATATAATATTTAAAAATATAAAATTTGATATAATAAAAAAAATCAACATACTCTATTATAACAACAATAACATCGAAGTTGATTCGCACAATTGGTCATCGCACTTGGTTGAAAAGTCAGTGGCACGAAGCTACCGTGTGTTGGATTATGACTGAACACCTCTAAGTCAGAATCCGGGCTAGATGCGACGCGTGCGCCCGCCGTCTGATTGCACAATTTTTTCCTTTCTTTCTAGAGTGAGCAAAATTAGACCGAATAAAATCAGCAAAGAAAGACAACAAAAAAATAGAAGTAGATGCATGTAAAAAGAGGAAGATATACAACCAAATGCAAAAAAAAAAATTATTAGGATTTGCTGGTGTAAAATTGAAATATAATATCTATATATGCAAAATTTAATACCACCCTATATATGCAAGTCCCACACAGTATAGGGTGGGGTTGTTTGTTGATAACGCAATCAATTTGGTACCAAAGTTCCGATTGTTTCAATTGTGTCCTCTGATTGCAATTGCCAATAAATGCAAGTTGCATTTCAGCCCTTTGACTTTTAATTAATTAATTTACGCCCTTGATATATTCAATTCAGCCCTTATAATTTTTTTTATCCCTACTTTATTAATGTATATATAAGTGTATTTGTTTAATAATAATAATAATAATAATGATTTAATTATTTTTAATTCTTACTCTTTTATTATTTTTTTCCCTCCCAATAATTTGATAAAATTTTGTTTGTCAATAATACCCATGGGAATTTTTTTTATCTTTTATTAAAATTTCGAAGATATTTTTAATCTTATATTTGAAAATATATAATTTATACATACGTTACAAACTCAAATCAAAATTTTAAACATATTATCTCTTAATCTATAATTTTTATTTGTTTCTATCATATAAATCTATCATTGTAGATTTAATTGTATTATAAATTGATCGTTGTAGATTTAATTGTATTAAATTATATATAAAAAAACTATCCACGTCAACGCGCGGACAATTATGTAGTATATACAATAAGCTAGGCGGTTTAACCACTGTTCTATATATATAGCTAACGTACACAAATTGTTTTCAATTTGAAGTTTCAAGGCTGCTTTCATCTTTTGTGAGGACTCCTTCCTTACTTTTTTCCACCCTATAAATAGGAGTGGTCGTCACATCTGCTTACAAAAAACCCTCATCTCTCCTCAAGTCAGCGTGAGAAAACAGTGGGTCCTCTTGGGATCCAATCCAATATCTGTTTCCTTTAATACTCAATTGAAATAAATTACACTTCGTGGGGATCACTTTAAAGCTTGTCCTAGTATCGACGTTGACTCAAGTTATCTCCTAGCCTGAAAAATTGTTAACCACCAGACTTCTTGACATGGGAGAGAAGTCTTTCTCGCATGGGAGCTGTTTTGATCACTCAGAGGTACAAGTCGTCTCCCTTGTTCTTTTTTAGTTTTGTCTCTGCATATTATAGTTCACTTCATGCTTCCTGCTCTAGTTTCAAACGAGATCTTAGATTAGATTTTTCGATTTTTGAGTTGATTTAGAGTCCTGTTAGTTGTGGTTGTTGATGGTTTTGTGTTCCTTAATTTGTCATAGATGATGAACTTGCTTGAATACGAAACTTACCAGATGTAATAACTTGAAAATCACAGATGATGAAGTTTATGTAATCATGCTGTGCTTTGCTGCTATTAACCTTCCATAGTTTATGAGATACAAAAAGTTGAAACATAAAGAGCAAACTGTCCTGTTCTTTTGAGGTAAGAAAATCATGCGACTTCAACAAAATACACAGAGAGAGAGAGAGAGAGAGAGAGAGAGTGTTTAAGGTTCTTGTCATTCATACCATGGTGGTAGATTGACAGGATTCAAGCCATAAACATCGCGTGATCGACAATGGAGGACTAGTCGTTGACCCTGAATTTCTTAATTCCCAGTTGGTGGATTCTCTGGTTTGTATATTTGAGACCTCTGTGTATTAAGCATCATGCATGATCAGCTGTGGGTTTTGAAGATGTGCTTGTGTAATTGGGTTCTTCTGTGTTTTGTATGTAATAGGCAAGAAGGCATCAAGATTAAAATGAGGAAAAGAGCCAAACAGGAGACTCCTTTCATGAAGAATGGGAGAAGGTTATTAGAGGAGCTTATTGCATCTTGTGATGGCAAATGGAATCCCATCCGATCCTTCTCCGCCAAAGATCTCCAGAAAGCAACAAATAGTTATGATCCTGGACAGCTTATTTGTGTAGATTTGCATTACAAACTGTATAAAGGCTTTCTAGAAGACCGTCCAATTTCAGTTAAGAAATATATGTTCTTGCGGGGAACATCAGAATACGTTGGATCGCCATTCACAGATATTGTTGTGGGGTCACAAATGAGTTCTCACAAGAATGTCTTGAAGCTGATAGGATGCTGTCTTGAGTCTGAACATCCGATTCTTGTGTATGAATTTGCAGGCTGTGAGACTCTCTCCAGATTCATGTCTCACAATCCTGATCAGATTCAATCTCCACCAACTCCATCATGGAAATCCAGGATAAAAATCGCGGTGGATGTTGCTAACGCACTTGCTTACCTCCACACAGCACTTTCCAAGCGCGTCATACACCGAGATATTACACCTGCAGTAATTCTAATGGATGTGAATCATGTCGCCAAACTGATAGATTTTTCACTCGCTACAGCCATTCCTGACGGTGAGACTGATGTGAGGGAGCGTGTGGTAGGGACCTTCAGATTTGTTGCGCCTGACAGTATGATGACAGGTTCTTACACTGAGAGAAGTGATGTCTATAGTTTTGGCGTCGTTCTGCTGAAGCTTGTGGTTGGCCAATCAGAATGTAACACCTCTTGTTCTGTAACTGGAGGTGGTCGTGATTTGGTGAGCCATTTCAAGAACTCCATTGCAAGGGATGGAATTGAGGAGATACTGGATCCTGCAATCGTGGCTGAGGGACCGTGGCCTGGGAAAGAGCGACAGTTGAATGATTTTATAGATCTTGCGCTTAGATGCGCCCATGAATCTGCAGAAGAGAGGCCAGCAATGATGGAAGTGGGAAAAGAACTACGGAAGATTTGTAAATATGTGATTTCTCCTTGCTAGCTAGTTAATATACAGACTGATTATATATCTTAGTTTGTGACTTATAGCATTGATTGAATAAAGTTTCTCTTCTGTTTCATCCATGGAAGCATTACCAAAACAATTTAGATGGACAAAATGTTTTGAAAACAATTTAAACTGTTTAAATTCCTCTCTTTTTCTTTTTTAGAAAAGTATTACAAAAATATTTTTATTTTTTAAAATTATTTTTAACATAAATACTTTAAAATAATCTAAAAAGATAAAAAAAAAATTAAAATAAAAAATATTTTTTCTTAAAGATATTTTTGAAACGCATTGAGAAGTAGAAACCTGGTTTTTCTAAACACTTGTTTTTTTTATTATTATTAAGATTCATTTAAATAAAATAAAAAAATTATTGTTATATAATTATTCCATGAAATGACATTCATCTCTGAATTTGTTTTCAAATGATATTATAGCAATTTCTTATGATATTAGCATGCCTTTTTTATATACACCTCTCATGAGTTTTTTCTTCATGTTTAATCAAAATTAATTATAATTAAATAAATAAACTTATTTATGAGCATATCAATTAATATAATTTTTATTTTCGGATGAGATTCTCGCCTTCTGTTTTTTTTTTCTTTTCAAAAGAGTTAAAATAATGAGTTTCCTTACAAGAAATAATCTTATTATTATATAATTAAATTTGTTTTTTTAATATTTGGTCTTATAATAACCTCATGTTTAACCCATTATCTTTCTAAAAACAATTATCATAATAACATTGTTTTTCTCAGGTGGATCTTACAAGTATGCCCTCCATAGACAATTTTATCGATTAACCACAATCAATTACTATTTTATATTTTCTCTAGAAAAGGAAAATCGTTGATTTTTACTGGAATATTCTAGGGGTATTTTAGTAGTTTAGCTGAGACACGGATGCATCGACTATTTCTGTTTATTTTGTATGTGCTGGTTAGGTGGGATCAGTTGAGATTTTGGAACACCACCCCGATTCAGCCCTTGTTATTGTGTCAATTATGCAAACAGGTCCCTATGTAATTTGAATCTAATTAAAAAAATCAGGTAGAAATTGATTAGCGAGACCTTCTTTTGATATATATATATATATATATATATATTGAAATAATATTATTTTGATCGATACGATTAACATGCTCAATGCTTAACTCAAACCTTGAACCGGTTCATGTACAAGTACAAGATAGGTGAAATACCTTGCAGCGCAATTGACAAAATTTAACGACAGGTAACATTTGATGAAAGTGATTATACGGGGACTTGTTTGGGAAACATTACAAATACAAGGTCTATTTAGGGGATTTTATGTTTCCCTCACGTGTGAAAAACTAGCATAACAGAAACTAGAAGTATGACTGACGCCAACAAAGGCAAACACAAAACGCTTTCTCTGTTTTCGAAGAGGAAAGTTTGAGGAAACAACGCAAAGCTCATTACTTTGTGATCGAACAGGCCATACTTCACATAGATTCGCCGCTGATATCTAGCCACAATATTCTCCCTACCCTTGAGCGTGTGCGTGAGAGAGACGCATTGAACATTAACAAAGAGCAATTCTTTTATGTGGGTGTTTATAGAAAGCATTTACTAGTGCGTGGGTGTTTCGATAATGATAATTCTGGGGATTTCCTTCATGGTATTTCTGGGTTTTAGATTTTAGAAGTGGTGTTTTAATTTAAATAAAAAAGGTGATTTTTTTAGGGGAATTTTGAAAAGTTTTTTGCTTTTTTTCTTTTTTGTGTTTTTGGTTGAGTTTTGGGGATTTTAATGACTGAGAAAAGTTAAGGATAGGGTGACAGGATTGAGGTTTGGGTTTTGAGCTTGTGGTGCTGTGGAATTATGGAAGAGACTGAGATTGAAGAGGGAGAGGCATGTGATTACAAGGACTATAGTGATCAGAACTTTGATGTTGATGTGGCTCTCTCTTACCTTGTAAGGGTTTCGGTATAAAAAAGTTTTTCTTTTTTTTCTTTTGGGGTTTTGTAATACAATTGATTTTGATTGCCGTTTTGAAAGTGTCCTTGTATATATTATGGGTCATGTAACTTTAAACTAAAAGGGCAGTTGGTTTTGTATGAATGATTGTCTACTTGGTCTTGGAGCTCTTAACAATTTGTTAATGTATTTTTGGTCAGTGTAGTTCCTGGGAATATTCAGGAGAAAAGAAAAAAAATCTTGGACTTCAAATTTTGTTGTTTTTGGTCAGGGAATGAACATTGGTGTTTTGTGTTTTCTTGTTCATCACATGCAATTTGTCTGGAACTTCATGGTACCCCTGTGGTTTAGCTTTTACTTCAATGTCAAGTGCTATGAAATTAGCTTGGTAATCAATGTGTTGTTGATCTGGATTTTGCTGGACATGGATTTTGCTGTTTACTACCGTAAAATTCTACTATCTTGTTCCTGTTCCTGCTGAAGAGCTGGTTAGTGTCTTAACTCTTAAGTTAACTTGATGAAACCAATTAACCTTTGCTGAATTTAACAGACCATTTGTATAGTATGGATGTTTATATAGACCATGGATATTTGATTTACCTTAAAAGAACATAAGAAGAACCGTGCATTGGAAATTTTCTCTACTGACAATGGGCTTGAGAAGGAATTCTTTATTTTATATGAATGGTTAACATTTTGGAACTTTTGTGACTCGCATTATGCCAATTTATCTGTGTAATGTTTTGTAATAGCCTTTCTGCTGCTCTGAACCCTTTTCTTTTGTTCCTGTGATTGCTGGTTGTCTTAATTTCTTTTAGTCATTGCCTTATATTTTGAGTTACATTAAGCACTTGATGTTTTTATAGGATGATAGGATTCAGGACATCTTGGGGCAGTACCAAAAAGATTTTGAAGGTGGAGTTTCTGCAGAGACTTTGGGTAAGTGATGCATTAGAGAACTACTAGAAAATTGGGGGGAAGTTCTTTGGTTCCATGTTGGAATTCTTTAAGCCATTGATTTTGACTAACTAATTTTGACAGGTCCAAGATTTGGTGGTTATGGTTCGTTCTTACCTACTTACCAGCGCTCTCCTCCTAAACGGTCAAATCCAGCAACCCAGTGGAAAGTACAAAGCCATGGCATGCTACCATCTTCTCACGATGATCGGCTGACAGAGGCAGGTTCTAATTTTAGAGATAAGAAACAATAGCTAGTTTCTTCTATGTCATTGGTATCTGAATGCTTTGGTTTGTTTCATTACACAGGGTGCCTCTCGGAAATCCACAAGCTCATTACATGAGACCATTTCTGCAAGACATACAGCTGCTTTGAGAAGCTCCTCTCCACTGCCTTTAGCAAGGCCTTTGCCTGAGGATAGGTTGGTTAAAATTCAAAGTTCGAGAGAACATGTTTCTGGTTATGAACCACTTCAACTGCCAGTTAACCAGTCGGACCAGAAAATGCTGAAGCTACGAATCAAAGTGGGGTCAGATAATTGTTTGCCAGAGCAGAAAATTTCAGAAATCTACAGTAATCTAGGCCTGGACATGTCTCCATCATTATCATCAGAGGACACTGACAGCCCCTCTGAATGGGAGAGGGACTTTCCAGATTCTCTAGAGGAACAAATGGATTCTCCAACTTGCATTGTCAGGGTGAGGTGTCTTCCACTGATCTAATATTACAAGCATTATTCGTTACAGGTTGTTTCTCATTCAGCTGTTTTTGTTTTCCATTTTAATTGTGATGGGATCAACAGATCATGACTTCTTCTATACAAAGTGGTGCATTGTTGTCACCTCTTCATGATTGTTGGCTTCATTTATCAGAACAGAAAGATTCTTTGGACCATGAAAGAACCATACCTGTGAAAGAGTGCTCTGTCGTGTGGGCTGATGAGAAAGTGCCTGTCAAGAAGCAAAAGAAGCCAAAAAATGAATCAAGCATGGATACCTCAAATAGAAACCATATGCTATCTGATGCAAGAAATCACCCACCTGAATCCAAAACGACTAAAATGGGTGAAGTAGCTGCTGGAACAGGTACAATATTCAGAACCAACATGAGTGGAGAAAAGGAGGAAACATTTAGCCAAAAAACTGGTAAGATTCATGGAGTAAGTGCAAAGACTACTTTAACCAGAAAAGTTCTGAAAGATAAAAAATTAGTCTGTGACCCAAGAAACAATGGGAGCAAAGGTGATAAAAGCCTTGCTTTGTCTAAAGAAGATGACAACTTGCGTGGGGGAATGAGAAAATGTGTTGAGGGAACCTTGGATCTTACAAAACAGAAGTTTGAAAAGAAGAAAGCATCCCACTTGCATGATGATATGAAGGTATCTCAAGGGGGGAAACAACTATCTTCTGGCAAAAAGAAATCTAAGGGAAACAAATATGATTGTATCTCTACAGTTAGGGCGTCAAATAATAGCATGAGGATCAATTTGTCTGCAGAGCCAAAAGAAAAGACCTTTCAAAAAAGCAGTCCTCCATGTAGAAGTAAAGGGAATAATGCATTGCTTGAAAACTTGAGTAAGGTCAAAGTTAAACATCCTGTATCGATTGGTGACAGAAAAGCAGGGAGAAGTAAATCTAGAAACCATCTGCTGGGAACTTCTGTTGGAGATGAGACAGTGGACTGTATCAGTGGGGTACATGAGAAAAAAACCCTTGCTTCCAGAAACAAATCAAAGGTGAGTTCAATTGATAAAAAACCCAGTTTGGTTTCAACTTCTAAAGCAAATTTGAGAGGAGACGTCAATGGTGGTGCGCCAGCTGGCCTGCTTTCTATGGAGGTTGCACCATATCTTATAGAGGAAAATTGGGTGTGTTGTGATAAGTGTCACAAGTGGCGGCTTCTACCATATGATACAAATCCTGACCAGCTTCCACAGAAATGGCTGTGCACCATGCTTGACTGGCTGTAAGGGCTTTTCTGGATATATGAACTTTATGGTTGTGTTGGTAATGGTTAGGGATTAATTGGCGTGGATTTAGTTGATTCTTATTGATTATCTTCAGATCTGAACAGATAATAAACCATGTTAAAGTGGACCTTGATCCTTGATGATTTGTATCTAGCTAGCAAGAATACATCATGATGTACCTTGCTGTCATTTGAAAATTTAGGAACAGTAGGTCATTAGGTCATGCAAGTTTTTTTTCAATGACAAGATGTTTTCAATAAAATAACTGATTAATGTGAAGGATACTTCAGAGTTCAGATACTCACTAGTAACCTCCACATGATTATAAATCTCCAAGCTACATGATAAACTATCCTTCTGGGTGAATGCAAGTTTTTTTCTTGTTGAAGAATTTTTTTTTTCTAATATGCTTACTCTCTTGCCTCTCTAATTTTAACTCTGATGTGAACTTTTTTCAGGCCTGGAATGAACCGTTGTGCTGTTAGTGAGGAGGAGACTACAGATACTCAGCGGGCACGGTGTCGACTCTCTGTTGCAGGGAACCATGATGGTTGGCCAAGCCATTCTGTCAGCACTGAATCTTCAATTACCTTTGTTAATACCTGGCATGATCTTGATCAAAACCCGCAAGATCTTAGTTTAAGTGGTGGGAAGAAGAAACATGAAATTAAAGCAGTATCTAATCCAGCTCAATGCAGTCTCCCTAAGAAGTTGCTGAACTCAACAAGAAAGAATGAACATGTCTCTACTGAAAAAAGGGTACAAAACAGGAGCTTGCCTTGGGAGAAAAAGTTGCAGAAAAGATTGGGTATTCCTCATTCAAACTAGATTTACTTTTCTTGGCAAAGGATATAGTGAAAGATTTATTTATTTCTTGATTGCTAGGCATGCTAGCATCTGCTCACATTCACGTTGGCAGTTCTCAGCTTTGGGGTCAAAATACATGGTTTTTGTAATTTCTGTAAAGTTCATTCAAAGAAAAAAACTTGAATTTTCCTTGTAGTCTAACCAGACCCTTGTTTGTATTTTGCAAACCTCACTTTGACGTTCAATATTGCTAGTGAAAATAACTATTGAGGTTAGAGCACAATGTCATTTCCAGTTCTAAAAGAGAATTGGAATAACCCATCAGACCAAGAAAAATGAGAAAGAAGAGAATCACCCTGCTCATGAAAAGGTGGAAATGGAACAATCATTTGAGACCCAAGTTCTTTATGACAAGAAATCTCTTAGATTTAGACTGGAAAAATTATAGTAAATATTTATGGGTGAGGCAGCTTAGGGTAATCGCCTCAGTATAAAGGTTCTAAAAGACAGCTACTGGAAGTTTTCCTTTCTGATTTTCCTTTTTTCCTTTCATGGAGTCTGTTGAAACTCATTAAAGCTTGATACTTGATGTGATGGTGTAAATACATGAGCAAGATGTTGTTTCTTGTCTGATACAAGTTTTACTAGTAGACATTGGCAGATGTAGGTTCTATTAGTTGATACTCCAAGGTGTAATTCCATCTGGGATATGCTTCCGTTAATAGATGACCAGATTTAGATGTGCTCTCTGATGACCTTTCTTTAGCTATCAAATCACTTGTGTGGATACATAAAATGTTCTTCTTTGCAGGTGATGTGCAGCCACAGAAATCAAAGACAAAGAGAGAAGCTGATCAAGAAAGTTTCAAGCTTTCCAAAAAAGCAAGGACAGACAGTATGCACTTTGCGGAGGAAGATCATAATACTGGTGGATTCTCAAAGAAAAAAATGGGAAGTAATAATAAATTATATTCATCTTCCAGAGAAATGAGGTGTCTCACAAAGAATTCCACAAATCTTCATGTTGAAAAACATAACAGCCACAGTGGTTACAGAGGATCAGGGTACAATGGGTATGGAGAGGAAGAAGAGAAAGTCTAAAGGCTGGATGGACTGTCAGATCTGTATAGGTAACCATTCTGGTAATAGGCTAAATAGTTGTATTTCCATCGAGGAGACAAGTTGGAGCGAATGCAGAAAAGAAAAGATGCCTGGAAAATGTAAATTTGAAGAAAAGGTCTCTAGTGCAAGCAAGGGAGTTTGCAAACTGTTTGAAAAAGATAAGATGAATTATTAATCCCAATCAACTGTTGATGGTAAGAATTCAGAGAGAAGGGAATATAGAAAGAAGGGATTTGAGAGACTTCCAAGATGTGAAGGGCTCACCTGTGCAGTCAAGTCTTTCTTCACCTTCGAGGATTTCTAATCGAGGCAGCCCTAGAAAGACCTTTCCAGATGATCATGGTAACACAGACGTTGGTTTTTATCATTTCAGTGGCCAAACAAAATCCTTAGAAGGTGAACTTGTTGGTGTACGTAACTGGTCAGGGACCTTAAGGAAGGAAAATGCTCCTGTTTTTGCACCTATCAATGAAAAATCAAGGGAAATCTGTAGACATAATGATGATGAAGTTGAGAAAAACTATGCTGGTCAGAAGGTTTCTTCCATCAAAATTCTAAATAATAGTAATAGAGTGGATAATAATTTTAGATGTGAGGGATATGAGGCCTCACTTGAGAAAATGGATGATGTTTTTCTAAAGGATTGCAATTCAGCTTCACATCATAATGTTCTGCAGAACTGCAGCAGCAGTAGATCTTTGGACATTCTTGACAAAATTAATTGAATTGGAAAAGGCTGCAGGGATGCGGAAATCATCGGATTTCTTATTCTGTGGTGATAAAATGGAATGCCATTCTTGGAAAAATAGTGAAAATGATGCATTGGAAGTTTTGAAGATTTGGCAAGGGCTCCAAAACAACTTGGCAAGGATGATGGTCGGAATGGGCTTCATGATGTTACTGGCAATGCTCTTACTCTTGGCCAGTGCTTGGGTAAGGCTACAGAGAGCTAAGTTGAAAACAAGGCTTCTCCAGAAATCTGTTTATATGTGGGATGAGGCTGAACACAAGTGTTGACACTCCAAGTTGTTCATGAAGATAAATAGTATTTCAAAAATTATAATTAGCAATTAGGAACGCATTCTAAGATGGCAATTTTGAGTACAACAGGCATGGTAATGTTAGGCATGCAACTACTCACCACCACCACCACCACCCTTCCCCCCTATCTCTCCCTCCCTGTGCGTCTCTGTGTTATGTAGTTACTGTTTGGATGTTCAGGTTGTTGCGTACACAGTGTTACCACTATTTGTGAGCAGTTTTCTTCACAGCTAGCCTCAGAGGAAACAAGGACGAGTCAAAGAGTAGTAGATAGCCTGTACAGGAGAAATAAGGAGCTTGCTGGCACAGACAAGAAGAAACTTCCTCTTTCTCTTCTGCTTTGGCAGTAGCCTCTATGAATATGTAAAGTTCCCATCACATTTTTGTTTATGCTATAGTTTCATTAACATCTGAACTTTGATTTCTAATCTACTGGAGAATATTATAATCCATCAGCTACAATTTCATACCTGCCTTTGACCTTGGTGGAAGCTACCAATCCTTACACACAAACCTTTTTTTCTCCCAGCTTTGACAAAAACCCTCGTGAGCGTGCATGTCTGCAGTATGGTCGACTGGCATGTAATTAGATTAAGACAATTAATCTTTTAGTTTCTTTCAACTTCTCGAATATCAACCAGGCCCTTCAATACATTTCTTCAGACTTGATGGTACTACGTACACGAACTAAAGTTAAACTTACAATGTGCAATGTTACTGTAGCATCAAAATTCAGTGTGTTTTTGGAATGTTTTATCAGTAGTTGTTAGATCCAGTCTGATTGTCAGGTCCACTTGTAGATCATTCATTTCTTTTTTATTTTTTCTACTCCTTTTGCTTAGATTAGTACGAGTTGATTTTGATGAGGTCAACTGAGTTGCAGTTTAGCCTACTGAGCTCATCGAGTTCGGCCACATTGCTTGGCAAAAGGCCTCTCACTCCAATTGATTAAATTGGAATCTCGTATTTCAGGAGGGGCCTAAACAGGGTCCACCATACCTTGTTGCTTCAAAGCTCCTTTTAGACAGGAGGTGGACCTTTCAATGCCTCGTAGAGGCTTTAGCACTTCATTAAACTCGTAAACTTGTCTGGTTAACTAGGTTTTAACCAACCTCCACTTCATTTTATTTGGTTATAAATCTAAATTAATCCGGCCATCAATTTATAATAGGAATTTGAACAGAATTAACTCCTAATAATTGTGTTTAGAATTGATGAAGGAAGAAGAGAACTCGCATGCACTTGCTAAAGATCAATTTATTTGCATCCGGACGATTGGGATAAAATGAATCAAAGAAAACAATAGCTTCAGTCTTTTATATATATATATATATAATCATTATATTTTTGTAACAAAAAAAGCAACCTCAATCACACTCTTAAGTCTTAAACACCAATTTATTTAAAATTAATTATATATTAATGTTAGCCTCGATTTTGAGTTTGGTGCTATTTTAAATTTATATTAG
The DNA here is from genome assembly GCA_032356905.1 of Salix exigua. NCBI lineage: Eukaryota > Viridiplantae > Streptophyta > Magnoliopsida > Malpighiales > Salicaceae > Salix > Salix exigua. The sequence goes on from CM063592.1 coordinate 1,025,239, forward strand.
AAGATTAAGAGTGAGTAACTATATTAATTTTTTTTATAAGATATCATTTTAATAACATTATTTTAATAAACTGAATTTATATTCGAAATCATTTGAAGTAAAATCTTATTCGGGCTAGGTTTTGGATTGAACTAACGTATTGGGCTAGATTTACTTGATAAGATCGCTTCTTTTTTTTCCTGTTTTGGAGTGTGCTCGCGGTAATTTTTTAAAATATTTTTTTATTCTGAAATACATCAAAATATTTTTTTAAAATTATTTTTGACATCAGTACATCAAAATGATTTTAAAACACCAAAATATATTAATTTAAAATGAAAAAAAATAAAAGCATGAAACCGACGGTTTGACCGCAGTACCAAACAACCTCTTTACTTTATCTTCAAGTGAGTAATATTTTAAATTTAAAATTGATAAAAAAATTTTGTTTTGAAATTTAAACTAAGAGATCGTGTAATAATATTCAAGGGATCTAATTATTTGAGAAACCGTCATTGATAATTCAGTGCACAATTAAACCATTAAAAAATAATTAATTATTTTTAATTATCTCTCGAAAGTTTTTCAAAATTTAATCTGATTATATGATGTGATTAAAAAAACTAATAAACCTTCAAAATATTTTCAATAAAGACCATCAATTTATAAAATATGCATAGTTATTAAATGCATGTTTTTTTATTCAGAAATATATTAAAATAATTTTTTTATTTTAAAAAAACAACATTTTTTAATTTAAAATAAAAAAATAAATATCTTTTTTTTTCAAAAAAACTTTTAAATTACAACGCAAAACTTAATTTGGAAATCAACCTCTGAAACAGGTTGTACTAGCTAACTCAACTTAACTAAAAAAATTTCAAATGATTAAAACAATATTTTTTTTGTAAAAAAAACATTAAAGGGTTTTGATTGAGTTTAACCCCAGTAAAGTACGTTATAAGTGAATTAGGTTTTTTAACTGAGTTAACCGAGTTAAAGTTTTCTATCCTGAGTAGACTAGGTTGCAGGCCAATTAGGGTTCTTAATTAGGTTACACTAAATTGATTTTTTTTTTATGTTAAACCCAAATCGGTTCATGGACCGGCAGACCCGGCAGGCCGTCCTGCTCTATAACCAGGAGAATAAAAATAACACGTAAACACACATTAAATTATTTTTTAATCATTGATTCTCTGTAGATTTTACCGAAATAATTAAATATTACTATTTTTGCAACTCATCGCTCTCTTTCTGCTTTGTTTTGTTTTTGAGTGCGAGAGAGCTTATGTTCTGCTTCTGTTCTTCAATCACCAGATAGATTCTCTCTTCACTCTGAAATTCCACCACAAAAATATATAAATATAAATGGATAATTGAAAAGGCCATATTTTATTTTTGAGATCCAATGCCAATTTCTCTTTATCAAAATTAGGGATTTTTCCTCCTTTTTTTCTTTCTCCCGCCCTTCCATTCAGTCTCTAAATTAACGACAAAAACCTTACTTTCTCGTTCAATTCTCCATCTGGGTTTTCTTAATTTAGTCTCCTGAATCCGATTTAGCTAAAAAGTTTTGATCTTTACGCAGATCAGAGATTGATGCTGTGTGAATGATTTTGTTGGTTTTTGGTGGTGGGGTTATGGCCGTTTGGTTTGTTGACTTCTTGAGTCTGAATTTTTTTTATTCTAAAGAGGACTAGAGTGGTTGGATTTTTATTTGGTCAGTGTTTCATGCTTGTATATAGAGAATTGTGGAGTTTTGGTGCTAAAGTTTAATCATTTGTGTTGATTAACATTTAGGGTTGTTGGGGTTTGCTAATTTATAGTGTTGTTTTAAATTTCTTCTATTTGTTGAATTTTGCATGCATAAGCAATTAGGGGTCCTCTGCTAAATTGTAGAGGATCCCTCACTGGTGTCGGTTAGATTACATAGTTTTTGGTGGGCACTAGGGAATTGAAAAATATATTTACTTGACTTGTGGTTTCTCTTGGAGTGATTTACTAGAATTGGGATTTTGTTGATTGGCGGTGTGTTAAGAATTGAGTGTATTTGTATAAAAAATTATTTAGACGGAAAATGTTTGGTTCTGGTTCCAGTATCGGCCATGATAATAGTGGAGTAATTCCGGTGCGCTTCGTCTGGCCTTATGGAGGGGGAGAAGTGTCTATCTTTGGTACCTTCACTAGGTAAGTTGCAAAATTGATCAGATTTTTGTGATTACCACCAAGAATATTATTCTTTTTGTGGTAGCGAATTTAAAAATTTACAAATGGCTTTTAGTTCTGTTATTGATAATGTGTCTTATTTTCATAATTTTAAGGGTTTTTTGGTTTGCTATTAGGTGTGATGTGGGTGTCTAATTGAGTTGTAATTTGGGCAGGTGGATTGATCTTTTACCCATGTCCCCCGTGGAGGGGTGCCCTAATGTATTTCAGATTGTTGTTAGCTTAGTGCCTGGATTGCATCAGGTTTGTTAAACCAACTCAGCTTGTAAAGCATGTTTAACAGCTATGACTGTGATGATGACTTTGTTATTGGCATTTGTTGGAAACTCTTGTTTCATTATATAATTATGTAAGTTTTTAAGGGTTGAAAGGAAAGTAACTTGAATTTATGTTAATTGCTAATCAATGTGCTTATGCTATACAAAGATATTTCCAAACTTTTTTAGCTGTCTATGATAACTTATGAGCCTTTTGATCTCTTAAGCGATCAAAACCGAGTTACAGAAAAGTAAGGCAATAAATTATTTTTAAAATGTAACAATGGAACATGGCAAAGAAAGCTATAGTGGAGTTAGCCTTAGGCTATTACTCAGAAATGAGCCATCTTTGAAGAGAATCATCCCAATGGAATGTAAATGATTCATGACTATGGAGTTTTCTCAACATTTCCTTTTACAAGGTTAAGCTTTTGGGACATAATCCATTGGCTTTTCCATTGATATCAAGATTCTGCATTAACATGTGGTTTTTGACTGGCTTTAACTTTTGCTTTCTCAGAATGTTTTTAGACAATTAATCTGATTCGATTGACATCTTATATTCAAATTGCTCTTGATTTTAGAAGTCATTTATGTTAACAATGTTGTATTTTTAAGAGATTGAATCTGCTTTAGACCAAGCTATACAAGGAACCATACAAACTACTGGCTTTCTGTGACCTTAGCAGGGTCTTCATTCTCCTTTTTAATATGTTAATTTTAGGGATGGGATAAAATGTAAAAGTGCTCTCTGATTGGTACATCTCCGTGTGCTATTTTTCCTAACTAATGTTGTCATCAACAACTATATATTAAGGGATGTGTAGTTCTAACATCTCTGCTACCTTCAAAATCATTGTCATTTTTGCATGCAGTTCAAGTTCCGTGTAGATGGACAATGGCGGGTTGACGAGCAGCTATCATTTGTTGATGGGCATTATGGGGTGGTAAATACTGTTGTCTTAACTAAGGATCCTCCACAAATTCTTAACTCTGAGACACCTGGGAGATCCAACATGGAGCTGGATGATGTTTCTGTTTGCCCGGTAAGATGCATTTCAGCTTGGACAGAAATAGTCACTTTCAGACCAGTTTAAGCCCATATACTTGGCCATTGTATCTCATAGTGTTTACTCTAATCTTCTAAGCACCATCTCATGGAAATGATTGGGAGTAGCCATTTTTTCTTTGAATTTTAGCAGCTATTGCACCTTCTCAATCTTAGACTTCTATTTATGTGCATCCATGTTGTTTTTCATCTGTACTGTTGCATCTCTTGTTTTTTCTTCGTAGACAAGATTCAATTCAAAATTGCATGTATGGATTATTTTGGTATTGCCACAGGGGAATGTAAAAATATCAGTAGGGAGGCCCAAAGGAGATAAAATAAGGTAGATGAATCATTTTTAAAAAACAAACTGCAACTGTTACCCCCAGTGTTTCTTTCTTCGGCCCCTTTGTTTTTTTACCTGAAAAGACTTCTTTTAAATTTCCTTTCTGGGGTTATTACAAGAGAGAAATAGGTTAGAGCTGGAAATGAAGCAGAATAGCAATTTTGTGAATTGGGAATTTTGTAACTTGGGGGAAAGGACAAAATGGTAAATTTGGGAATTAGTGTGACATTGAGCTGCTTAAGTTTGTCAGCACTTGAAATCATGAAACAGAAAAGGCGAGGAATCTTGTTGAGATTAGTAATTATTTTATGCTAGATGCTTCCTGTGTATATTCCTTCAGGGCAGAGTTGGTCACTCTATTAGTTTGTACTTTTCAGGAAGTAATCCAAGGGATATCAGCACCTGACTTGGAGGTCTCTCGTCATCGCATTTCTGCATTCTTGTCCACACATACTGCATACGAGTTGCTTCCAGAGTCAGGCAAGGTTTGAATGCCTTACCTTATTCGGGAGCTAATTGTACTCTCATTATCTATGTTTTTTTCCACAACCGGGAGGTTCACCTCTTCCTCTTTGTCTTTCTTTTCAGGTTATTGCATTGGATGTTACTCTACCTGTGAAGCAAGCCTTTCATATTCTCTATGAACAGGTGAAACTTGACTATGCATGCAAACATGGACAGACATAAGCTGAAAACATGCTGCAAGTTAACATTCTTGCTAAAAAAATTGAAACTAATCCAATGCACCTAGGCATAATTGTACAATTTATTTTTATTTTTCTAATGATTAATGGAACTGCTGGCCCTACGGGATTTTCTGTCGATTCAATATGCTACTGCTACATTTATAGTAGTTGAATATTAGCTCAGATTTCTCTTGCTGAATTGAGCCAATTTTAGGGCATCCCTATGGCTCCTCTCTGGGATTTTTGCAAGGGCCAGTTTGTTGGAGTGCTTACTGCATTGGACTTCATCTTGATTCTGAGGGAGGTGTGTATTTGGCACTTCTTTTCTAATGCTAATATGATCTATGATGATTTTAAGGGAAATTGCAATACACTGAAGAGAGAAAAATGCTGTATGCAGATAAGGGACTAGACTGATAACTTAATTAAGTCTGTGATCTCTAGGGCTTATGGTTGTTATATAAATACCAAAAATAAACACTTGGGATCAGAAGATACAATTCACTGGAAAAAAAAAGTAACTGCTATTGCTATTTTCTTCTTTAGCTGCATTTTGTGTTTGTTAGATTTGACATGAGTTTTGACAATGAACTGCTGTACATTTTTTTTTATCAACTACAAGAAAACTATTTTTGATTTGCCAAGAGAAATAACTCAAGAAATTGAATTTTGACTTGGCTGCCTGTGAAAAATATGTCACAATCCCGCACTTCTAAGCGACTATAACACAGGCTTCAAAGAAAAATGGTTACTTTTACATGCTTGCTAGTGTTCTGTTGTCATTTCATGCATTATCACTAAAGTCTGTCTTGTGTTTTCAATTGCATATTTCGAAGGTATCACAAAAAATGTGCATTCATGTGGATGTACTCCCACAGATGCTATCATTTTAAATTAAGGGCCTCTCTTTATAATTGTTGTTAATGGACTTGTGTTTTTACATTTGTCTTTGTAAGAAATGAAAGACTAGTTAAGTTCTTAGAGTGTATGCACCTGTGCTCTTACATTTGCACTTGTCTTCAATTGCATGTTTTCAAAGGTATCACTAAACATGTGCATTCATGTGGATGTACACAAACACATGCAAGCATTGTAAAATAAGGACTTTGTCTTTGGGTTTATCTTTAATGTGCTTGTTTGTAAGAAATGAAAGCTAGTTAAGTTCCTAGAGTATATTTAACTGTTTTGCTATATTGTACATGTTTGGCATTTATGTCTGTTAGTTGTTTAACAATTATGAACCTCACAATTTCAGCTTGGAACTCTTGGATCTAATCTGACGGAGGAAGAATTAGAGACACATACTATATCTGCTTGGAAGGAAGGAAAAATGCATCTCAATAGACAAATTGATAGTAGTGGGAGAGTATACTCTAAACATCTGATCCATGTCAGTGTTTCTTCTGATGCCTTGCTAAGATTCTTTAGAATCCAAAATAATCCCCCAACCATTATTTATTTGTCATTTATTTGAATATTCAACATGTTGGGCTTTTCATGTATGATTGTATATCTTGCTCTTATAGGAACAATCATCTCTAAACTTGGGACGACAGAAATGCTCTTGTGGGAACAAATAGTTAGAGAATAACATAAATCATATCCTGGGACCTCACCTAACAGCTTAAGCTTTTAGGTGAGATGGTTCCCTTACATGGTATCAGTGCCTTGTTGACCCAATATTCAAGAGTTCGAATCTCACCATACTCATTCTATTTGATAAAAATCAAGCACAAAGTAGTGTTGACATGTGTGCAAGTTTCAAGCCCAAAAAGTTTTCACTTAAAAGGGCGTATTAAAGAATAATATAAATTATATTATATGTCCTCACCTCATAGCTCAAATTTTTTAGGTGAGATGATTCCTTTACACAAATACACTCGGGGAAATGGTTGCTTGGAAAATAATTTTTGTATTCAATGTTGAATTCTTTTAGCACCTTACTTGGTTGCATATGGTCTGCATCAACAAATGGGTGAAATGCTCCTTTTATATCAGGGCAATGCTACTTGAAGTCACCTGTATTGAATTTTGTGAATCAGATGATGCAAATGACCTGCTTCAGATGTAGAACCATGGATTTCTCTAGTTTTATTGATTTCTTATTATGATGTTGCAATCTGCTATGCCAGTAATTATTATCCACCACTGATTTAATATACAGGCAGGGCCATATGATTCGTTGAAAGATGTTTCTTTGAAAATTTTGCAAAACAGCGTATCAACAGTTCCCATTATTCATTCTGCCTCTCAGGAAGGCTCGTTTCCACAGCTACTATATCTTGCTTCCCTGTCTGGAATACTAAAATGTAAGCCTTCCTGGTTTGATGTTTGAGGATGTATAACTGGTTGCTAACACCTGGATGTAATTGCCAGGTATATGCAGGTATTTCAGACATTGTGCTGGCTCCTTGCCCATTCTTGAACAACCAATTTGTTCAATTCCTTTGGGTACATGGGTTCCAAAAATTGGGGAACCAGACGGACGGCCATTTGCAATGTTGAGACCGAATGCTTCTCTTGGTGCTGCTCTGTCTTTGTTGTCTCAAGGTAATTCACTCGTCAAAAGATTACCACAAGCTACAACTGTCCTCGTCTATCTGGTTCTGAGCGTATTGCTGATTGATCTTCTTTAACCTCTCCTAACCTTGTGCTATAATACCTTTCTGATACAGCCAATGTCAGTTCAATACCAATTGTAAATGATAATGATTCACTGCTGGATATATATTCTCGAAGGTAACTTGTGCATCTGTGAGTGCACGTGCTTGCATGTTTTGGATCTTTGTTATTGTTGAATTGCAGGTTAAGCCAACTGTGACTTAAGTTTGTCGATCCCTTGACAGTGATATCACTGCTTTGGCAAAAGATAAAGCCTATGCACAAATTCATCTTGATGAAATAAGTATTCATCAGGTAATTAGTTTTGATTACTTTTTACTCTATTTACATGCAATTGTATCCACATACATGCAATGGTTTAAACCAATCCACAGTACATGTATCTCTATTTGTGAAACAATACATTCAATTAAATGAGGAGAAGATAAATGACTGGAAGTGATCAAGTAAACTGCATTTTTGAATAAAATTTGCATGAGATGAACCTACTGTATTGATGTGCTCTTTCATAATCTTTCAGGCTCTGCAATTGGGTCAGAATGCAAATTCTTCAAATGCATTGTACAATGGACAGAGATGTCAGATGTGTTTACGGACTGATTCTCTACACAAAGTGATGGAGCGTTTGGCAAATCCCGGTATTTTTTCTCTTTACCACTTCATGGTTTGAGCTAGTAATATGTTTTCTAATTGCTTTGTTGCATGATCTTTTCAGGGGTTAGGAGGCTTTTGATTGTGGAAGCTGGTAGCAAGCGTGTAGAAGGGGTTATCTCACTGAGTGATGTCTTCAGGTTCCTGCTGGGGGTATAGCTTAGATGTTAAGCCATTTGCATGAAGAGGTTGCTATGGTGACATTGGAGAGGACCACTGTCATTGCTCATTGTTCTAAAGTTGGAAGGGCCTCATGATTCTGATCCTCACACTTTTTCTTTTTTAGGATAGGAAATTCAAAGAGCAAAAAAGAATTTGTAAATTGTGAGTCTTCCATTTCCCCCCATTTAACCTAAATTGTTATAAAGTGAAATCATGACGATGGACAAACCGCCATGCTTATTGCTAACAGAAAAATGAGGTTCAAAGTGCATTGAACTGCCTATGGCAGCCCATGCTGTAGGTAGAATGTTGGTGATTGATTCAGTTTCAGTTTCAGTTTCTGATCTCAGCATATTGGTTCTATAATAGTTTTGCTCTCATGCTTGCCGGTCTTTCATGTTATCTGGCTTCCAAAATCTGGCATTAAAATGGTTCCAAATTTAAAAAAAAATTATCCAGAACCCCCGCTAATTGATTCATCTCCATTGAATTCGATCTCATATACGTCAGCATAGTAGCTCTCGAATCTGGCACATTGCATGACTAGTCATTCTCATTGCCAACAAGACTTGCATCAACGCCCTTAAACTAAACATGCTTGTGTACCTGAAATCGTGACATTTGGTCAAGAGACTTGTCATCACTTAACCCTCAAAAGGACTTTATAGTTCTCCAATTATTCAGGAGGAAAAAAAACATTAATCACAACCTTAATAAATGGCACGAGTGATGAGTTTATGATCTAGTAATCATGACCTTCAACCACAATGGCACGCAAATATGGTTGTTTTAAAATGTAATTGATGAGCGATTCTAATTTGGGGATGGAGAGAGGTGTAATGGGACCCAAAGGAGGGGCTAGGGTCAAGCATCCACACAAGTATGAGCAAATAAGTTGAATTTCAAACCAATTCCAAACAACGGGTGAGCAAGAACATGTGATATGCAAACTACACAAATCTCTCAAATCATAACCAGCCATCCAATTGCCTACACGAAAGCACTCACTTAAGCATCATCACAGCATCTTCAAGTATCTGATGCTATAAAAAAAATCCTGACAGATGAACAGAAGGAGTAATTAAAGAGCTCTAGAACCAGAAAAACTACAATGTCCTCTCTCTTTTGTCAAGAAAGAGACAAAAACAACACACATATACAAAGCAACATTGAGTGGATTTCAAGTTTAATGGAAAGCTGCACACCTTGGATTCACATAAAAATGTCATTTCGGTGGTATGGCATCTTTGGCCAATTACAGCTTGCCAAATATCCTTCCTTATCTATCACCAGCCTAGTCCCCCCTTGAGCAGATAGAGTGAATTGAATGTGGTAGTAGAACGAAATTTGTTAACATTATCTTTCCATGATTCTCTTTTTACTAGGTGGCCTGGATTTCCAGACAACAAAAGCTGAACAATCATAAGAAGGTAACAAAATATGTAAATTGTCTTTTTCTTTGTCTTTCTTCTTTTTCATGTGTATACATATTTTCATGTTATTTTGTGCTGTCTCTCCTGAACTTCCTTTCTGCTAGGTGCTTGGCTTTTCCACTGATAAAATCCTAACAAGAGAATTTTTCAAATTTGAAGGTCTTTAGAATGAATACGACATCACGATAATGAAAAATACCTGTACTCGGGGGCTTAGCACCTGTTGGCCGGACTTTCCCTTTCCGCTGCTGAGTCAATGGATCAAAGAACAAAGATAACGAGCAAACTAATAATTGTTGAAATCAGAATATTTCCACCGACACAGATTCACCTGTCATGTTTACAAAGAAGTACTTTAACTCTTTCATCAAGTTCTCATGTAACAGCGATCTCTCTGATGAGTATTTTTTTTCATGTTTTACAGCAAATGGTTGCTCGAAAAAACAAGCGTCTCTGAATTTTTGTAGTTCCAAAACAGGAAACGTGTGTATTAGCATCACACATATATGAAAACAAACTGATCGAATACAGCAGAATATGAAGCAAACTGAGCCAGTCCAGCATTATTATCCAGGTCTCTACAATGATCAGTCCAATATCATCCTCGGAATTCACAGGCGGAGGTGTCTCTGGGAAATATTCTTCATTCGGATGGATGCATCTCCTGAAAGAGCTGTCAGGTGGGAACTAGACAAGAAGATTAATCAATTTAGCTCCCTGCAAATTATGCAGTAAACACTCATGGCTCATGCATGGGATGAAAGCAACTCAAACTATAAACCTAATCAAACTAAATTGATGTATTTGGAATCAAATTAGTGGGGACTAAGTTAATCAATCCACGTAACTTATAAGATAACGTCGATGGATTTGGGACCGCGGGAGGGGCTGGGGACCAAGCCAGTGGATCTGAATTATTTGTTTATCTTAGCTCATGAGGTTGTAAGGTTTTGGAAGATTATTTCATACATCAAAGCCAAATTCACCATGCATCATCATCTATAATTGCTATCAAGGATCGAACACACGCACACACACACACACACACAGAATATTACAAGCTCGATTATCATAAAAAAAAAACAAAGAATATTACAATAAATAGAAATTAAACAATCACACAATACAATAATTTTGCATGGTATGAACGTGCCTTTATCCACAAGCAAGGAGAAAACAATTAATATAATCAAAAGCAATAAGATTTTTGAAAATATCTCCAACCCTAATTCAAAATATATCTAGCTAGGTCAATCCTCACAGCACACTTTGAATTTTCTTACAGTATACTACGCATTTCTCCTGGTATCTATCATTCTAGACAAAACAATTATAAACATATGAAGTTTCCATTGTTTGATGTGTCACATCTTCATTTCATAAAATATGGAATTTATATTCACACATTATCGCATGTCTCCATGTTATGTCCAAGGGTGTGTTGGAGTCTATTAGTTGTTTATTGGCCGTTTGACATTATGGTGCGATACACGATTGCCAAACGATGTTTTCAATTTAGTGTTTGGCATTGCTTGAAACTGTGATTTGGACATAGAGTCCACATTTATTTTTGTGCCAAACGCCGGTGCAAGAAATAAATATGTGTGTATATGTATATGTCCTTTGAAGTAATTTCACAAGTTAAAAGCAATATGAAAATCTTGGTAACTAAACATTTAAAACTGTTTTTTTTCAACCTCAATCGCAAAAACAATTTCAAACTCACTCAGAGTAAGAAATTGATTACGTAAAAAAATATTAATGTTCTAGAACACCTTACCTGATATAATTTGCATTGTTTATTTTGATGTGTATAATTTATTTGTTTGAAGAAATCAGTTTCTTATATTATTTTATTTTATTATAGACTTGTGTGTCTAAAATAAGTTAAAAAAACATTGAAAATTCATTTTTTTAAGACGAAGCTGAAAAAAATAAAAAACGATGTAAATGTATTAAAAACATATTTTTGGTTTCTATTATTCTTTTAATGATTTTTTTTCTTCAAAAATAACGTAAAAATTGAACAGCAGCACAATTTCAATAGTAATCCATATGAAATTTAATTATTAGAATAATTTCTATACATAATATTATAATTTTAGCAATCAAATGGTAACAGGTTCAATTTCTTCCACCCTATTGTTTTTACACTTAAAGGAAATCAAGATAGATAGTATATAATAAAATCTGTGCAAATCTTAAATTAAAAAATAAACATATAAAAGATTGTATTAAAATATAATATAAAATCTTCATCAAAGCCCTTAGCTTCACCTAAGAGATCGTACTTACGCGTCACGAGTTGCTTTCTTATAGTGTGGAGGCTACTTCAGTACTTCTCTTCGCAGCCTCGAAACACTCAAGAAATAATATTTCTTATACTGCAATGAAATCTCCATAATTATTAATTTTATTCTATTCCATTTAAAAAATTGAGATAAAATAGTATTATTTTTATCTCAGTTTTAATTCCGGTTCATTTCAGAAATTCCAGTCAAATTGTAGCCGGAATTCCTCGGTTCCATTCCGGGTTCAAAATCTATTTTTTTAAAAAAATATTTTTGATATCTATATATCAAAATAATTAAAAAACACCAAAATAATTTAATAAAAAAAGAATTCAAATTATAATTATACTTGTTAAATTAATATTATATATATATATATAATTAATTATATATAAAAAATATAACACCAAAACAACACGGCAAAATATTCTAAAACTACAACATTTCGTTCCAATAAAAAAAATTATAACGAGGACTCAAACGATATTCAATATAGCGGGAATGAATGAATAAATCGAATATAGACAAAAGGAATCAAATTGGCCCCTGCAAATCATGCACTGAGCATTTATGGGCTGAATTCAACTCTCAGCCTATAAAAATAATCAAATGTATTAAATAATCAAAGCTAAATTGATGTATTTGGAATCAAATTAGTTTGGGACCGCTAGAGGGGAAGGGGACCAAAAACATTGGATCTCAATTATTAATCTGATGCTTCTGCGATCAATTGTTTTTAAAATTATTTTTGATATGATTAATAAATGAAAATAATTTAAAAACATAAAAAAATATTTAATTTAAAATAAAACATAAAAATAATTTTTTCTTCATTTTTTTTTAAAAACTAAATGTCAAACATGACTATGATCAATTAAAATCAGATTCAATTTGCGTCTAATCTGTAACTGGCAAGCATCGAAGACACATACATAGAATATATCAAAATAAACAATGTGATCACCTTACAATGATTTCATGTGGTTCGCACGAACACGAAGAGAAAAAATTAAAAAATGTGTACACAAAATTCATTTAAAAGCTTACATTAAATAAAAATTATATAAAATCATTACAAGATCTTTCATTTTATTTTTTTAAAAATGAATTTATTCATTCTTTGCACGCAATTTCTTGGGTGGTTGGAGGCTAGCTAATTCCTGTAGTCTCTAGTAATTAAACTGTCGTGCTCCTTTTATATATATATATATATATATATAGAGAGAGATATTATGACAGCAAGGATATATGTATTAAGCTAAAAACAAAAAAAAATATTTGTGTGTGTGTTAGTTTAGATTCCTATGGCAAAAGAAGACGAATACTTGATCAATATACAATATTTAACTTGACATGCACGGAGTTGTATATATAATGGAGCCTACAGCTCTTGTTATACACACAAAGAAAGATATGGAGTATGAAATTGCAGGTCTAGTTCTAGCAGTCTTGCTATGGATTGCGTGGGCAATGGTGACTGAACGTCGTTACCGCCGTTCAGAGCAGCACGGGCAGTTACCACCAGGGCCTAGACCATTGCCGGTGGCTGGCAACATCTTCCAGCTGGGTTGGGCACCGCACGAGTCATTTGCTAAGCTGGCTCGTGTTCATGGTCCAATCATGACCATCTGGCTCGGGTCCATGTGTAACGTGGTCGTTTCCTCGAGCGAAGTGGCTCGTGAGATGTTCAAGAATCATGACGCGGTGTTAGCCGGGAGAAAAATTTACGAGGCCATGAAAGGTGATTTTGGCAACGAAGGGTCTATAATCACCGCCCAGTATGGACCGCATTGGCGCATGCTACGGCGGTTATGCACCACCGAGTTCTTCGTGACTAGCCGCCTTGACGCCATGCAAGGTGCACGTACCAGGTGCATCGATGGCATGCTGCAGTACATAGAATATGGCAGCGCCAATGGAACCAAACCTATCGACCTCGGGAGATACATTTTCTTGATGTCTTTTAACCTCATCGGCAACCTCATGTTCTCTAAGGATTTACTGGAGCCAAAATCGGAGAAGGGGGCTGAGTTTTTCCAGCATGCAGGGAAGGTCATGGAGCTGGCAGGTAAGCCTAACATGGCTGATTTTTTTCCAATTTTAAGATGGCTTGATCCGCAAGGTATAAGGAGGAAGACACAGTTCCATGTTGCAAAAGCCTTTGAGATCGCACGAGGGTTTATCAAAGAAAGAACAGATCAGAGCATGCAAAACGATATAATTAGTAGAGATCATGACCAGAGAAAAGATTACTTGGATGTTCTTTTGGAGTTTCGCGGTGATGGCGTCGAGGAGCCCACAAGATTTTCTTCAACAACCATCAATGTGATCGTCTTGGTAAGTCCCTGCAGGCTTCTTACAGAAATAAAAAAAATAATTATAATATAAGGCAATGATGATTGAATTGTGTTTTTAAATATATCTATGAGTAGGTCAACCTAGAACCTAGTTAACTTTGAGTTGATTATGTTTGAATTGGTTAACTCTATTGATTAATTCGGTCAAAATTTTGTTTGATTTGTTTTTATTTTGATTAGCATGAGTTAATCCAACTGAACTCGTAATTTAAACCACATTTAATGTCATCATAACATAAATTAATTATAATATTTATCTTAGTACCTTTCCAAACCATGGTAAAGCAATTAATTGGAGATAGTATACAAAATTAAATCACTGACGAACTTATATACTTGTCGCTATGATTTTTTTATTATAGGAAATGTTTACGGCAGGGACTGATACAACAACAAGCACTTTGGAATGGGCCATGGCCGAGCTTCTGCGTAACCCTAAAGCACTGAAGACAGTCCAGACTGAGTTGAGAACCACCATCGGCTCCGGCAAGAAGCTCGGAGATAAAGACATCGAGAATCTCCCGTACCTAAAGGCAGTCATCAGGGAAACGCTGAGACTCCACCCTCCTCTCCCTTTCTTGGTCCCGCACATGGCGACGAACTCTTGCGAGATGCTGGGCTACCACATCCCTAAAGAGACAACAATCTTAGTCAATGTGTGGGCCATTGGAAGGGACTCAAAAACTTGGGACGACCCTTTGGTTTTCAAGCCAGAAAGGTTTTTGGAGCCAAACATGGTGGATTACAGAGGTCGTCATTTTGAGTTCATACCATTCGGTTCTGGGCGGAGAATGTGCCCTGCCATGCCTCTGGCTTCTCGGGTGCTACCTTTGGCTCTTGGATCGCTCTTGCTCTCATTTGATTGGGCCTTGCCGGATGGTCTCAAGCCAGAGGACATGGACATGACTGAGAAAATGGGGATAACACTTAGAAAAAGTGTTCCCTTAAAGGTCATACCAACACCTTACAAGGGGTCGTCAGATCATTGTGGGTTTTGAGTGGACATGGGATAGTCTGAAATTTCTACTAGCATAACAATATAGCTTGTATTTGTAAAATCTGTCCAAGGTCAATCTAATATTCCGTTGCTTTGAAATTTTATCCATGTTATATTTCATTTTAAATCAAAGTTTTTCAGTTTTTGTTTCCTAAACACCCCTTTATTCCAAAATCATAGATAAAGGGGTCCCTTTGCTTTTGAAAATCGTAAACAGATTAATAAAATAAAAATAAAATAAAATCCATAAAATTTATTAAGAAAATTATCTTGACAACATATCTCAATGCAGTAGTATTGAATTGTTTGTTTAGTTTCTAATGGCTTTCGTATTCAACCATCACCAACCTTTATTTATTAGAAGTCTAATCTTGATCCTGGTACACAGAACACACATCAATTTAGGACAATAAAGTAAACATGAGTGAATTGAAATTCAAAATTATTCTTAAAATTTGAACTATAATTAAGCTTAATGTTAGCATAGATTGTGTTGTTTATTTTACTAATTGCTGCCTTTTCAATCTTTGGAATGAGTAAACTTGTTTTTGTTTCTCCATCTTCATCATTCATCAATAACAAATCCATTAAGAGGTTATATGGGTTGCCATGCAACCTGTGTTTTGTGATTTTTTATTTTTGTTGAAAAATAATTATATGCTATTTGATCATTTTAATGTATTGATATAAAAAATATTTTTTAAAAAATATACAAATATTATTTTAATGAATTTCCAAGAAAACAATCACCACCATACTCTAAAACACCCCCATAAAAATGTCAATTTCTCTCTCTTTTGTCAAGATTGAAACAAAAACAAAAACATACAAAGCAACATTTGAGTGGATCTCAAGTTTAATGGAAAGCTGCACACCTTGGATTCACAAAACAATGTCATTCGGTGGTATGACATCTTTGGCCAAACAGCTTGCCAAATAACCTTCCTTATCTATCACCAGCCTAGTGAAGCAGCAGAACAAAATTTGTTAACATTATCTTTCTATGATTCTCTTTTTACTAGGTGGCCTGGATTTTCAGACAACAAAAGCTGAACAATCATAAGAAGGTAACACAATATGTAAATTTTTTTTTTTTTTTTATTTCTTTCTTCTTTTTCATGTGTACACATATTTTCATGTTATTTTGTGCTGTCTCTCCTGAACTTCCTTTCTGCTAGGTGCTTGGCTTATCCACTGATAAAATCCTAACAAGAGAATTTTTCAAATTTGAAGGTCTTTAGAATGAATACGACATCACGATAATGAAAAGTACCTGTACTCGGGGGGTTAGCACCTGTTGGCCGGACTTTCCCTTTCCTGCAGTCAATGTGCTGTGTTAAAGGGCTGTGCGTTGGCCACCGCAACTTAAATCTCAGGGCAGGCTGCGCATGATTTGATGTCAATGGATCAAAGAACAAAGATAACGAGCAAACTAATCATTGTTGAAATCAGAATATTTCCACCGACAAAGATTCACCTGTCATGTTTACAAAAAAGTATTTTAACTCTATCATCAAGTTCTCATGTAATAGCGATCTCTCTGATGAGTTTTTTCATATTTTACAGCAAATGGTTGCTTGAAAAAACAAGCGTCTCTGAATTTTTGTAGTTCACAAAACAGGAAACGTGTATAGTAGCATCACATTTATTTCCCAGATAAACCACTCGATTCCACCACAACTACCAAGCACCAGGTGCATAGTGCCCAGGTAATTGCTGGCAGAGAAACAGAACTGATCGAATACAGCAGCATATGAAGCAAACTGATCTAGTCCAGCATTCTTATCTAAGTCTCTAGACTGAGTCCAATATCACCCTCAGAATTCTCAGGCGGAGTTGTCTCTGGGAAATATTCTTCATTTGGATATATCTCCTGAAAGAGCTGTGAAGTAGAAGCACTGATATTGAGTTCTCAGTCGGACAAAAAGAAAGAAAAACTCTTGAGGGTCACAGAACGATGTCCAATCACATAACAGGCTAGAGGAAACAAAAGACATCATGAAACAATCAACAAGAGACATCAGTGAGTATACAATGTGATCTAGTAGGCATGCATATTGGCTTGTGGTTGTTGAATCACCAACATTCATTTTCCTATTTTACAAATTGTTGGATGGGGACATAAAAGAGAAAACAGGAACACACTCAAGTGAAGATATGCAGAAATTAGGCATAAAGGATAATGTAACCTGAAGCATCATAATTGTTAAATAGAGGATAACGTACTTTCACAGCTGCATCTGATATATCATTGTAATTCAGATTTCCATCGGGCATGGGAGCGAAGTTGATAGAATCAAATTGACCCTGAAACAAAAGAGATGCCATACCAATATCAACCTAAATCATGCACATTTATAAACCTCTCCAAAAACAAATTAAACATCCAGCACCATGTTTCTTGTTCAAACAGTAAAAAATCAGTCTATCATGCACGGTCCTGAGTTTCACTAAATCTGAGAACAATAGTCATAAAGTACAGGATTTTTTAAACCCAGTTACACATGATAGCCATTTCAAAGAAAAAAGGAAGCATTGCTTAGACGCTACTAAACTGGGAGGTCCAAAAAAAAAACAGCAAAAACCACCACGTTACATGTTTAATCAAGCAACATTTAATAAGAGAATGTCAATCCAACTCAAGGTCATAGATTTATAGGAATTGAACCAAGCAAGAGTTATTAAACTATTGAAACCATTAAGGTACATCCATTCATTCAGATTAAAAATAATCATAGGATCTAGTTAAGAAAGTTAAAGGATCGAGGCTGGTCTCTAATGTGAGTATGGGTGATGAAGAGGAAGAACAATTGAAGAAGAAATGGGTGGACTAAACCAACTAGGATTCATCAATCTCATTGATTATGAGTACGTATATTTGGATTGATAAGAATAATTATGAACGTGGAAAATGTGCATGTGTAAGGACTTTTAAGGATTTTCCTTGCTAATGGTTTGAAAGAAAATGATGATTGAATGAGAATTCAAATGAAATGCTGATGTTGATTGCATTGTTGATGATAAATGTATCCTTGGTGGTACAGGGTAGGCTAAGGGATACAACAGTAGCAGAGATCATCATTTCAAGTACTTGTGTGTGCACACGTGGGATGCTGATAGTAAGAGAAAAGTTCAAGATATGAAGCACCGTAGACATCTCCTGAATATACAACCCGCTCCAAATGACAGTGGGTTTCTCTTCAGTATTCTCACTCTGAATTGTGGAACTACTTTCAGAATTTACAGAATCAGGAAAAGTCAGAAGGACATTCATTGCCGCATTTAGTAACCTCTTCCCTTGAATGGCATCATCACACAAAGCTGAAAGATAGAGCACATACCTGAAACAAATAAATCAGATTTATTGTTAGCTGAAGGATCCCATATTCTTTTGAGAGAGGCAGGCGTTATTGCACTATGAGAAGTAGTTCTCAATGAATGAATAAGACGTTCATTTTTATCACCTTAATGATGCTATGGGTGTGGAAAATTTTTGAAGAACAAAACCATAAATAATTAGATGTCCATTATCTCCTTGTAGTGATTTCATCCCAAGCAGGATCTACAATACATTGGCTAGATCTAGACATCAAAATCTTTTCACTGAAGCAGGACTTACAAGGATAAATAGCAAAAGCATTAAAAAAGTTTCAAAAGACGACGACTTGAGATTCGAAATTTCTACTAGCTACCTTTCTAACTTGTCACGGTTAACATATGTATTTCTAAATGTACTGGTTATTTTTAACTCTCTCCAAAAGAGAGTCCACATAAATCCAGGAATGGGGTAAGCAAGGACAAGGTCTCCGTAATATTTTTCATGTTGATCTTGCATGACTACTCAAGTTAAAAATGTTGTCCTAATAGATAGTCAACAGCTGAATCAGAAATCAAGGAAAGTTAAAACATAAAAGAAAGTGGCTGGTGATAACTCACATGCCCAAGGGACAAACAGCCAAGTTGCCACTTATTTGGAGAGCTCGAATTGATGTAATCTGCTCAGGGTACAGGGCTAGAGAAAAGGGATAAAAAGTGTGAATCGTATAATTCCTATGAACTCAATATGGAACAGAAATAAAACTATATGCTGATCTTACATCGAGGGGGGTATACAACCAGAAGATTTGACATATCTGGCTTCAAGGAATTTCTAGTGATGCATATCCCTCTAGCCACCTTCCCTCTAACATCTCTGGTTCTCAAAAAGTTAAAACTTTCATGCAAAAGATCAGATGGAGAGGCTGATGGTGAGGCAAGTGTAAGGGATGGATCCAGAACCAGCTTCTGGCTAAATATGTCCTGGCCAGAAGCCAATCGAACACCTTTGTATCTCCCACTATCCTGGAAAAAAAAGTTAAGGATAATTCATTAACCCTAACAGGTGACTATAGCATTTTATGCCGTCCATGTATTAAGCAAATTTTAGCACCTTTTCCATAAGTAACGCAGTCACTGGCATTCGCAGAACCTGTATGACAGAAGTCTCAAAAGCAGGTGAGCATATTAGCTTGACAAAGCAGCAACTGTTTTTGTCCACTTTATAACAAAATGCTATAGCATAATACGTAAACATTATTTGCAAATTTTTTATGTTCTCACAAAATATAAGGAAAAAATAGCACAAGTACACCTGTGACCATTCTTGTGAAAATCAAATAACACCTAAGTATCTAAAGCAGCAGAACAGATGAAACAGTGCCAATCACATTGAGGACAAGTTATTTACACAACACATGGACAAAAACAAATATATCAGATTTAACTATTAACCAAATATGATAGTTCATATTTCACCAAGACAAAGAAGCTATGGTTTCTTTCAGTGAACTTACGTAAATACAACCTTTGACAGCAGAGCGGCGGCTAAAGGCTTGTGGCAGTTCCCCTTGACCATAAACAGGATAAATTAGGGCCCCGGAAGCATTTGTAAACCTGAAAGGAGTAAGGATATAAACAACAAACTTAAAAAAAAAATTGATTTAAATTCCTTAACTAATACAACATTCCAAGCCGTAGATCAAGTTTAGATTTTTAGTTGCCAGTACAGAACTAGAACTCAAAACATTCCCCCCCCCCCCTATCTGCTCCTACCCTACACTTTCTGTGGTGTTCAATACTGGAAGGAAAAATAATATAATATTGTAGTTCACGCAATGTGTTTCTGATCAAGATATCATCCAAGTCACAAGTGCAGCTCTAAAGCACCCACCTGAATTTTAAACCAGAGAATAACTGTTTAACTATAAAACAGAATAAACAAGAAATAACCTCCCAACTGATGACTGGTACAGAGATAGACGATCTATTCCATCTTTAGTCTTGAGCAAATTTTGGCAAACCCCCATGTCATCTTGATCATAATCTGCCATAGCTATGGCATACAGAATAATCCTGCAGACAAGCAGAGACAACCAAAATCCAGTAAGCTTTAGACCAAACAAGGAAACAAAATGCACAAATAACAAATAAACTCTTGCTAACTGATAGAGAAAGGCAAAAGCAGTCTTTACGATCTAATCTTTGGAGGCAACCGCATATTTGACAAGTACTCAACAAATGGCCTCTCCAAATCCTCATCTGAAATCTTCGACTTCCCTTCCTTTTCATCATTCCCATTCCCATCATCACCAGAAGAACCCGCCATTGTGGCAACCAAGTGCCCTTGCACCAGCTTGAAAAACCTCATCAACTGATTCTTTTCCATCAGAGTCAAGCTTTTATCCTTAAAGATGGCAGCTCTAGAATCTGGCACATTCCATAACTTTCCATTCCCATCACCAACAAAACTGGCATCAATACTCTTGAACTCCACATAATGACTTGCTCCAGATTTTAACATAAGATCAATTAACTTGTCTGCGCAAAATAACACCCTTGGTCCACATAAGTCCAAATTGATCTTCCGCAAGTTTTCTTCCAATAGTTCAGGATAAAAACAGGAAATCTCAACGTCTGAATATACCGGCTGAGTGGTGAGATTTACAATAAAGTAATCAAGGCTGTCAGTTGTGGTTGAGGTGGAAGATGGTTGTGAGGAAGGTGTAGAATTGGAAATAAGGAAAGATGTGATTTCCGGGACTGAGAGAGAGGAGTAGTGGGACCCATAGAATGGGTTGGTGTCAAGGTGAAGGACATTTTTTCCAGAAGCAGAAGCTGCAGCAGCAACAATGCATTCTGCTAAACCAGTGCCTGCAGCAATCAGGTCGAAAGTAGTTGGTTCAATTTGCGGGTATGATGGGGGCTCACTCATGGTACCACTGGAGAGGAACAATAGATTTACTGCTGAGAGTTAGCAAGTGAGTAGCTAAAAATCACCTGGCACAAGAAGCAAGAAAACAAATGAGTTATCAAGTATGATCAACAAGTGAAGTTTTTACACTTTCTTTTGATATTTGAACACCAGCAATAATAACATGGAAATACCTATACATCTAAAAGATCTGGGGTTTTTTACGGTGCTTCTTTAGAAAAGATGCTGCAAGGGTGATTTTTATCTTCCCTTGGACTTAACCACACCCTTATTCAGGTCTCTAGAACCATCGTGTGTTTTAGAATTCTTAAACTCCTTAGATAATTAGGTGTCAATTTCATTTTCCATATTCACTTTAATTTTTGGAGGCCTCATTTAATGTCGAGTGAGACAACATGGTGACTCCACTGGGGAGCACCAAGATTAAGCCTATATGTATATGTTTTCTCGTTAGTTTATTTCTTTTATTGCCTCATTTAATATCATTTATTTTTTACCATTTATTTTAATTATGTTATTTCCGACCCATAATAGTTAATCAATTTATCTTTTTTCTTTAACAAGGAGTAACCATGCGGATGTTAGTAATATTTACTAAAATCATTAGTCACCAATTACCCAGAGCTGATTAATCAATTAAAGAATATTGGCACCAATTGAGCCACATCGATATATTAGCTATCTAAACCTGTATAGTTAATCAATGTCTTTGAAATGTCGGTACTAATATCATCTCAACCTTCCATTCATATTGATCCTCTTTCATTTTTTTTTCTTATTAGTATCATATACATAGACTGTCAAGTTCAAATCACTAACATGCCCAACAAATTTAAAATGTCAGAAAATAAAAGGCATTAGTGTTGGACACCTGCCTCAATCATGTGCATGAAATGATGATCTCTGCTACTGTTGTATCCCTTAGCCTCCCCTATACCACCAAGGATACATTTATCATCAACAATGCAATCAACATCAGCATTTCATTTGAATTTTCATTCAATCATCATTTTCTTTCAAACCATTAGCAAGGAAAATCCTTAAAAGTCCTTACACATACACATTTTCCACGTTCATAATTATTCTTATCAATCCAAATATATGTACTCATAATCAATGAGATTGATTAATCCTAGTTGGTTTAGTCCACCCAAACCCCGAACATTGTTTGGTGTTTTAATCGGAACTAAAGTTTCAGTACTCTTTTTTGTGCGTGTGGTTTGTCTCTATGAAAAGCTGATACATAGGACTTCAACTTTCATAAGGACACAACACCTAGTTTTGCCATCTACATGTCTAAACTCTCTCATTACAGTAGCATAAGAAATTTGTCAAATACTATGACCCGTAATCAGTGTTTTACTCATATATAGTCATACAGCTCTAAATAAGTCAAGAATATTTTCATTTGAAGGATAACATCCATACCTATATTTTTTATAAGGACACCAGCTCGAAATTACACTGTTTTAAGGCTCAAAATTAACAATTACAATAACACCCGAAATCTGTCCAGTATCATGTTGGTCTGGACCTTTACTCAATGTTTTCTCATATATGGAGGTATACAATTCCACATAAGTCGATACCAGTTCCACTTGAAAGATAACATCTATAATTACAACTTTTATAAGACACCATCTCCAAATTACATCTTTTTAAGGCTCAAAATTAACAATTACAGTAGCACCCGAAATCTGTCCAATACCATATCAGTCTAGACCTTTACTCAGTGTTTTTCTCATATTTGTAGCTATGCAATTCCAAAAGAGTCAAGCTAGGTTTCATTTGAAATATAACATTCATACCTACAACTTTTATAAATACACCAACCCAAATTACATTATTCTCAAGTTGTAATTTCAGCTAGAAGTTGGCTAGTAAGACTGTCAGAATTTTAGTTACATGAGAGATAAAGTTGCCAGGCACACTAAGGGTTTTCAAGAATCACAACATCCATTATCCTCACTCCATGTTCAAAGAAACTCTCATGTCCTACACATTTTAAAGAACCCTAGAATCACAACATTGAAGGTTTTTTCAACTATCCTTTACCTATGAAATCAAAGAGGAAAACTAAAGAAGAACACTCTTATCAATTATTTCAAGTTCAGATTGTAGAGTTCTTACCCATTTCTTCTTCAATTGTTCTTCCTCTTCATCACCCATACTTGGCCCTCAAGTTCTTCTGCTCCAAGCTTCCTAATTTCAGACTAAATTTGTTTCTCTCCTCACTAACCTATTTGCAAGCTTCAATCTCACAATTTGGAAGGATTTCTCAAATGATTTTTGAAGAGAGGCACGGGAGAAGCCTCTTCCTCTCTTTTTAGACTTTTAGTTGCTGTCAGCATGAACAGTAGCATCTAACATCGTTAAATTAGGTTTCTGGTCGATTACTATTATACCCCAACTTATCCCCCTAGTTTTGGTTCATTGCACTGACCCGACACTGTTTCTTTATTTCAGGACCTTCCCAGATTGACCTCAAATTATAACCCAAGACAAGATAGAACAATGTCTTAAAAACCCACTATATTTGAAAAAAAAAATTATTTTAAATTAAAAAAAATAAATATATTTATATCAAAAATAATTTTAAAAATAAAAAATATGAATTATTTTAATATATTTTTAAATAAAAAATATTTTAAAAAACAATCTCAACTTCATTTTAAAACTGAAATGCCAACATTTCTCGCTCAAAGGCCATGCGTCGATTTATTTGACATTTCCTTCAATTTCTCACATAATATCACCCAATTTACAAAATTTCCCCCTTCAATTTATAATTTTTACCCGGTTATGGAGTTCTTGCAATTTATCGTTAATTAATATTTCGCATACCATTTTATTACTTTATCTTTTTTTTAATTTTAAATTAATCTCTCGAAAATGTCCATCTCATTTCATAAGATTTTCTCTCTAATTTATCATTTTTCAATTAATACATACCCCATTTAACCCAGATTTATCTATTTTTTTACTGGGGGTTCACAGATGAACAAACAGCAGCAGGCAACCAAAATCATGCTAGGAATTGTATTTTAAACCGTTTAATCTGTTGAACAGACCAAACCCAGAAATATCACTTTCAAGTTTTTTTCTTAACAAAAAAAATACTATCCAAAACATCAACCTGGCAAATCTACAACTCAAGGCTCGAACCAGATCAAACCCATGTCAGGTCTGATAACTATGATGACAAACAGTACTGTTGGCCGTAATTATATGGCCGGCTTTGCAAGAGCACTACGTTGCTGCAAGCCTTAACGTTCAAATTACTGGGTCTCACTATAATTATGAGACGGCGCAGTTCATTATTAGCCAGGCAGGCCATGCATAAACCACCATGCAGGATGTGTTCTAACAGTGGATCATGAAAAGGTGAACAAATTCTCGAGAAAATACTCTGCATTAAACAGCAACTCTAGAAACAATTTCTATTCTCTTCAATCGAACGAAACAAAATGGCTAAAAAAATAAGAGGCGAAATTTCCTCATTGAAGATGACATCATTCTAGTCGAGCGGGGGGATAATTAGATAGATAAATGAAGGGGAGAGAGCTACACTAGCTTGTAGAGATATTATTAGCTCATTATTGATGATCACTGGTAGCAGTAACCTAAAAAATATAAAGCTGAATAGGGGTTAGTGGATCCTGGGAAATGAAGCTGAAACCAAGATTCCAACAGTATATGTACAAGGGGATGAAGGTAGGGTACAGTGGAGCGCAGCAGTTTCATCATGTTGGTATGAGAGCCAGTATTTGCGTCTTTATTCTTCCCATGCACATTTGTATCTCTCTATATATTGGCAGATTTTGTGGACAGCATGGATGCAAGCTAGTAACAGCTGAATCAATTATCTGGGCCACATCAGCTGGAGGATACTGCCGTTCAGTGCATGTCTGCGTATAATTTGAACATGACAAACATAACATTAGAGGTAATCAACGGGAGTGAACATTTTAAATCCAAGAGAGCACGGTGGTATAAAGTGTCCATGTTACCTGTATCATGAGCAAAGCAGCTACACATGATGATATCAGCTCTGAAGGAATTGCTGTCTCATTTTTTTCAGAATCATTTGATTGGGGCCCAGATACACTGCTGTTAACCTGAGGCTTTGGTGTGCTGGGAATCAACTGATTTTGAAGGCATAGACCGGTATTGGCCTCCTCCTGGGACCTTATCATTTGTGTCCTAGATTCTGATACCGAATGACTTCTATCCACAGAATCTAAAGCCTCTCCAATTCTCGCAAAGGCATCTTCCCCTTCTTTCATGGATGAAATTGCCTGCAATAGTTATTGCATCACCAAGTGATCAACGGATACAGGCCTCTGGTTAATTCTATAATGAAGAGAACACCAAGCTAGATTTATTACTAGCAACCAGCATATATGAGAACCTCAAGAAAAGTATCTAAGAGGACTTGAAACTGAGTTTGCTATATATATATATATATATATATAAAGTTCCCAACAGGCCCAACTTGGGAATTGCTGAATTCCATCAAATGGATTGTGTAACAGGCTCAATCTGCAGCACCAACGAGGTATACAATGTGTTGCTAGAGAAATGGAAAAACCATCAATCATATATTGATATAATAAATGTTCAGGAGCTGAATTAAAAAATGATTACATTCAGAATTGCTGCAAATACATTTCAGATCAGTGTGCAGGCATGGAAGAGTGAGGAGAGCAAGAAGACTAGTTGTGAATACCTGGACAGCAGCATCTACCATAGTATGTGCCTTTAATCTCGACCCTCTGACAATCTCGAGAACAACAGATCCTGAATCTTGAGAAACAGAAGAACTATCATGTGATCTTAGCATACCAGAGAAACAGGAATTGGCTGAAGGTTTCAGCCAAGCACGCACATTGTTTCCGGGATAAGTATTAAGCTGCCTCAAATTGAGTAAAGCAGAAGAGGCCTGTCAGATATACAACGTGATTAGAGATTGAGGCAAGATCGCAGCACATATATCTGAAAATGAACATGCAAATCATATACAGGTGAGAGCAAATATAAGCAAGGCACATGACTGGCCACTGGCTTCCTTTAGCTGTACTTGTACTGTGGCCAAGGTTCAGAATCTTTTAAGTAGCTATCTCCATTTTTTGGGCTTTACATGTGTCATTATTTGTGCTTTTAAGCTCCAACAACCACAATTCCTATACTTATAAAACAGGGGAAAATATGGTCACAAGCTCAATGCAAATCCAAGGCAACTCAAGGTATACAAGATCATGAAGAAGTTGAATCAAGTATCAAGGACTGCAAAAGACAGGAGACCAAAATGGTGAGTGCACATTATGATTTTATGCTGTGCTCTCCCAAAGGAAATTCCTAGCCAGCTTAATTGGTGGCATGTAATTTATAATGCAAATCCCAAAAGACAATAATGAGAACAGCCTGAAAATGGAAGGAACATTGGGCCAGAACCAGAAGTGTTGCAAATTAAAATCATATACCAACAAAAAGCAAATCCTCCCTGTAAAATGGCAGGCAGTGAAAACATCTGTGCCATATTGAGCATCATAAGTATTGCAGGTTGTTCACCTGAATATAACAGGTTGTATATTACTGCATCTTGTACCTTTTTATCAAGAGCTTGATTCAGCTCAGATAGAGCTCGAATATCATATTCCTTCAGTTCAATATGTGATCCCCTAGAAGGATGACTAAAGGCTCCTTGTGCATTGACAATGTCAGTGGATGTTGCCTTGGCAAGCAGGTTGGCATGGTTGGCCTCAACCTGAATAAAAAGTAATCATATTGCTTGAAAATAACAAATTTTGTAATGCTGTTTATATGAAAATTAACGGGTAGCTATTCTTACTTGCACCTGCTTCATCAAAGCATTCATGGGATTCTGTGCATTCCTTAGTTTATCAATTGCAGTGAACTCTCCAATGTGTGGCTTCCCATTCACTAGCAGTTCCTTGGGCAGAACAGAGATTTTCTGTCTCCTAAGAGCTTCTGGCATGTTAGCCAGCGGATTTGAAGGCATGTAATCTATATCCTACAGTAAAATATTTATTGTCACTGTTCCAAAGTAGCAGAGGCAACTGTGCTAGTTTTTAAAGGAAAATAATAAAAGGAGGAGATGTCTATTATTAGAATAAATTCTGCAGAAAATATATTTCCTTCTCAACATGACTTGGGAACAATATAGATGAATCATTAGGGACTGAATCATGAGAGGAAAAGTAGAAAAAAAAACACAAGAGTTGGAAACAAACCAATAGCAAAAATCAGAAAAATTCGCAAGTTTTACTTAACTACACAAGACTGTTTGGAGACAGTTCATTAACAATTAGGACATGAATGTGCTAGATTACACTTCCCAAAAAAATAAAAGTAATTTAATAGCTCTTAACTGCCTAACAATTACAAATAGCCTATAGAAGCACTAAAGTTCATACATTTGGAGGATTAAAGACATAAATCAGGAGGATTAAAGACCATGAAAGTAATTTAATAGCTCTTAACAGCCTAACAATTATAAATAGTCTATAGAAGCACTAAAGTTCATACATCAGGAGGATTAAAGACCATGAAAGTAATTTAATAGCTCTTAACAGCCTAACAATTACAAATAGCCTATAAACGCACTAAAATTCATACACCAGGATGATTACGTACCATGAAAGTAATTTAATAGCTCTTAACTGCCTAACAATTAGAAAATAGCCTATAGAAGCACTAAAGTTCATACATCAGGAGGGTTAAAGACCATGAAAGTAATTTAATAGCTCTTAACAGCCTAACAATTACAAATAGCCTATAAACGCACTAAAATTCATACACCAGGATGATTACGTACCATGAAAGCTTTATAATCCCAGTCAATAAGTCATAAATAGAAATTGAATAACTAGTGACTCGCAGCAGAACCAGTATGACCCATGTTATGGACTACAACCACTCATGACAAGACTTCTTGGCATTACAGCAAACTACTATGAAATTTCATCATTTTTCACATGATAAACCAGGATGTCACAAGTTTGCTGGGGCACAATTCATAGAGGGCAACCAAATTGATAACTGCTCTTTATTTTACAAACCAATGAACCATGAGCATAACATTTGAAGCCAATTTCTGAATCAGCACAGCATAAGTAAATTCTACCAAAACTTCCATAGAATATTCAAGTCATTCATATTGTTCCAACTTCCAAAAGATCTTTTCAAAAGCAAGCTATTTTATGCCACTGAAAAAAGCAAAACACAAATAACAAAATCTGAAAAACTGTAAACAGCACATGAGGATAAGAAATATATATAAATTCAAGAATCCAATTACCTTAACAAATTCAACTCCTAACTCAGCACTGTCAAACTGAACCCTGCACCGGTCATGATCCACGGTGAGCACACTTCCATCATGAAGTTCTCTTGTTTTGGGATGGATAGCAATTACTCGCTGTCCAACTGATAAAGGTCTTGCTAAATCTGTTGGAAGTCCTTCCCTTAAACCAGTTCGAAGCTCCATATAATGTTTTCTCACAGATTCTCTATATTGCTGGAGTTTCTCTCGTTCTTCATGTAAGAAGCGCTCAGAAAACCTCCGAGGTTTGCCAAGAGAACTGCATAAAGATTAAAGTTCCATTAGTTTACACTCCATGAATGTATCTATAATATCCTTGACAGAGATTGAAAAACAAAACATGCCTCCTTATGACACCCCATTCTACTCGGGTCAGCCTTGGAATGTGCCCAAGCCCAACATGATTCAAATATTCAACAAACTCCCTTCTAGCAAACCAAGGGTAGTCAACTGCACTGTAAAACCATTCAAATGCACACCATCTGCGAACCATAGGAGATGATAATATACAAGAAAGCTTGTCCTGTAATTCCAGAAACCAACAAGAACATCTGTAAACAAGACTCTAATAATTGGGAAACTATGACAAATAGAATTACACATGGAGTACTTCACCTTTAGATGGGTTGCTCCATCTTGTAGAGAGATGATGTATTTACTAGTTTGATTCTTCAGAACATTCACCTTTGGAATCATTGCTCTCGTTAAATTCATCTTGCGTCTACTTGTTTTTCTGGTAGATAAGATAACTTGGATTGCAACAGGAACTTGTTCAGTTGATGTTATTAGATCATTTGCTATAGTTTTCTGATCAGCACTGAAAGAACCATCTGGCAATTTTGATGATTTCAATTGTTTTGAAGGAGAAGAAATTTGAGCACTGCGTTTTCCTTTAATCACAGATGTATTCTCCTCTTCATCCAAAACCTGTGCCAGGGTTCATATGGAATGGAGACAAACACCAATTATGACCAAAGAGAAGGAAAGAGCAAGGAATAACCAGTGACACTAGAACCTAACAAATTCCAAACATGTCTATGCCTTCAAGCATTCACATGTATTACCATTTATGTAGAGGGAAAAAACTAAACTTTCATTAGCTGGGACAAGATGAATACACCTATACTGAAGCAACCAATAACAGTTGTGTATCAAAATTGCAAGGGAAATTCAACCAAAAAATCAAACTTGCCAGCAGGAATTAATGAATGAATGAAAGAGTTACATGACCAAAGGGGTATACCTTTGCTACCACAGCCTCATGTTTTCTTTTCAGCATATCACTGCTGATGGGCTGAGGCTGTTTATTTGCTTCAGAGACTGATTTAGCAGAACTTAGTGGATATCTTTGACGCTTAGGTTTTCTTGAGGTTGTACCCTCAACTCCACTTGTTGCCTTCTCTTTCTGCCTTGAGAGTTTAATTTTATCTCTATGATGGCTAGTGGATGCAGACTCAGGTACGCTACTCTTTTCATCCCCAGTTTGTGTGGTTCTTTCATCATCCAACAGGGAAGATGATTCTAAAACAAACATAAAAGGAGAAAAAAGAAGGATTTATATTTTAAGCACATATGAAAAGGAATAGCACCTCAGCTACAACAAACTAAGACCTATATGCAGAGCAGACCAGAGCATATAATCCTTTTATATTAATAATAGAAAATAATCAGTTTCCCCATATCTGCTTACAATCATTTAAAGAAGCAAAAACTTCATAGAAAAAATCAATGCAGAAACAAAATGCAAAATGGAATCATACGAAATTACAAGAAAACAATTAATATTTACCTAATATGCAACAACAATATACCATATACATGAAGTAAACATCACAGTTCACTTGATAACATAATATGTTTTTTATCTTCCCCTACACATCCTCCTCGTCCCTTTTACTCATAACATCATGTGTGTATGCGTGTGCACATGCACCTGCATGCTTGAGTGTGTGTGTGTGAGGGGGAGAGAGAGAGGGAGAGAATAACATTCTTTCAAACATTGAAGAAACAACGGGAATAGGAGGTGAAATAAGACAAAAGTAGTGATCTGTAGTTTCAGCTGAAATTGAAGAGAGTAAAATTGAATCGTTTCAGCTGAAATTGAAAAATATAAAATTGTTTAATATTCTACATTAGGATATGACTTCAGCAGTAAAGCTTTTTTGAGATTATCATCTCTAACAAAGCAAAATATTGTACAATAATTCAGCATGTGTACAATAATTCAGCATGCAAAAAAGATGTTGTTTGACAAGTGATGCAATGTTACTAAATTAATTACTCATTGTACTTCAATATATTGTCATTTCACACAAGTCTGTATAAAACCAGAGATGCATTTAACATGTACCATATTCCATCGCAGAAACAAGGGCCAATGTTTGAAGACCAATCAAGTCAGCAGGTTCATCTGTAAATAAATAAGGAAAATGCAATACATCAGAAGTGGGATTACAAATGGTTGGATAACTTCGTTAGCATTGACACATCATGAACATTCTACAAACTGAACAGGAGTACAGCCAGAAGAAACAAATCAATTCACAAGTTAAAAACTGTCACGTGTATTTCCCTCTAGTTTTTGTCCCAGCAACAGGTTACACAATGATTATCTCTACTTCAGCACCCCCAATCATTGATGAAAGTTGAAGTCAGTTTTAGGTCTCTAGTATTTCTTCAGAGAAATTTACCAGCTGTGCAAATTGGTAGCTGGCAGAATTTTCTTGAATGGCTTGATCATTCAACCAAACCAAATATAGGGATGTGAAGATGAGAGGGAAAATATTGCATCATAAAAACAGCAGTTTATATCACACCAATCTAGGGATAGGAGATAGATCACTTAACCAGGAACTCTCTCCAATACCTTGGGTGTGCTGGGTTGACAATAAAAAAGGTTATGCAGGTTATCAATGATGAGAATATAAAAGAGTTGACAATCAGGTATGATCTCACCTTTCAAATAGTTGCTTCTTCAAAGACAAAATTTAAAGAATATGAAGTTATAAAAACAAGCCCAAACTCATTACAATTCTCAAAATAATCCTCCTGAATGATAATCCTCCAATAAACTCCAAATAATCACGACATGATCCAGGCATTAGCTATAAAAGGAAGTAACTTTCCTAAGTTTCCCAAAATACATTCTCATTATTTGTTTCTTTTTAAGACAGAAACTCCATAGCCTTCACAATAAGCATCATCCTCATTGTATATTAGATAGTAATCTGAGAATTGAATTCAAGAGCCATATCTTCCAATTATCTTGGGTAGACTCGCTGTATTGAATCCTAAATCCCTAACAAGGCACCTAACCATATAACTTCAAATACCCAAAAGTCAACAGAGAAAAAACTACAGGAGCTAACATGTTTTACTACAATTCTTAGGAGATGCAGAACAAATTTTGCTCCAAAGCAAGGACAAAAGACTTCATAATTCACAACTTCAGAAGAAAATGAAACTGCAATCCTAAAAGTTCTTTTGATTTAACTAGTGATGATTTCAGATGAAACATGCAATGAAGTGACTATATAACTCTCACCCATGAAAAGGAAAGATGATTTGCCAATCCATAACACTCAAGATCAAGTGTGAAAGAACAGAATTACCGTCTGAAAAAAATTTCTTGCTTCTCTTCCTTTGGCCCCAGTGAGAGGTCTCGTCAATTTTTGCATTTGGCATCTCAATTTCAACTTTTCCCTTCAAAGTGCTGAACTTTTGCTCTTCTTCAGTGCCACTACAAGCTTCTCCACCATCATCAGACTGACTGTTCCCGTTCTTCTCAACTCTTATTTTACTTCCATAGAACTTCTTGCCTTTTTTATGAACTTCTACAGTACCTGTACCTTCCAATTCCGCCAAGGAGCTAGCATCCCTCACACTAGCAAGATCAGCCCCCCCACATCCTATGCCACTTTCAGACCAATTTTCATTTATGAAAGCATCACGAAGGATTGCTGGAGATGATTCAGACTGCAGAATTCAATTAAGTAGACAGAAAGTTATGATATTGCATAACAAAAGTAACAGTAGCCATGAAAAACTATCCTACAGTAAAATACCATCCTATCCCAGCTTTGAACAGGTGATGATTTCATATTTTCTGTTCTTCTACGGGGTGTTTGAGACATTTGGGGAGAGTCTACTCTCTGCAATGCCTCAGTTAATGCCAGTACAGCAGAATGCTCATTGGCATTGATCTCTGACTTTCTGCGTTTCTTCTTAGGTGAAACATAATTTTCCCCATCTTCTTTCTTACGCAGATATGAAACAGGGAAGCGAGGTGTCCTTTTCCCAACTGCATGAAGTGGACGGCCTATATATGAATTTGAATTGATCAGAAACAAAAAAAAAACTTTTAAAAGTCATCCCTGTTGTTAGAAGCATTTATATCATGCATTTACTATTCTGTTGAGTCCAAATATTTATGAAGGAAATGAACAATGCAAGAAAATAAAAATAAAACAAGACTGAGTTGCATAATCACACTATCAAATCAAATTCTATAATAAACCTTGATGGAAAAAATCTCAGGAAAAGTTCCATGTCAGACAAATCAAATCTTTTGTTGTTGTAATTCCAGTTCATAGAAAACTATATGAGTCAGATTAGTTGCCTTTTCTATCCAATCCCCATAAAATTGTATATGGACATCAAAACCATTGGATTTAGTATAATTACCAATAACAGGATATGGATATGGCTCCTTAGAGATGACCGCTCAGGGGGAGATTCTATATCCGTAACGGCATCTGATTCATACAGTTTTCTGTTCAGCCCTATTCCAACTGAGGAAATAGATTTTACTGTCATCTCTTTTGACTAAATTGGATCAAAGCATGACTCCTCTGTGCTTATTTTTTACCGTGTCTTGGATAAAATTGTCTCCAATATTTGATATTTCATTCTGCTGCTGAAAATTCTAAAAGCAAGGGAAGGAACCATTCTGTTTTTATTGCCACAAAGTTTGGACCATACTGATTATCACAATGATGGCTTTCTATTCATTTACATTAAAAAAAAAGACAGAAGGCAGAAATTGCCTCTCCACCATAGTATCTTACTAAACCACGTAGATCTTATTAGAATAACCCCATAAAGTTTACAGTTTATGCAGTAAAAGGTGTTAAAAAAATAAGGGTAAAAGGGGTAAAAGAGTGAATAGATTAAATTCATTGAAAGTTTTTAGAAAAGAAAATTGTGAAGGACAAGGAATGTTTGGACTAAAAAAAATAGACACTGACAGTGACAGCTGGAATGCATGAGCCATCTAATGCATGCAGGTTGGAGTCCTGATAAAGGAAAACAAGTACGAGTACTCCTCAAATCATAACAGAGTGGAGAAAGGGAAAACTGGAAACAAGAAAAGTTGTGTTTTCCATAAGCAAAGTATATTACCAAATCCTCTTTCTAATAATGATAAGCATCCATCAGTTGATCCAACCATGCGAGAATGTAGGGGATCTTTTGATGCGCTAAGCAACACTTTTGGCCTCTTGCGTTTCTGAAGCTTCATGGGTACTCCAGGTACCTCATTGCTTTCTCGTTCACTATCACTTGCTTCCTGCAAGTTCAAAATCCAGAGACATGCAATCAGCTTTTGATTTGCCAGCAGACAATAAGACAAAATCAGGGTTTATAGCAATTCTACTAGGTAAATCAAAATGCAACTTATAAAATGTTTTTCAGTATCCAACTTATTATCAGATTATGCAACTTAATAAGGATAAAAAAAGCTATGGCCCCTTCTTAGTATGAACACCCATAATGCATCAAATAATCTGTCTCACTTTCAGCCAATTGCTGTAAAGTATTCTCCAACATGTCTGCTATAAACATCATGGCTACCATAAATCTAAAAGAATCTGAATAATTAAATTTTTGATATGCACTTCCCTGAACTCCCCATCCAAGAGAGAAAAAAAAAAAACAGAAACAAGAACAATGAAGACAATCAAAAATTAAGTTGAACTTCCAAATGTCAAATGCAGTCATACCAGAACACTATAGTGATCGATCATCATAGCTATAAGTCCAACTACAGAAGCTGTTCCCTCTGGAAGAGACAAGTATGCCTGAAAAAAATATTGAACATTGAAGAGCAACAATGTTAACCACGGACACCAAGACTATATAAGACTATAGGCTTCATCTATGATATAATAACCAAAATTTAACACAAGATACATATTACTTATTCTGACAAGATTTTCCTTTTGCAGGTTGAAGAAACTTTAAAACAAATATACCATCATTTTTTTAAGCTTTTATATTACCTCTGCAATCCCAAAACATAGGCCCAACCAGGGGCCAAAAAGTAGTGTCAAGTTGTCTGGAATCACTCTTCTTGCACTGCTAAGGCAATGCCCAAAATTTTACAATGACATCCACCCTTTGTCTTGAAATTTTGGGTTTCATTACCTCGTTGAATGACATGCAAATAAGAAGCAACGTATATAACATTCAAAGGTTCACAAACTAATTGGCAGCTTTAGACTACAAATCCAAAATCATAGAAACAGCTGACTTTATGTCCTACTTTGGCACATCAAAATTCCAAGAGCTAAGGTTCTTAACCATATTCTAAGGAAGCCCACCCAATTGTAATTCTTCCAGTAAAAATTTTCAATAGCATAAACCAATTAGATATGAATTGTGTTCAATTAAGGACACTCAACACGAAAGGTTAAGCAGATCCAGATTCCAATAACAAAACCACATCAAAAATCCTCATAGTACGACAACACTGTAAACACGGAAACAACAAGACGGATGTGTAAGCAGTGAGACTAGTGACTGATTAAACTAGCTGAACACAAAGTACCCGATTCATATTGTAAAGGGCCTCCACCATTTCCACAGATCTGTTGCGCACTTCAGCAGCTACCTGATCATCAACAACAATAAAAAAAAATTAAGATGATACTTAAAATGTATGATGAGCTTAATTTGCACAAATTAAAGTTCACGGAAAATTATCATGTTGAACAGAACCAAAGAAAGTAGAATGACGAGGAGTCACAATAACACTTAAGCATACTTTCTTCCAGTTCTTTCCATTGTCCCGATATGCTTTGTAAAATCGCTCAAGTTCTGCCTTCTTCCATTGAGGTCCTAACTTATCAGAAAATTTCTTCTTCTGCGAGAAAGCAAAATAACCATTGCATTAACACATCATTATACATTACACATTTTCTGAACAAAGAAGGGATCTTTGCCATTTGTTTAAGAGAAATATACCAAGTCTCGATTTTGCTATCATAGCTATATCAAAATCAATGTATCACGTGGCTATGAAATAAAAGTAAATCAAGTCTTAACATAACTCTGCAGACAATTTAACTTGGCCAACAACCAGGTCATAAAGAATGAATCAAACCATTAACAAACTGGTGTCAGTACACAAACACATACAAAGCCAATTCTCACCCCATTCGCCTGCTGTTTACTTTTTCCTGAACTCTTGACTTCTTTTTCAGGTGATGCCTCATTCAGAAACCGCTTATTCACACTTTTTTTCCTTGTTGGGGCCATGGAGGATCTATCTATCTGAAACAATCAATGAATAATTTAGCAATACCAAATTGCTTAAAGCTTTGGCATGGACATTAATAACCATCAAAATTCACAACATATATTGCATTAATAATAAAACTATAAAAATCTTGGCAAAGCAAGAAGATCTTCCACCCCAGAATTTGAAACATAATACACAATCCAGATATTAAACTTTTTCGGATACTTAGACTCAAGTTAGAGTTTACTAAGTTGCACTGATTGTGGAAAATATTTTCCCACTTGGATTATATTTAAAACCTCAGTTACAACCCACCACAAGAATTCAACTTCTACAATTACCAAAATCACATCATTTTATCCAAGTGTCAAAAGAAGCAAAATACTTATATGAAAAAAAAATCAAATTTAACAAATAGAAACAAAAGAATCACAGCAAAATGCGCAAGCTATTACAGAGACACCTCAAAAGAGAATCGAAAGGAAAAAACCACCCAGTGCCCATACCATATATCAAAGTTTTAAAAAAAAATTATAAAAAAAAAGCCCCCCTCAAATTTTCAGAAAAAAAAAATTAAAATATAACTTTCAGAAACAACTAAAATAATTTTAAAAAATCAAATTTAAACATCACCAAAACTCAAAATTTCAAATTTGACTTCAATTCAAGCTACAGTTCAAAGCCCATCTCCAAAATCCCCTCAGGAAACAACGAAGACGAATAAAAATCACATAAAAACAAATTTTGAAACCGGAAAACTTCAAATTTTCCTTGTAAAACCCCATCAAAAATCTCAAAATTACTCTTCTTAAAACCCTAATTCACAGATCCGAGACTATAAACTTACAGGTTCAGAGTAATCGATATCTGGGTATAAGTCATACAATGAAGGGCTGTGAAGAGAGAAAGATGCAAGCTTTTATGTGTTATAGAGAAGGGTTTTTTTAGAGAGAGTTTTCAAAGTTACGAAAAAGAGAGGCGCTTTTAGAGAGAGAGGGATGTTGCCGCGAAACTTGAATATAAAGGTGGGCTGGCCAATCAGATTTGTTTCTGTATATATATATATATTTTATTATTTTAATTTTCTTATTTTATACAGTGTTTTTTGCTTTTAATCACCGTCCACGTCAGTGAGTCGGGTATTGTACGGTATGATCTTGTGGTTTCTGGTTGGGATTGAAGGGATAACTATAGCAGATTGAATTTGAATTTTTTGTTGTTTTTTGTGGGAATGGCCCTTGAATTTATGGGTATTTGTATTTGGTTCCCAAAAGATTTGATAATAATGGGCCTCGAAGTTTTTTTATTGAGAGATGGTCCATCATTTAAATCTTGCACACAAAGTTTTTAAACTTTAAGATATATTCAGGTTAATTTAAAATAATATTTAATAATTTAAAAAAATAACAAAATTTTTTTCAAAAAAATGTCAAACTACTCGGACAAGGCCAAGTCCTTTTGATTGAGATTGTGCAC
Organism: Salix exigua; assembly: GCA_032356905.1. Lineage (NCBI taxonomy): Eukaryota > Viridiplantae > Streptophyta > Magnoliopsida > Malpighiales > Salicaceae > Salix > Salix exigua. The sequence continues at coordinate 1,062,884 of CM063592.1, forward strand.
AAAATTATTAAAATTAACTTTGATTAATGCCTAGTTACAAATCAAACCAAAATGATATTGTTTCAAATATTTTAAGAAAAATGAATTTTTTGGGGAAAAAATCAATTTAGATCTTACTTGGATCATAGATAGACCCTAGCAAGTTAATTAATTTGTAATCAAAATATTCATTGCTAGACTCTACTGTTATGTAGAATAACATTTTTTAAGAAAAATATTTTAAACATCGACATATTAAAAATATTTAAAAGTACTTTAAAATATAAATTAATAAACTCTTCCCTTAATTTATTTTGCCTTCAACATGTATTTTCGTAAAAAAAAAAAAAATGAAACCAATAGCACCAGGATCAAACTCTTCACTGCTTGCCATCCCCGACATTTTCAGCCCTAACTTGTCGCCCACCGTCGTTGTCGATGTCAATATGAACCTATTTTCAGGACAAAAATAATATAATTATAAGCTAATTCATTTTTTCCACAACAACAACAATGAATTCTTATTAAACCCATCAATAAAAAAAAATGATGTGTTACCTTTTCAATCAACAAAGCTAGGATCCCATTTGGACCAAGATCAGCATGGTAAAGTGACCAGCATGCAATTTTGTCACCAACTTTGAAGTCACTCTTCACATAAATTTCAGCCCAAGAAATCTTTTCCAATTTGAAAATCTTGATTGCCCTATCATAGTAAATTGTGCCCCAAATCTTATTTCTTGGTGTGTAAATCTCAATTTCTAGTCCTTTGATGACAATCTCATCAAGCATGGGTTTTGGTAGACTTGTTAGGAAGTTTTTTGAATCTCCGACAAGAACTAAACCAAGCATGTCATCTTTGGTCATGTTTTTTGTGAATAAATGTTTCATTTCACCACCAAATGGGTGGTGTTGAATTTGGTTCGGTTGAGGAGCATCCATGTTCTTGAATTTTTAGTATTTCTTTTTGGATGTTGTCTTTTTTTAAATTCAACTAATAAATATAGGTAAAATGAATGTTAAAGGAGTTGTGTTGGTGTCAATTTGCTAATAAAATGCATGACTATCACATAAATTGTGAAGGCAACAATCATGTCATTTCACACACAAGACATGATAATTTATTTTGAATTCAATATTATATTTTAAATGTATATTACTTTGATATAAATTGTAATAATAGTAATGATAAATGGGTATCAAAATAAATACTCGAAAAATAATTAATAAAATATTAATATTTAAATTTTTATCTATAAAAAATAAGTTATAATAAAAACATAATCTGTGAATACTCATCATCATAATACATTATTAAAAAAAACTCTTGTTTCTTCAACAGCTCGAAATCATTATTAAATATTTATTCTAGAAGTTATTTTTATGTCTTTGATATAATGATATAAAAAATATAAAAAATAAAAAGAACATCATTTTTAAATATTTCCAATTGAAAAACATCTTTAAAAAAAAACACATTGCAACACACAATCAATCACACACTTAATCATAAGTCTATTTGTGAAAAAAAATGTTTAAATTCCTAAGTTATCATTTTAACTCATGTGCCAATTGTTTTATATTTGAGAACCAGCGTATTCAGGTAAAAGAATATTTGTAATGTTGATATATATTTTATTTTAATATATTTTCAAGTAAAAAATAATTATTCTTAAAAAAAATTAATACAATTAAAAATAAGGTACTAGAACTTTCGAGGCTATAGCCAATTAACTAATGTTCTTGAGCAATTATGGCCAATTGAGAATTGAATTTTCTCAAGTAAGGCCAGAGGCATTTTTATTTATCAGATAAGCAGAGCTTGCAAGACAGCAACCTCCCAAGTTTACAGTCAAGTAGTCGAACTCCTCTCTTGAAATTTATTTCCAT